>CM048746.1:74046183-74528412 GCA_026315105.1 Locusta migratoria | reverse complement strand
CAGCATTGGCCACCGGCGCTCATGATAGGAGCGCGGCAGCGGGTGGTAGCTTTCCAACAGCTGAGGTAATTGCCGCATCAGCCATCAACGTGTGCAAGGGAGGCACTGTTGTGCAAGACCAACATGTGCTGGCAGTGGTGTGCGAGTTCGGGATGGCAAAGTTCCGGAAGCGTGCTCGACCAATGGGGCGGGTCGTCATAGTTTTCGGATAAGCTGTCAGCTGGCAGAGCCGACGGTCGAGGCGGAGAGGGCGATTCTGTCACTCGATTTGCGTGTAACTGATCGTACGTACCCGACTGCTTGCAGGTGGCAATGACACCCAGCAGCAGGCAGATGCTGCAAGAGCCAAGACTCTGAAGTGAAACGGGGCTGATGCACCTAACGAAGATTGTTGACATACACCCTGTCAGCAATGTGGATGCATTCACTCAGAAGCTGAAGAATGTGTTAGGTGACGGCCGTCTACATAGCGAGTGGAAGTTTGCTCGACCAGACCATTCAGTTAGGCATGTTGTGCTCTTTGACTAGCAGGCGGAGGCATCACCGCAGTTGTGAAGGCTCCTTTTCTCCCAAATGCTCTTAATGAATGGTGTGTCTGATCTTGTCTTCCCAAGTGTGACCGATGCACTCAAGGGTGGTCTTCTTGGTGACGGGATAGGTCACAGATTAGGTTGGCATGCTCATTGAGGTGCGTAATCACATGGATAGTGGGCCGCATCTTCAAGTGAGTAATGATCAAAGAACTGCTCAACAAGGGCAAACCAAGTTGTAGAAGCCACAAAGAAGAAAGGTGGCAGTTTAGGAAGGCATCCAGGAGATGGCAGGGCATTCGGAACATCACCCAACGGGTTAATGTACTTTTGCTGCGGCAACATCGATGAGGAACCTGGCGTGGCAGGTGTCCCCAGTGGGATCTCAAAAGTGAGCGGGTGAGCTGGAGGAGGTAGTGATGCAATGGCACAGAAGTCAGAAGTGGCACCAGTGTGTACCACGAAAGCAGGCGATTGTATGTACGAAAATGGCCATGACTGTCCCTGTGTCAGCCGTGTGATAGAACAGGAGAGAGTGTTAAATTCGCGGTGCGGCAGATGCGTCACATGATTCGGATTGCACCAGGGACACACCAGCACTCTGAGAAAAATTCATGTCACCACTGATGATGATGGTCAGGAGCGATCAGAACATCATAAGTGAACATTATCAGTGGGTACAATTGCAGTAAACCTGCTGACACCGACACCAGAAAAGTTCAGAGTGAGTTGAAGAAACCGCATCTTGAGCACGTGGTTGTCGGAAAGATACACCAACACGCTTGGCGGGGCGGTTGCAGGTCTGTCATTCAAATTTTGAATATTCAAGAAGTCGATATTCTGAACATTTTGAGCGCACACAATGTGATATGATAAAAAATTAGCACTGCTCGGGGAAAAAAAAAAACTCGAAAAAACAATCTGGGATCCAAAGACAGTCGGTAAAATTCCTGACGACACACGAAGAACTTGGCGTGGCGAACGTGTCCTAAGATACTCCATACTGTGGATAGGATGAATGCTGGAGGAAGTAGGCATAGCCTGTCCTTGAGGTTACAAAAAACAGTGCAGAGAAGTCCCAGTAGCAGTTGAATCAGTGTGGTCATTGTGGCAAGCCAGCCAAAGAATGACCACCATATTTCTTTAAGAAAACGGCATGGAAACTCGAAACTACACAACATAAGCAATGAAATGAACAAGACCCTCGGGGTCACCAGTATGGAAAACACGGTGCTTGGGTCCCACAGAAACCACATATATAGTAAAACACCAGACTGAATGGACATGGCCGACGGGAGCAGGGCAGCTGCTGCCCAAAGAACTTGTCCAACAAAAGTACACATTGTCCTATCACATTGATCGATGTGGTCACATTGCCACATGTCCTTTGAATTATTTTATTGCAATCGTTCATTCAAATCTTCACCTTGCTTGTAAAAACTACATGTTGGGATAGCCTTCTTTATCATACTGTGCAAATGGCACATGCTAAAGTGCTTTGTGAATTATGAATTTTTGGGGAACCATATCTCAGGTTCTCTTGATCAGAGATAAAGGGTAAACTGTTTGGATAATCCTAGTGATAAATTGTATACCCATAAGGAGGACTAGTGTATCATAGCTATCCTGCAGTACAAAGTCATAATTTAAATGTTATACACTTCCTGCAACCCAGCCAAATTGAGGAAATCTTGTTTGTGTCTGTAGTACGGTGGGCATTATGTTGGCAAAGTGTAACTTGAATGAGCAGCTACATGTACTTTATGTAGGATGTGCACTGTTACGGCATTATTTTGCATGTGAAAGGATCAAAGCTACATTGTATTGTGCTTTTGCTCCACTGGGCATAAAAGAAACAGCATTCTTTACCATTGTTAAATCAACATAAAAAGTTATTAGTTGTAAATTAGAAGACTAGATGAAATTGTAAAGTGCAAGGGTATTTTTTTTCCACAGGATTACAAATGGAACACACAAAATGGGTTGTCGGTTACCCTACCAAAAAAAAAAAAAAAAAAAAATTGCTTAGTCAAATGCAATCCAATATTAGCAAATACCGGGCTCACTGTGCAGAAAGTAATGGAACAGAGAGAATACCACAGTTAACATTACAGCAATGAGGAACAAGACTTCTAAATATCTATAAGATGAAAGAATAAGGGAGGAGGTTAGGACTGTTTCAATGGAGGACAAAACTATTTGCTGTATAAAAATGTATAAAGTGGATCTAAGAAGGCATTGCAAATGCCCTTCCTTGTCTTCAAATTAGTTTACTTATGGGAGAAGAAAGAAATCCCCTTTGCCATCTTAGTCAACACTCCAAAACATGGACAAATCAGCTTAACAATCAATCGGGTATTTTAAACAAAATACTTGGTTCGATTAAGGCTATGTCAGCAAAGCCATTTGCGACCTGCCGCCACATAAAATTTTGGTGTTACAGTAACAAGCTATTAAAGTCAACCAGAACACTTGAAGGACTGAGGATTCTTTTACAGCAGTTACATGTGATAAGAGTGATGAATTTGAGATTGTGGAAATAACTTGGTGTATCCTCAACTAACAGGACCTTCTGGTCTAGGAAATTTATTTCAGAATAGGATGTCACAGGATGGTAATATACCTTAAGGGTAGCACAATATCTAGAAAATTCCAAGAGGAAGGGCTCTAAAGTTTAAAGTGCAGCACTTGTATAACTGATATATCTATCAGTTAAGACTGTGCTGCAGCATGAATAGTGCAGGTAGTAGATTGTTCACCTGTCATATGGCCAACCATGGTTATAACCTCCATTCAAGGATTCCCCCCCCCCCCCCCCCCCCCCCACTCTTCCTGATGTTCTGCCTGCTTGTATACCTACAATAGGGCAATAGCTATACTCTGATTTTCCATGAAGAAAATTATTCCTTGAATTTACAACAAATATTTATGATCTTTCCACAGCTTACAATATTGCCTAATTTTCCAATAAAATTGTTGTAACATTAGTATTGAAAACATTGTGGATGGCACCCAAGCCAGGCTCTTTCAGTGGTAGTCAGGTGGACGGTGCCCGAGGCTTGACTATTGCAACACGGAAAGATTTGTAGTTGCCATTGCACAACCTGCCCTCTGTTAGTAACCATGTAAAATGAAGGTTCTCTGCATTAACTATTTGTATGCGACAAAAGAGCTTTGTACAGGGTTCGGCAAAAAAACTCCCTCATTTTAATAAGTGGTTACAGAAATCTAAATATGATACAAGAAAAATTAGTTTTATTTATGAAAAATACATACTGTGCCATTTTTTAATTATTTGGCTTTAAACATTATATCTGATAAATGACGTCCTCCATTGTTGATACACTGACGAAGTCTATCTTGATAGTTCTCCATACATCTTCGTGTCATTTCTCTTGGAATGGCTGCTAATTCTTGGGTAATGGCCTCTTTAAGTGCTTGAAGTGTTGTGGGACGATGTTTGTACATCTTACATGCCTTTAAGTGTTCGCAAAGAAAAAAAAATTGCAAGGCAATAAATCAGGTGACCTAGAGGGCCAAGCGATGTCTCCCTGAAAAGAGACAAGGTGAACAGGAACCAACTCGTTCGTGCAACATTTCCATAGAACGCTGAGAAATGTGCGATGTTGCCCACTCTTGCTGGAAGCACACTTCTTGATCTGCAATTAACTGGCTTAGCCTAGGTTGATGGAAGGTCTCTAGCATGTGGCAATAACAGTTTGAATTAAATGTAACTGCGTGGCCATCTTCTTTGAAAAAATACAAGATTTGGCAGTGGCGCACCAAACTGTCACATGAGGGCTATGTAGTGGTTGCTAATGAATTTCACAAGGGTTTTCTGCAGCCCAGTAGCGGAAATTGTTTGTTTACACTTCCTGATAAGTGGAAATGGGCCTCATCCGAAGAAATAAACAAAGTGCCAGGTGGAATCTTTATTTAGCCTGATCAGGTTAGGACCATCAGGCCCTCTCTTACTTCGGACCAGGGTTTTACACATACAGTACTTTACATGTGAGTTACCTATAATATAACAATGATTTTAACAGATAAACAATTAATAACGTAATTTATACAGATTGAATACATGTAAAAGGATGTAAATAAATACTATTAACTCTAATAGGATTAATACTAACAGTATCACTGAGACACCTTCTGGTGCTGCTGATGTTATAATAGAAATAACAACATTGATATGAGCAACTACAAGATATACTTTTCAATATATAGAAACTAGTTAAGACATGGCGAATTCTGACAATAAGAAAGCTGTACCTGGTGAGAGCAATGGCAATCGGAGAATATCTGGGATGAGGAATGTATGTGACGTTGTAATAGGAGTGTAGGTAATAAAGACTGGCCTAATTATTGCTGTAATAGATAATCTGTTAACTGTCATTTGAAGTGGGCAGTGTTATTCAGTTCTCTGATATAATGAGGTAGATTGTTCCAGAGTCTGGTTCCTGTACTGAAAAGGATTTTGAGAAAACGGCTGAATGATGGATAGGGACAGAAAGGGTTTTTCTCTGACAGGAAAGAGTATTTCTCTTATGTTGATCAGATAAAGTGTGTTAAGGTTGAGGAAAGATAAGAGGGACAGTGTACGTTGATAAGAGCGTAGAGGAAACAGTGTATGAAAATCTCTGTACTTGTCAACACAGAGCCAGGATAGTTGATTATAAGATGGTAAAATATGATCAAAGAGATGGACTTACTTACATATCGAATGCAGGCATTCATGATTAGTTCCAGACACCTTGAGCTTTCCCAAGAAAGGCCTTGCAAGATAACATCACTGTAATCGATAATTGGAATTACAAGTGTTTGTATAAGTTTCTTTTTAAGATTGACAAGAAAAAAACTTCTTACATCTCTATAGGGCATGAAGAGATGTTGATGCCTACCTTCACACTGCGGCTGTGTGCTCAGCCCAATTTAATTTGTCATCTATTATCACTCCCAGACTTTTTGCTGAGGACGAAAAAAGAGATAGGTGTGCCATTTAATATTAATGATGGTAGAGATTCATGGTATTTGTGGTTAACAAGCCTAGGATGACCTACCAGAATCACTTTTGTTTTACTTGGATTGAGCTTTAATCCTATATTCTGTGCCCATTTTGATAGTCAGAATTTAGGTCAGTATTAAAAATCTCGATTGCTGTCTTCAGATGTTTTGGTTTTGCACTTGGCTGTAACTTGAGGTCATCGGCATACATGTGGTATTTACAATAGGACAAAACAGATGATACGTAATTCACGTACAATGAGACGAGAAGTGAGCCTAACACTGAGCCCTGTGGTACGCCTGATAGTACCTTTCTCCACTGTGACTTTTCAGTGCCGGACTGAAGATTAGGGATGGTGGTTATCGCTGAAACAACCGGTTTTCGGTTATACCGGTTCATTTCATCTCCAGTTTAAGCGCACCGTAAAAATTGCTCAAGATAACCAGTTTTTTAAATAACCGGTTTTCAGTTTTTATTGCTATTATTTCCAGTAGAGTTCAAAAGAAACATATACTTTGCGGCTGAAACATAAACCGTAATCATTGGTTCTTCTAGTTCCGGCCGAAACCGAAACTTACGAAATTTAGTTAAAATTTAGGTAAATTTACGTTATACGACAAATCAATTGTCTTTCCATATTTTGCAAGATTCCCTCCCAATACTACGCCTTCCTGAGTGTGTGTGTAAGGCTAGCCAGGAGTCCGTAGAAAATGATATATGAAGCACACAGATTTACTGGCCAAGTATTTTCATCCGGCAGTTGCGAATATTGAGCCAACTACTCCGTAAGTTGGACTTGTGAGCCAGCGCATACGATTATCTCGTTATACATATAACATATATACGTTACAGACAGTAAATAAACTTATATCAGTGCTGCAGAAGTATTTTGAAAAATAAAGTCACAGATCCGACTAACAGTATGATTGTTGTCAGTGTAAATTTACGCAAATTGAACTAGGAAAGCTCTGTACCACATGATCAAAGAATGTTCAAATGGGTGTGAGTTCTTATGAGACCTAAATGCTTAGGTCATCGGTCCCTAGACTTACAAACTACTTAATCTAACTTACGCTAAGGACAACATATACATCCATGACCGAGGGAGGAGGGAGGACTTGAACCTCCGACTGGAGCAGCCGCGCAGTCCATAACATGGAGCCTCAGACCGCACGGCTACCTCGCGACGCACCACATGATCAATGTTACCTAAACCCATATTGGTTATTAAAAAAGCTCCTCCCTTTCAAGGAATCACATTAATAAAACTTGTTAGCATAACAATATGATAATACATTGAAAGTTAGTATTCCAAGCTTAGAGTACATCACTTACATAATAGGTATATCAATCGAATTTACCTTCTCTTTCAAGGAACATTTTGGATGCTTTCTCCTTAAATGACACAGCTTGTTTGTAGTTCCTCCACCCATTGTCATCTTTTTAAAGCAAATGGAGCATTGTACCTCACTGCTCCCGTACTTTGTGAAGTACTTCCACACTCGGGATGGTGTCATTTAAGAAACAACCGATGTCTGGTGATTACAGCAGGGAACTGCTGCATGACCAGACGGAGGCAAGTCTTGTACACTGCCGGTGCACGCGCGTCGTCTAATAGGCCACTCCACACGGCAATAGGTGCATCGATGCCTCAATAGCTGCACCAGTCCTTAAGTTCTTATGCCCCGCGTTTGTTGTGCGTTTGACTGCCGGTATTGTTCTTAAATTAACACTGATCGCTTTTCTTAGTTCCTGTGATGACCTAATATTTCACAGCAGTGGAAATTGTAGGAATAGCCCTATATATTAGGGTCTAATAGTTTTAATTATTTACAAACAACACATTTGAACCACTACTACAGGAAGTAGTCTTATCGGTTTTGGCAATAACTAAAAGAAATACTGGAAAAATCCGGTTATTCAAAACTAAAATACCGGTATCGGTTTTAACCGGTTGGTTTTTCCCATCCCTACTGAAGATGCGGTGTCAAGTATGAGCGAAACCACTGCACCGCACCTTAAGAAAAATGTAGGCTACTAAGTTTAGCAAGTAAAACATCAATATCCACAGTGTCAAAGGCTTTGCTAAAGTCTAAGAAGCACATGATAGTCGCCTCTTCTCTACCCATTGCCTGCTTCAGCTCGTCTGTTACTATTATCAAAGCAGATGTTGTGCTGCAATATTTGCGAAAACCTGATTGGTGTTCGTCAAGAAGGCTATTAATAGCCAAGTAGCTGGTTAGCTCATCATGTGCTATATATTATAGGGCTTTGGACAGTGCCGGAAGACTGCTGATAGGTCAGTAATCAGAGGATGCTGTGGAAATGTCCTTTTTTTGGCAGTGGCTTAACTAGTCCACATTTCCATGCATCAGGAAAAATGCTAGTGGCTAAGGACTGATTAAGTATGTCTGTTATGACGGGCAGCAGTGGAGCAGTAATCAGCTTTATCATTTGGATAGTGATACATCGCCCCCTTAAAACAAAACTTATAAGGGTTACTATCGTTTATCCTCAAGATATGGTCAATAAGTGTTTGTTTCATTGGATGATCGATTGTAGTAGTAGATGTTGTGAAACGCTGATTCAGTTCCTCAATGGGGAGAGTGGGTTCAACTGCAGCTTTTACTTTGCAGATACGAAGACCACCAGGTTTTTCCATAGGACAACCGGTCTATTTATGTCGTCGGTTAATGAATGGGCAAAATCCGACCTCAGCATTTCACACAGCATGGCTTTTCCAGTGCCCTTCTTGGGCTGATTAAAAGTTGCTGGGTTACAGTGGCTCTGGCTTTTTATGTCATATAAAAACACTATTTCCTAATTGGCAGTTCCTGAAGAAACAGGAATTTTTTTCAAATGGGCACAAAAACTTAGAATTGTGGAAATGACCACTTCTATATTATTTGTTCATTGAATATGTGTGGGGGGAGGGGGAAATACTGTGTGTTCCTAAGATACATTCTCAAACCTTTCTCTCTCTCTCTCTCTCTCTCTCTCTCTCTCTCTTTAATACCAAGTCAAGAGGTACTGATGACCATGCAGTTTGGTCCAATAGATTTAAAAACATTTGAACATTTTTTTATAGAGCCCGGGCCATTATCTTGTGAAATAAGCATCAAACAAAAAAACTATAAAGAACAAAACTTCTCTAGCTTGAAGAGGGGAAAACAGATGGCGCTATGCTTGGCCTCCTAGATGGCACTGTCATAGTTCACACAGATATCAACTGCATTTTTTAAAGTAGGTACCCCCATTTTTTTATTACATATTTGTCTAATACATAAATAAATAAGAATGTTTTATTTGGAACACTTTTTTCACTTTGTGATAGATAGCGCTGTATATATTCACAAACATACTTCTCACAATTTTAGACGAACAGTGGGTAACAGGTAGGCTTTTAAATTAAAACCTAGGACATAGGTGTGTTTGAACTGTATTTTGGTTGTTCCAATGTACTTTTGTGATATCATATATTATGAGAACACATGTTGTTACTGCGTGATTACTTGTAATTACCTAATGACTTCAATAAATGCTCAAAATGATATCTTCAACGTCAATGCATTTGACAATACACGTAACGAAATTCATCTCAACAATGAGTAGTTCGCCTTCAGTAATGTTCTATTAAGCATTGACAATGTCGGTGAATCACAATAACAAATATCCATCAATTTTCCCCACAGAAAGAAATCCGGGGATGTAAGATCCGGTGAATGTGCGGACCATGATATGGTGCTTCTACGACCAATCCACCTGTCATTAAATATTCCAATTAAGACCACTTCAAACGGCACGCGAGCCATGTGCTGGACATCCATCAAGTTGAAAGTACTTCGTTATTCTGTCATGCAGTTAAACATCTTGTAGTAAAATCGGCAGAATATTACGTAAGAAATCAGCATACATTGCACCATTTAGATTGCCATCGATAAAATAGGGGCCAATTATCCGTTCTCCCATAATGCCGCACCATACATTAACCCACCAAAGTTGCTGATGTTCCACTTGTCGCAGCCATCGTGGATTTTCTGTTGCCCAGTAGTGCATATTATGCCGGTTTACATTACCTCTGTTTGTTAATGACGCTTTGTCACTAAACAGAAGGCGTGAACAAAATCAGTTAACGTAACGTAATTTATTTTGTGCCCAGTTGCAAAACTGTACGCGACGTTCAAAGTCTTCGCCATGCAAATCCTGGAGCATAGAAATATGGTAAGGATGAAATTGATGTTGATGTAGAATTCACAACACCGACTTTTTTGAGATTCCCGATTTGTCACTCAATTTGTCTGCTACTGATGTGTGGATTAGTTGCAACTGCAGCTAAAACACTTACTTGGGCTCATCATTTGTTGCAGGTCATGGCTGACATTTCACTTGCGGCTGAACAGTTCCTGTCTCTTTAAATAACGTAATTAGCCGACGAAAAGTCCGACACTTGGATGATGTCTTCCAGGATAACAATCAACATACATAGTGCAGGCCCATTGGGCATTTTGATCACAATAGCCATACATAAATACCATATCGACTTTTTCTGCAATTGGTAAATGGTCCATTTTAATACGAGTGATGTATCTTGAAGCAAATACCATCCGCACTGTCAAAATGTTATGGAATACCACGTACTTTTAGTTTGTGACTATTACAGTACCAGCTATCACAAAGCAAAAAAAGTGTTCCAAATAAAACATTCATATTTGTTTACATACTAGACAAATATGTAATAAAAATGGGGGTACCTATTTAAAAAAATACAGTTGATATCCGTTTGACCTATAGCAGCACCATATAGCGGGACAACCATAGCCCATCTATATGCCCCTTCAAGCTACAAAAGTTTTGTTCTTTGTAGTTTTTCCGTTTGATGCTTATTTCGTGAGATATTTGGCCTGGTCACTATCAATGGACCACCCCATGTGAGTAATTTATTCAACTATCGAGAAAACAAAAATTCTGTATTTAATGCAATATTAGTCACGAAGAGTCTAGGCATATTGCACAATTATCTTAGCAATATACAAGATTTATCCATGCCACAAATTTCAAAAGTGGAAAATCAGTTAACAAAATTGAAGATTTTAGAACCATGACATTTGGATCCAGTACTACATGGCTCTTTCACATCATTGATGACTAATCCAAGTGAATCCACTTTGTCGCATTACATCTGATAGATGAGTCACAGCCCATTAGCGACTGAGCACTGTGACTCAAGCTATCAAATGTGTGAATACAAAAAGTATAGACGTGTAAAGTCAATTAAAACCTGGCAAATTGAAAAGCATTACATAGTAAAAAGACTACATCTAACAAGAATAACAGTGACAATGACAACATCATATAAAACCTGAAGATGGCTACAAAGGACAAATAGGCTCACTGTAATTTTAAAACAACATAATATGCAATATAGCAGGTTTAAAATTTTATATTACAGTTATAACCCTAAAAGGCAAATTTCTATTGGATCCAAAGAAAAGAACTATTTAGATGATTCAGTGAGGCCTCGATTTCTCTACTCGAGAACCGATTTCACTAAATTTGAGAACTACAAAAATCAAAATTATCGGAAAACACATTTTATCAAATTATTAAAAAAGGAAAACAGTTCAATATGTTTTTAAAATCATATAAATACAAAACAGATCAATCAAATTTACATAATTCGAAGCTTGTCTTGCCACAGATTTGCACAAATTAAAAATCTTGTCTGTTGCTGTTTAGAGTGGTAAAATGAAGTAATAAGTTTTAATATCTATATTCTGATGTACCATTCCTATAATACATTAAATCTCAAACCAAGTGAACACCGACATTTTTCATAACTTTACTTTTATTCAACATAGCTGCAGGAGAGTATTGATTTGATTGGTGCATTTTATTTGTGTTTGTTTGCAAGAATCATTTCATTTACTTTCTCATTTATCAGACTAAGCCATAGAAAAGTGTGACAAGGTTTAGCTACTAATATTTATTTACTTGGCTACTAACCAGTTCCGTTGTCTTAGGCCAACATCAAGTGACAACTGAATGTCGCAGACACAGATGAAGTACAATAAGATTTACAATAGTATTAAGACATTACTTTAAATGTGAACAGAAACGATTTTAAATATCATTCTAAATAGAAATTCATAAACCCTGAGACTGTTATTGTCTCAAACATGTCTAAAGACACTCAAGATAAAGATGAAGTATTGAATTAAAATTTGTGAAGTGGCTGGGAGTCGAACCCATACCTTCATGCTTACATATTCGACACTAAAAACAGTCTCAGGGTTTATGAATTTCTATTTATAATGATATTTATATCACCTTAGCCTAAGGTTAAAGGCAGGAATGTTTCATTATGTCAATTGCCGAGGTGCTATTCTGTTTCATGGAGAGCCTTGGCAGTAGTGGCAATTTTCTGTGGAACATAGAAGCTGAATTAGAGTTTATGACGTGGAGGGAAGTCGTATTTAGACTATTTCAAGGCACCTTAATCGCTAGTGGTGCGGTGGTCTAGTGGTAAGACATCTGGCAAGTAAGCATGGAAGACCAGGTTTGATTCCCGGCCGCATTACAAATTTTAATTCAGTGCTTCATCCTTATCTTTAATGTCTTAGAAATGATTTTGTTAATTACAAATGGAAATCGTGTTCCTCTCAGTGTACCTTTAACAAGATGAAATATATTATTTACAAACTTCAGAGGGGGAAATGGAAACTCAAGTCTGATCATTTAATGCCATACATTTGTTGATTTCCAGCAGGATCATTGTGTTTATTTTCTTTACAGAATGTAATACCTTACACTCTGTATCATATGGGTAGTTTTGATGTGTGATGGTTGTCTTTCTTGTTTAACCTCTAGCTTCCCTCATGTTCTGTTAATCCAAATGCTACAGCTCTGCCTGCCTGACCTATACATACTCTTTTGCATCCCTATCTCAGTGTATATTTTTTTTGTTCCTTGACTGCTGAGACCAATGGATTTAAATGGCTGCAATTTGACGTCAAGATACGTTTTCGTCAGTGTGTCTGTAACACACAGATGTAAAGACGGTTGTTCTGAGAAATGAAATCCAGTAATTCACCCCTGTACAGTATCTGACTGATGCCCAGTTCATAGTATTTGGCATACTAAAATCTCAATCACACTGTAATTTTAATTGAAGTATAACTTCTGCTAGAATACTTTAACTTTTGCAAAGTCTAAATGTGTTCCAGTTTGGGACGCAAACTTTTTTTTTCTCACTTGTATTTTGAAATTAAGATTGGACAGTAAACAAGTTTCTACCCTATATCAAGTGCATGTTGATATGCAGATTGTCATACTGAACTTGAAATATCCACCAACTCGAAATATTTCAAAAGTATAAAAAATAGAAAACAGATGACTTACCCAAAGGACAGGCTGGTCGACAGACAGAAATAAACACCCCCCCCCCCCCCCCCCCACACACACACACAAGTTTTCGCAACCATTGGGCGCTTCGTCAGGAAAAGATGAAGAAAGGAGAGGAGAAAGGGAAGGATATCAATACCCAGGAATATCGCACCAGGAAAGTTTCCTTCTATAATTTTCGTTATTTCAAAAGTATTGTTTTCTAAAAATTTACCTTTTTTTCCTCCTTGTTTTTTTAAACATATTTTATGATTTAAACAGTACAAATTCCAGAAAAGATTCAGCAATATTTTGTGAAGGATAGGTAGCTTACTCACCACAGAGACGTCCAATCAGCTGCAGAAAGGCACAAATAACAGAATACATCATTAGAGCTTTGGGCAGTCGAGGCCATTGTTGGTTAGAGAGACACAAACACAACGACTGCTGTTTCCAGCTACTGTGGCCAATCTGCAGTACCCAACACAGCCGAGGCAAGAGCAACCAGTGGTTCCGCCACACATTTCAGTCCCTTCCTTCCACACTGTCAGACAGCACTGGCATCCCCCCCCTCCCCTCCTGCTTCCCACTCCTTGCCAATTCCTAGGCTCTCGCCTAGGCCGTGTTGGGTACCCCAGATTGGCCACAGTGACCGGAGACGATGGTCGTGAATGTTTGCATGTGTCTAATCACTAAAGGCCTTAATGGCTGAAAGCTCTACTGTTGTATTCTGTAATTTGTGCCTTTCTGCAGCTCATCAGACATTTCTGTGGTGAGTAAGCAACCTATCCTTCTCAAAAATATCTTTAATGTTCTGTTACATTGGGGATTCTGCTACCATTCTTATAACATATTTAAAGCAATTGTATTGCATTTAATAATGTTTAATTTTTTTCTTTATTATTAGTGTCAACTTTAGGACCACTTTTCATTTATTTGAGATTACTAACCTGAGTAAACATTATTCCACATAATGATCTGGTGCCACATACATTAATTTTGTATGTTATAATAAATCCCATATTTATCTTTTATTTAATACTAGTTAAACCAACCAGAACTACACTGTGGCTCAGTTTGATATAAAATGAAAGTGTTATTGTAAACTTTGACTCACTGAGACTTCGTTCGATTCAATATCCTGTTGCAATGTGAAAGGAAAGGAAGAAAAAACGTTCACAGAAAATAATCATTTATTGTAAAGCTAGTTATTTGACAACATTTTTGTTTTCCATTTTCTGCATTAACATAATTAACTCTGGAACAAGTAACGTATAATGAGACATTCTATCCACCTCTTTTTATGTTGTCGTCATCCTCCTCCTTCCCCACCCTCCATTCCCTCTCTGTCCATCTCCTCTTTTTGCTTTTGCCTGTTTTCTCCTCACATTTCCCACACTGCCCCCCCCCCCCCCTACTCCATCCACTTCATCACCCCTTTTTTTGTCCCTCAAAATGGTATCACCAACTACCACATAGTTCTTTTTTTCCAGGTCTCAAGTAATAATCATCAGTGTGCTCTGGGTCTTTTGCGGTGGCATTCTTCTATAAAATCTTTTCAACCAAGAACTGGATGGAGCCTCTGTTACAGCATTAAGTAAAGGCATTAATTTCTCTCCTGCTCCACGACGTCTGCCAGTACTGGATATCGTCAGTGGTACAGAACAGTGCATTAGGCATCTCTCTCATGATGCAACTGAGGACGTCAGGTTTACTACCAGCCCTATCCTATACAATGCTAAGCCACCAAAACCCAACGTTAGCCAGGAGGAACGACTTCGACTATGTTTATTATGTGAAAATGATGACTTGGTTGTGTTACGAGCCAATAAAGTAAATGCTACTGTGGTCCTGAATACTGAAGACTACCATCTAAAGGAGCTCCAATTATTGGAAGATGATGCATACTGGAAACTCAGCCGCAATCGAACAAAGACCATAGTCAGACATCAAAGTTAATCAAGAACTCTGGTTTGGCAGAAGAAGTGGTGAAGAAATTGGTTCCTGCTGCTAGATCTCCCAGGCTTTATGGACTACCATAGATACATAAGCAGGACATCCTGTTAAGACCCGTTATCAGTGCAATCAGTCCACCACATACAAATTAACAAAACATTTGGCAGCATTATTGGCTCCAAGATTGGGACACAGTGAACATCATGTTGTAAACTCGCAGTTATTGGTCGAAACCCTCAAGAAAATGAAGACAGATCAGAATGACATAATAGTTAGTTTAGACGTTATGTAGCTTTTTATAAGGGTACCAGTGCAAAACACTTTGGAACTGCTGGCTCAACAATTTCCACTCGAGATCGTCAAGCTGTTCTGCCACACTTTAATGACAACATACTTTCAGTACCACAATGAATATTATGAGCTGACGGATGGCAAAGCAATGGAATCTCCACCATCTCCGGCTATGGCGAACTTCTTCACGGAACATTTCGAAGAGCAAGCACTTAATTCAGCGAGGTTGCTTTCATCCCTCCTTCCTACACTACATTGATGAAATATTTGTGATATGGCCTCATGCCAAGGAAACACTGTGACAGTTCGTCGACCATATGAACGGTGTCCATCCAAACATAAAATTCACCGTTGAGGCGGAGAAGGATGGCAAGCTCCTGTTCTTGGACATTTTAGTTGAGCAGAAAGCAGAGGCCGGCTTGGACATTCAGTGTACAGAAAGTCTACGCACACTGATTGTTACCCAAATGCCAAGAGTTTACATAAAATAGCTGTTCTGAACACACTAGTACACAAGGTGAATGTTATTTCTTAAGAGGACCACCTGAAGTCTGATTTCAACATTTGAAGTGTGGTTTCAAGGCAAACGATTACAGCAATGGTGAAATTGCCAAAGCTTTCCATTCTCATCAACGTAAGAGACCCCGTGAATTAGCAGTCAAGGCCAAGCCAGCGGCTTTCCTTCCATTCTGTGGAGCAAAAACCAGCAAGATAGGATGCTTGTTGAAAAAACATGGCTTGAGACCACTGCTCTGGCCCATCTCCAAGATCAGAGACATGCTACACCCTATTAAGGACATCATAGATTTGCATGCTCCGGGTGTTTATAGTGTTCCCCGTGAGTATGGAAGTGTTTACATTGGTCAAACGACTGGAAATGTTGCTAAGCATTGTTCACTGCAAGCACGACACATAATACAAAGATAATTTGATAAGTTAGCCATAGCAGAACATTGCCTAACAAATGAGCATAAAATTCAGTTAGAAAACACGAGAATTTCATCTCAAACACGGAATTATTGGGAATCTATTATAAAAGAATCAGATGAAATTAGATTAAATAATAACAATTTCAACAGAGACCAGGGATTCACACTCAATAGGGCATGGGGGCAGGCTTTGGACGTGGAGCAGAAGCAGAGGTCTAGCGCATGTAAGGAAGCAAGAGCGCGATGTTCAAATTTGGCACCGGCGGTACGCATCTCATTACATCACACAGTAGCGCAACACACTGCGCTTTGGCGCTACATAAGCAGTACACCTGGCCAATTCGGCACTCAGTTTTAGTCCTCATGACGATGATGGAGCTAGTCATCAAAAGCTCAAGAATTTTATTTGGAGTGACGCGGCTTGTACACCAAGAACATTTTATACAAGTAATAATCATGTTTGATATAAATCTATCCATGGGTTTACAAGGATATGTTGAACACGGGAATATGTGACATCTGTTTCATACATAATGTCAAAATTAGAAGGTAAAGTGTTATCTGTAGTAGGGCCTACACATTAGGCTCACATATCATACTCATTTCAAGGCGAGGGAGAAATGGGAAAAATCTACCATAAACTTATTCTTTTATCGAGTAAACATGTTCATCACTTCTGGTTAGAAAAGTCATTCATAAATCAGGGTCTAAAGAAGAACAGAAAGTACTGATGTTAACTGAAATACAACCTTCTAGACAGTGTGTCTGCCTAAGTGTACTTGCGTCTGTGTAAATGTGTGGGTGTGCGTGTTTTTGTTTACCCTCTTTTTTTCCCCCCAAGGTAAGTCTTTCCTGTCCCGGGATTGGAATGACTCCTTATCCACTCCCTTGAAACCCTCATCATTTCCTTTTCCCTCTCCTTCCCTTCTGCCTGACGAAGCAGCTAGGCTGCGAAAGCTTGTATGTGTGTTTGTGTGTGATTTTATTTATTTTATTTGTTTCTATCGACGAGCCGGTCCTTTTGGTAAGTCATCTGTTTCTATTTTTATTTATATATGAAAAATTCCTAACAGGAAAAATATACGTAAAAAATAGATGAAGTACACTTACCAGGCGAAGGGGCACAGGCAGTAATAGCAACAAATAAACACACACACACACACACACACACACACACACACACACACACACACACACAAAATGCTAGCTTTCGCAGCCTAGCTGCTTCATCAGGCAGAAGGGAGGAGAGGGAAAAGGAAATGATGAGGGTTTTAAGGAAGAGGGTAAGGAGCCATTCCAATCCCGGGACAGGAAAGACTTACCTTGGGGGAAAAAATGGAGGGTAAATAAATGCACACACACCCACACATTTACATAGACACAAGTACACTTAGGCAGACATACTGTAGAAAGCAAAGAAGTTGTCTGTCTAACTTCTAACTTCTTTGCTTTCTACAGTTCTACAGTATGTCTGCCTAAGTGTACTTGTGTCTCTGTAAATGTGTGGGTGTGTGTGCATTTATTTACCCTCTATTTTCCCCCCCAAGGTAAGTCTTTCCTGTTCCGGGACTGGAATGGCTCCTTACCCCCTTCCTTAAAACCCTCATCATTTCCTTTTCCCTCTCCTCCCTTCTGCCTGATGAAGCAGCTAGGCCGCGAAAGCTAGCATTTGTGTGTGTGTGTGTGTGTGTGTGTGTGTGTGTGTGTGTGTGTGTGTGTGTTTATTTGTTGCTATTACTGCCTGTGCCCCTTCGCCTGGTAAGTGTACTTCATCTATTTTTTATATATTATCTGTCTATGTGTGTTTGCGTTTGGATGTGTGTGTGTATTTGTTTACCTTCCTTTTTTCCCCTTCTACTCCTGGGATTGGAATGACTCCTTTTCCACTTCCTTAACACCCATATCCTTCCCTTTTTCCTCTTATCCTGAAGAAGCGACCAACGGTTGCGAAAGCTTGTATGTGTGTGATTTTATTTGTATCTATCGACGAGCCGGTCCTTTTGGTAAGTCATCTGTTTTCTATTTTTTATATTTGCTTATCCCACCAGGAAAGTTTCCCTCTATAATATATATATATATATATATATATATATATATATATATATATATATTTTGAGGACTGCAACAGTGAGGTATAGTGAGAATTAAAGAGAATCACATACAGTACAATACTCTTGTTTGAAAATTGAATTAGGTGGAGTATCTAGACCTAGAGAAAGGCTGGCTTACTTTTGAGTTACGGATCCGAATGAGGTTCTAACCCACCATGAGGTTGTGAAGAAGAGTGGCAGTCTGTTGCACAGTAGCACAGTAATGAGATTGCCCACACTTACCTCCTCTGGTAATAGAAAAACTAGCATCTTCAGATCAGTTCCTGTAGAAGAGTTCAGGTGGTAGTTTGTAAAACACACCTACTTTCTTTTATTTTCTTTATATGTTCCACAATGGGACAGGATTTTAGTACCGAGTCTTTGAAGTCTTGTTTGGGTCATTCTAAGAGAAGCATACCCAGTAATAAGGAAGAGTTAGGTATTTATTTAAGAAAAGCATTAAAACTATTAGTTGACGAACTAATGTTCGTTATAAATGTGGATAGAATACTATCTTCGTTGAAGTAAAGTGAGTTATAGAAGAGTTTAACCCCTGTGCTTGAGCCATGAGCTACTCGCTACACCACTTCGCAGCAGTGAGTGAGCTTGTTGCACCTACTGACTGACTCTGCTGGATAGCATAAAACATTGTCCACATGCTGTAACCAAATTCTGCAAATGGCTGAAAGCTGTTGACAGTAATCAGGGGTGATTGTGGCACTTTATTAAAATCCCTGAAATTTTGACTATCATTTATATGTACAAAATAACATAAAATTTCAACTGGGTCAATTATGTTTTCAAACTCAATTCCACAGTACAATTACAAGCAAGCTAAAAGGTCTTAAATTTTAATTTAGCAAATAATTTTTTATAAAAAAATCAGGGATACAGTGTCGTTTTGACAATGAACCGCCGGCCGCCGTGGCCGAGGGGACTACGGCGTGCCAGTCACGGTCTGCACAGCTACTACGGCCGGAGATTCAAATCCCCCCATTCTGGCTAGGATATTTGTGCCATCTTTAGTGTTAGCTAGTTTATAAGTAGTTTCTAAGTTTAGGGACTGATGACCCTGTAGTTAAGACCCATAAGCTATACAAACATCTGAAACATTTTGACAATGAAGCATGGTGAAAGCTGTAATATAATTACTTTTTCTAAAAAAAGTTTCATTTGTTTTCCTTTTATTCCTGAAAATTCTATATTTTTTCGTTTCCCATCATTGTCTATGTTTGTATAGAGCTGTGGATCAATGAAAGTAGCTTGCAGAGAGAATAAAGAAGAAGTTTTAGATAGCACTAATTCACGAGAAGAGTTTAATTTAGTTTTGCCAGTAGAGCAAGATATTTTAGAACTGGACTGCAACTCATGAGTAGAACTTTCTCCATTAGAACTAGGCCTCAATGAATCTGATGACTTGGCTTTGTGTAGTGTCGACTGATAAAAGGACCAACTTCTCATTAAGTTTTGTACAAACTGCTCGCTGTAGCGTCTGACGCGTAGCTCTACAAATGTCACCCACGTAGGACAGACTCATAGTAGTACTTGAGGTTGTGATTTGTCGCTTGTAGCTGTGGCTCTCTTTTGTCGCCCACGTGGGTTAAGCCGAAAGGCGGATGAATACATTATAGATCACATGCTGCGGCTATAGATAGAGCAAAATTGTTACGTGCATTGAAAATTACTGATTTACTGGGAATTTTTTTTTTTTTTACACGGCCTGTACACAAACCCGGAACTATCCGGGTACATAATTAAAAAATCCCGGATTTCCGGGATAGACCTGGAAAACGATCACCCACGTGGCTTCTTTAGCTCTAGGATACCCTACAACATAAAATTCAATTTTGTGTGTCCATCTGCCTGTCTCTGATTTCAGTTGTGGGCGGCCTATCTGACGGCTTCCAGAGGCAGTAAAATTTTCATTTTCATGGTTTCTCAAATTATTGGCAGAATTTAAAACATCAACGTAATCTCCTCACTAAGAATTAAAATCTTATATTTAACAAGATAAGAAAATCTTCCAAATCGGTTCCATTACTCAGTAACAGGAACACTTTTGTGAGATTACCGCCCAATAGAAATATTGGTAATTAATAGCATTTGATAATTAAACAGTATGAAGTTCACTGCAAACATTGACCATGCCAATGCACTAAATGTTACACAATTTTAATCTTATTAATTATGGTAGCAATGTATGTACACAGTTGGGTGACAACATTTGTAGTTAGGCCATAGGTAGAAATTCTCCACATTGAGATTTGCTGTGTGCTTGTAGCTGATGGGAGGCCAGCGAGCAGGCCGACGTTGGTGGTTTGTTCCAGCTTAGGATTTTCCAGTTTTCGTTTCCGGTGAGGGGGGGGAGGGACAATGGCGAGTGCCAGGCACAGTGCAGTGCACAGCATGAAATAAAATATTTTAATACTACTGGCATTTGAAGTAATACGATGCAGTTAGGAACCTTTAAGGCCCTCATTACAAAATAGCCTGTTGATAAATAAACAATACATTAGTTGATATAGTCACATCAGGCGTAATATGTTTAATTGACAATGAAAAGTAATAAATTACCAATGAATACAAGACAGTTACACAACTAGCATGGCACTGTTTGTTTATAAAAGTAATATATTAACTATTTCTCATTTTATTTTCAATTAATCTTGTGTATTTTATCTTGAAATATTCAGTTAAATCACTCATCTGTGATATAAGAAATTGCACAATTATGATAAATAGTACAAAGGATGTTTATACCAATATAAAAACCTAAGACGACATTTATTTAATGTGTAGTGTAATTATTTTGATTTTAAGTAAAGTTTTAGAAATGTATTGGCTGAGTGCTGTACGTTGGCAAATAGGTTAGAACAGCTCACATGGGGAAGTTGTTGACATAGGGAAAAAACCCGGCAGTTGAGCTTTTGGCACGTGCGTGCGCGTGGGCAGGAAGTGACGAGTCGGGAGCGAGTGGGGTAGCTGGCCGGGCGGCGTCGCGCTACATCAGTCGGCATGTGTATCTCTAGGTGGAGGTTATAGATTTGTGTGTGGCAATTGCCACGTGTGGTTGCTCGTCGTAGACTGCACCAAGTTGAATCAAGTGCTACTGTGTGTTGTGTATATTTAGCCAGTAGAAGAAGGTGTGCATCGAATTAAATTAAAGTGACTGTGTTTTATTAATGTAACACGTGTCGTCGCATAGGCACGAACATAAACGGTGTTTGAGACAGGCACATGGTGTGAAAACAATTTGCGACAAATATTCATTTTGTCTGGGGGCTCACGAGCTATAACGTTATTTGATAAATGTGTCGACGTACAGACGTATTAGCCACAGGGTTTTAATATGGTGTAATAAACAACATAAAGTGAACTTTCACGTGTTTTCAAAATTAGTAGTTAGTACACCCTTTTCTCTCATGAACTTACTTTATTATGAATTTGTTTTGTTAATTATATGCAGGGAAGGAAAGCTGCAACGTGTGATATCATCCCCTAGAAAACGAGTCAAACAGCAGTAATCACAGTTCCAGTGTTTTTGCGTGTTTAGGAATTTGGTTCGCAGTTGGTGGTTGTGAGTTTTAAAAATTAAACTTTCCCTTTTTTAAACTCTCACCCCTGATCTTCACTCTCACACTTTGCAACTTAAAACTTTGACACACGAAATCAAACATTTATGAAACTTTCTCTCACTGACACCTTTCCAGACAAAAAGATGAAGAAAATAATAATAATAATAATAATAATAATAATAATAATAATAATAATAATCCGTCACTTACCACATTTTCCCTCTTTATCCACTCAAACATCAGCACCTACCACCACTACAATTTATTACTTTATGACTATTACCTCTATCTGTAATATACTTTGCAGTCAGTAATAGTATATCATGTATGGGAAGTGTCGGGCCCGGTGGTATTGGGGTAAAGTGCTCAACCGGAAACCGAAGGGTCGCAGGTTCAAAACCCGGCTGGACCTCGGATTTTTTCAGTCTACACTTTAACCCATCATTCACCTCTCAACGATGTGAGGAGTCCACATTAAGCTGTAGGTCCCCTTTCCCCGGTTGGATAACTGGGGTAGGCAAGTCGCTGAAGTGGCAACCAATTGAAAGACTTGCACTAGGCCAATGAGGCACACAAAATTATTATTATTATTATGTATTGGAACTGAAAACTTATATATCATTGTATGGCACTTTGTTCAGGGAATATGATGTGATGATGCTTTGGAACACCAGGAACGTTTTTCTATAATGACATACATTAAAACTTTAAGAATGATCATGAAATTTACATTCATTACAATATAAATAACAAGATGCATAAAAATGTGCTTTTGCTTAAAATATAGTGCAAATAACCCATTTTTCCTGGCCTAGGGCAGGGCTTTACATTAGTGTATCAGCCAGAGTTTTTATACTGGTAAAAACATAGAATAAAATACTTACACTTTTTGAACACTGTATATCAATTAATAATTAACACAATAATGGGAAATCCAAGTTGGAATTAACAATATACTATTAGGACAGTTTACAACTCACCACAAAGATGTAACAACGAGCCGCAACATGCACATAAAAAAGGCACACACATACAACACTTTCAGCCATCGGCCATGGCCTCCTTCAGAAATAGGAGACTCTCACACAATCAGTCACACAACCATCATCTCTGGCTGCCGCACTTCGAATCACACTCTGTGGTGTGAAAAGAGGAGTGGGGATGGGGGGGATAGGAAGGTTGTATCATGGTGCTGTGGATAATTAATACATCATTTTAGTAAGTGTTTTTATTGTAAAAATAGATTTCTGGAGCAATAGCATAATGATGTACATGAATTCATGTCTTTCTCACAAAGTGCATAAAATTATTCCTCTTCACTTTGATTCAAATACTGGATACCATCTTGATGACATACTCGTGTTTTTGTCATCCATCCTTCTGAAGCTTCCCTGTGTTAATGAAAATATGCACACTTAGTTTAAGTTTATGTAATTATAATTAAATTTATTGGGGGGAAATTCAATTGAGGAAACAAGAAGTCTGGCTAGCTGGCTGAGCAGTAGTGAAAGACAGTAACTTCACACTAAACCTCTACAGCCAAGGTAGGCTAAATACCTAGGTTAAAGCCACCAGCATATAGAACGAAGAGCGAATACTGATGTGGGTGTGGATGGGGAACTACTACATAATGTAATTGGCACTCTCCAGTGGAAGTTCTTAGCTTTATTTGGCTTCTAGACCACACAACAGTTCATTTATGAAAAATGGATGCATGTAAAATTTATATTTTAGCTCCACTGAAATGCACAGTTCTTCTCTCCCCTATAGCTGATCGTACTGTTCTGCCTTAAACTTCCATCCATGAACATGTTGCGAGACTAAAAGGATTTATATGTCCAATCATTAAAACTATCCAATTATAGTTTTCAAAATCAAACAAACTTACTCACTATATGAAACATGACAGTTCTTAGTTGTGTGTTCCATTTGGCTCTCCACCCCGATTGTTCATCACACCATCACTGGCACAAGTGCCTGTGGTGTTGACAATGGTAAACCCAGTGAACATCTTGTGGGCACTCCACTCTGCAGCAAATGCTATTCAATAGTACGTGTGGACACTGCATAGTGCACATCAGACTGAATTTGTTGTGGCATAGTTTGTGATGTGACAGAGCAATTCATTACTGCCATGTAAATAATATACTTATAATGTGTAATGAAGTACGTGCAATAGGTCCCATTAGTCTATTGTTAACTTCTGCATCAAGCAATTACAGATTTTCTTGACAGTTGCTCTCATTCTGGGATCCACACCAGGTTTGGACTGACAGACAATTTAGAGGAAATTTAGAGAAGAGCTGTTCATTTCTCTTCCAAATGAGAAAATATCTTGTTACCACCCACCAACATAAGGAGACACAATCATCATAATAAAATAAGAGATATCAGATTGAAAACAAAAAGATTTAGGTATTCCTTTTCCCCCATGAGCTATTAGAGAATGGAACTGTAGAGAAATATAAAAGTGATTCAATGAACCCTCTGCCATACATTTCAATGTAACTTGCAGAGTATTTATGTAGATGCAGATGGTTATGTCCAACATAATCACAGATTCTTAAGGCTAATCTGCAATCTCTATAGACACCATATATTTCCTATTTCCGCAGGTAAGACGATGGCTGAACCATAAAAAAAGACACCTAAATCCGAGGCCATCTTATATGACGGTAAAAGAAAAGAAAAAAATTAGATTGAAATTTAGTCTGAAATTTACATCCTGGAGAAAAGATTTACGAAAATTTTTTAAAGAAATATCCTTAGTATATGCAGAGTTGCACTGAAACGATTAGCATATATTTACATATGGAGCAGTGAAAGGGTTAAAATATTTCGGCGCTTCATGCAACAATTGCAGTTTCCTTTGAAATTTGTGTGATTTCACCCACATAATACGTGCATCGGTGCGATTAAATGTCGTCTCAGCAAAAAAAATTTCACCTCTCTCTTAAACTTCACAGCATATTAAAAAAAAAAAAAAAAAAAAAAAAAAAAAAAAAAAAAAAAAAAAAAAAAAATTGCTTCTTCATGAGATTGGATAAAATGTAGCACTACACACACCAAAGTTCAAAAGTAGATCGCAAACACTGTGTGGTTGCCGAGATACTTTTATCAACTCCATACAGCCTGCAGTTGTAAAGAAACATACGCCTAAATCTTGGTTTAACGATAAGTAATTTACTTTTTCCATGTATCAAGCAGCACAACACTAAACACGCAGCAGAAATGAAAAGCCAGTCCTTACTAAAACTTGTTGACACCTAACTAGGTCGCAGTGGCCGAGGGTTCGAATCCCCTCTCGGGCATGGATATTTGTGCTGTCCTTAGTGTTAGCTAGTTCATAAGTAGTTTGCGAGTTTAGGGACTGATGAACCCATAGTCAAGTTCCATAAGCTATACAAATATTTGAACATTGAACCTAACTAGGCAAAGAAACATCTATAAAACAGCGATAATAAAACGTATGAAAACATAGAATAACTGATATACAATAACAAGGAATAAATGGGTCGCGCGACACACGAAACACAACACCCCTGGCGGAACACTAGGAACTACACAGGTGCACATCTAAAATTTACCACTCTTGTTCATTGAAGCACTCACATACAACATGCACAAACAGAAGGTAGACGGCTGCAGTCTCTACAACTGCAACAGAGGTTGAAATCAACACAAAACCTACTCATGGCAGCTTCTAGCTGCATTTTTCAGAACTTCCTGAAGTATTGCATCCAAATCTAAGCCACAGGTGTACTTTTTGATCACGAAAACTGGTAAAAAAAAAAAGTGCAGCTTACATGCGGGTAAATACGGTAACTTGGGGGTCGTCTTATAAGCTAGATATGTGCTTAAACTATAAAATTTTGATGAAAATTTGTACCTCGTCTTATCTGAAGGTCAATTTATCTGCGGAAATATACGGTAATTACTTTTTCTCAGTCGAACTCTGATATGTGTTGGAAAGATACTCACTGCTTCCAATGAGACATACTTTAACCTGCTTAAAAAAAGAAACAAACCCACATATGAAATGACAATTCCAGTAAGCTTACATGGATGTCTTTTTCTGTTTTCACTAACAGGTGGTGCTATTATAATCTGCACTTGGTGCCTAAATGCCAATTGCTCATTGCCACAAATGCATACTGCAAATTTCACTTGATTTGCACACTTCATTTAGCATTTGTATTTTGGTTGGCCAGCTGTGTATATTATAAGTGCTTTAAATGAAGTTGTCATTTCCAATCTAGTCTAACAAGGAAAGTACTTAGGCTCGAACAAACAGAAATACACCAAAATCGTATGATAGATAATGTAAAGGTCCCTTATTGCACTAGTGATACTCCCGCATCTGCAAAACTCTGCAGTCGTCCGTTAGAGGCCTGCATTGCACTTTGACCTGCTGGTAAGCCGTCGTGACGGTGCAGTGTGCCTCTGAAGTTGCGCTTTGTGACATTATTTGTGTAGTGAAGCGTCGGATGGGTTGGCGATTATTAATCAATCCTGCTAATGTATTGCAATTGATTGAGATGAAATTCCGAAGAGCCCTTCTTGGTGAATATGGTCTTGGTGTATAAGAAGAATCATTCACATGTTTTTTGGTATCTATTATAGTGCAAAAACATGAGCATAGATTAGAAACACTATAATAGATAATAGGTAACATGCGATTGATTCATCTTCTACACCAATACCATTTAATGAAGAAGGTTTCTTCATAACTTCATCTCAACCAGTCACACTATATTAGCAAGATTGATTACCAATCGCCGACCCATCTGACATTTCACCACACAAATAACGTCACAAAACGCAATTTCAGAGGCACACTGCACCGTCACTACTGGCGTACCGGCAGGTCAATGGCAATGCGGCATGGCACACGCAGAAGCCTCTAATGCGTGACTGCAGAGTTTTGCAGATGCGGAAGTATCACTAGTGCAATAAGAGACCTTTACATTATCTATCATACAATTTGGTGTATTTCTGTTTGTTCGAGCCTAATTACTTTTCTTGTTATAGTGTGACATTCCAGTGAAACAAACTCTATTTTTACTGTTATTTCATTATGATACTACAATGTCTCACCTTAATAATGTATAGTCACTGCTACTCTTTTCTAATTTCTGTGCTTGTCGCATCAAATATACAGCAAATGTAGAAAGGCATACAAGTAACGAAATAGCACCTGCAAAACAAAAAGAGCATTGCAAATAATATCAAGTAACGACTGGAAATATTCAGATAATTGCTGATATATTCCTTAAACTGAGTCAACAAACAAATTCATATCTTTACTGCCATAACTTATAACAATTACAATGTTTTAAAAAGGGGTTTTTTGGTTTCTACAGAAATTTTGAAAACACTTAACTGTACTAAAAGTAACAAATGCAGATTAGGTAGGAAGAGAAACATTTCATCAATTGACAAAGTAAGTAGCAACAAAATTATTTTGTTAATAAAATTGTTGAATGGTGATATATTTGTGTTATTCCTGCTTATAACACATTCAAATGTTCAAATGTGTGTGAGGTCTTATGCAACCAAACTTCGTTGTCATCAGCTGCTAGACTTACACACTAATTACATGACTAACTTAAACTAACTTATTCTACGGACAACACAAACACCCATGCCAGAGGGAGGATTCGAACAACAGACCGTAGTGGCCATGCAGACTGTGACTGGCGCCCTGCAGACTGCTCAGCCACCGCGGCCGGCTATAACACATTATTACAGTTTTTAAACTGATTGTAACTTTGCATTATAATGACATACTTAACTAATGAAAACTGTAACAGAGAATGCAACATTAAATTGGACATTAACAAAGAACAATAAACAATTATTTATTAAACTAGCAAACTAAAATGTGTGTTTACTTATGAAGTTCATAAAGATTATTTAGTTGCACGTAACAATGCTGCCATTGTCTAACTATGTAAAAACAGTCCTACATGAACTCTAAATGTAAAAGGTAGGTACAAGCAAAAATAAGTCTAACAAGGAGACAATATGACCGTGGGGTCGGGGATTTGTCCAAAATTTTGTGTGGTATAACAGGACTCGTAACACCTCACATTTTTAAAATATTAGGACGCACTACTCGGAAAATCCCGAGAAAAATCGATTCGAAGTTTCTTAGGTGCCTTACAAGTATAAAATGTTAGTCCATTGATAAAGCCCTTGTCTGGCCTAGATGGTTAGGGCTCGGATTTTTATGCCGGAGTCTCGGGTTCGATTCCTCCTTTGGCATTTTTTTCCCCTTCCGTTTCATTTTCTTTCGTTATTCCACCAATTATTCAGAAAGTTTTCCAAACCTACATTATCTTTAACAAATTAGTTACATTATTGAATATTTTTTTTTGTCCAAAAACACAATTCATTGTGGTGGGTTCTCCATTTTTCATTGTAACGTATATGAGGAGAAACATTGGGTTTTTATTAAGAATAACAAAGTCAATTTGGAAATGTTCAATTTTTATACATATAGTAATTATATAATTATAGTAATAAGAACTGCAATGGTAATTATCATAAAAACAAACAAAGCAATAATTTCTGTGACAACTTGCGCAACATAGAAAAGCGGATGTTTTTACAATGACAGGGCGTTTGCAATAAGTCTGTACAAAAACATGCCCCATTAACAGGTACAAAAATTTTTCGAGTTTCTGATAATTTTGAGGCAAACCAGGGATATTGAATCATGTCTCAGAATATTGGTGATGATAATTGATGGTGAATTATAGAATGAATTTTTATACAATCTTCCGTGGAATTAATTTCACGATTCTCCTGTAACAACGTGCTGCAATTTTGAAAGCACTTTATGAAATTTTTAACTTGCCTATAAAAGTAAACATTACAAGGTTGCACCAAAGAAGTGCATTTTGGAGGTATGACTTTTACAGGCCAAGTTGACATTATATATCTCCAGATTTGTTTGACCTCCCCAAGAGTCAATGAGAAGTAAAAATGTTTTCTCCCTGATGTAAGTTTTTAAAAATTTCCAAGAAAATCCATGTATAAAACTTTTGTTAATTTACCGAACTTCGATGATGTTATGACGACTTTCTTATAAGTATTGGCAAAGCCATCTATTAATTTGTTAATACAAGGCCCGAAATGACCAGTCGCTTCTTGTAAGCATATGAAGACATGTGGGAGCAGTTTTCCAAATAATGATATTGAATATTGTGCAGTGTACGTATGCGTCACTTTATTCAAATCCGACTTTTTCACAAAAACTGTTATACTCCCTTTTTCAGTGAAAGTCATGTTGAAAACAGATTGATATTGGCATTCTGAAACAATAGTATTTTTAATATTAAACAATATTCAAATGTATATGTAAATATCTTTTCTATAATTAAATTTGAATTGACACATTTTACATTGGTAAAAACATTTTGTACACAGAAAACATGTATTTACCTGTTTAGTCAGTATTTATCATATAATCCTCATGGTATTGAGGGATTAAACAGCAAGTCTGCTGACAAAAGGTCTCCACGCCTGAATGTCCTCCATAGATGCCGCTTCTTTTTTCGAAACCAGTTTCGTGATCTTGCATTGTAAAATTCTGTGCTTCTGTTTAAATTCTGTGACCCACCGATCAGAAGCCTTGAACTTGAAATCAATGAATTGTGCAGCTGCATCCAAAGCCCATTGCTGTAAATTTCTTCTTGTGACTTGCAGATATTGATGTCTTGCTTCCACAAAACGGTTTTAGGTGCACGAATCTATCGCCTCAAATTTATCCATTCGCGTACCACCACTTGTAATTTAATATCTTTCTCCAATTGGCGACGTCCTTTTGTTTTACAATGGCACCAAGAACCATGTGGGGTGCGCTTTAACAATATTCAGGTCTTTGACTTAGTAATAGTAGTAGTAGTAGTAGTAGTAGTGTTGTCATTGTTTGGATGTTTAAGGGGGACAAAATTGCAATGGTCATCAGTCCCCCATTCCATCACGAAGCGTCACAAGTAGAACCGTGGGCGTGAACGAAAAGCGCCCAAGAGTTAAAATTTGCAAAGTGGGAGGATAAACCCATGGAGTCCATAAAACATCAAACAAAATGAAAAGAGATGATCACACAAAGACACCTAACAACAAAAGGAAATAAAACAAAGAAGCCGAAGTCTGTGGTTGGCCGACCATAAGAGTAAAAAAGGAAAAGTCAACTGCTCGGCAGCACAATTAGAGAGAATGATAAAAAACCCTGCTCAAATAAAACATAAAACTGAATCTGCCGGTGTAGCATCATCTTGTAAAACATCTGATGAAATGTCAGGGAGGTTAAAACTCTGCCGCAAGGCAGCTAAAACAGGGCAGTCCAACAAGATGTGGACTATTGTCAAACGGGAGCAACACGGACATTGGGCGGCGCTCAGCATGAAGGAGATGTCCATGGGTGAGCCACGTATGGCGAACGCGGAGCCAACACAGCGTCCTGGCGAGAGGTCTGCACTGAGGAACGCCACACTTCTGTCATCTCCTTGACAACCCGGAGTTTGTTGGGCGTGTTCAGGCGACACCAAAGCCGAAGTAACCATTGGCACAACAATGAACGGAGATCAGAAGCCGGGAGGCAGATTTCCTGAATGGACTCACTGACAGCCTGCTTGACAAGCCTGTCAACATGAGTGACCAGATGAACACTACTGATCGCCCGGACAGTTCAAGGGCACAAAGTGTCTGCTGTATGGCTAACACCAGGTAAGACTGCGGGTAACACTGGTTCAGAACTCTAAGGCTGCTCAGGGAGTCACTGCAAATTAGAAAAGACTCACCTGTGCTCAAGAGCTCGGTGAAAGGTCACCAGCTCCGCAGTGTAAACACTGCAGCCATTCGGCAGAGAGTGCTGTTCCACATGGTCACCATGAACATAGGCAAATCTCATGTGGCCATGAACCAGCGAACCATCTGTGTAGATCATGTCATAACTAGGTAACTCCACTACAACAACCGAAAACAGAAGGCAAAGAGCCTCCAGGGGAACTGAGTCTTTAGGTGCATGGGCCAAGTCCAGGTGAGTAGACAACGTTGGCAACCACCACGGAGGTGTACGTACATGGATCCGATATGGAGATGGAAGGGGAAATGACTCGAGCTCTAGCAAGAGGGACCGAAGTCTTAAGGCAATTGTATGACCTGATCAGGGGTGTCGGTGGTGGGGGCGGAGGACCACATCAGAAAAGAGGAGACAACATTTCAGGTGGCCTGGGGAGCAATGTACATTGGCTGCATAAGACGCAAGCAGGTTTTGGCAGCGGACCCCAAAGGTGAGACCCTGGCCTCCATTAATAAGCTGTTCACAGGTCTAAAAGCAGTAAATGTGAAATCTTCCCAGTTAGCCCTGCTGAAAGCCCACCTTGGTAGGCGGCCTGGGGCTGACACTGTGGGAGTGACAGAAAAAGAGGAAAATGGTCACTGCCACACAGGTCATCATGGGCTCTCCAGTGGACAGATGGTGGAAGGCTGTGGCTGCAGATCGATAAATCAATGGCCGAGAACGAGTCATGCGCCACACTAAAGTGTGTGGGGGCACCAGTATTTAAGAGGTAGAGGTCAAGTTGAGATAGTAAGGTCTCGATGACTCTGCCTCGGCTAGACAGTGTAGTACCACACCACAAAGGATTATGAGTTGAAAAAGTGCAGCCAAAACATTCAGGGAAACATCACCATCTGGAGGGAGATAAAGGCTGCTTACGGTAAACTTTTGTGTAGTCCTTACCCAGACAGCCACTACTTCTAATGGTGTATGAAGGGGCACAGGTTCACTATAAACAGAAGTAAGGACGTATATTAAGACGAAAAATTCCTAGCAGGAAAAATTATATATAAAAAATAGACGAAGATTACTCACCAGGCGAAGGAGCACAGGTGTAACAGCATCACAAATAAATAAATGAATGCGCGCGCGCGCGCACACAAACACAAACACACACACACACACACACACACACACACACACACACACACACACACACAAACGCAAGCTTTCGCAACCCAGTTGCTTCTTCAGGCAGAAGGGAAGGAGAGGGAAAAGGAAATGATGAGGGTTTTAAGGAAGGGGGTAAGGAGCCATTCCAATCCCGGGAGAGGAAAGGCTTACCTTGGGGGAAGAAAAGGAAGGTGAACAAATACATACACACCCATACATTTACACAGACACAACTGGGTTGCAAAAGCTCGCATTTGTGTGTGTGTGTGTGTGTGTGTGTGTGTGTGTGTGTGCGTATTCATTTATTTATTTATTTGTGATGCTGTCACACCTGTGCTCCTTCGCCTGGTGAGTAATCTTCGTCTATTTCTTAGAAGTTAGGACATACATGCATGCTCCACCTAAAACCCTGTTATACACACAGAGATTACAATAATACCCGTGTAACCCCAGAGGGCAGTGGTCCGCATTGCTGGAAACCAGGTTTCCTGGAGGGCAATGCAGAAAGCAGGTGTTATGCTCAAAAGCTGTGGCAGCTCAGCCGGGTGGGTGAAAAGCTGTGGCAGCTCAGCCGGGTGGGTGAAAAGCTGTGGCAGCTCAGCCGGGTGGGTGAAAAGCTGTGGCAGCTCAGCCGGGTGGGTGAAAAGCTGTGGCAGCTCAGCCGGGTGGGTGAAAAGCTGTGGCAGCTCAGCCGGGTGGGTGAAAAGCTGTGGCAGCTCAGCCGGGTGGGTGAAAAGCTGTGGCAGCTCAGCCGGGTGGGTGAAAAACCGCCGCAATTCCATTGGAGGATGACGCTGTCTGATATCTGGGAAGACATGAAGCAATAAGAAGTGCTGACACTGTTTGTGAAGCTGGTCGATCTATGCCCATTGTTTCGGATGGTTCCCCCGAGATCTAGGTCCTCAGGGGACAGTAGAATCTTCACCTCGTCCTCGGAGGAAGAGGTTTGGGGTGGCATTGGGGGAACCACCGAGACTTCCTTCTTTTTAATAACTTTTTTCTTCTCTCTCTGTTCCTTCGGCTTTCTTTGTACGGAGGCCTTCACAGCCTCAGTCCCTGGGACTGAGGAGAATCTCGAAGCCCTACAGCCAGCCTTTGTTGGCACTGTTTGCCACTCGCTGTCAGCTGTGTTTCTAGCAGAGGGAACTGAGAAAGATTGGGATTCAAGAGAGCCCTTCCTCGCGAGAGGAACCAGAGAAGCCTGTTGCTTCTCTGGCTCGGGGGTGGGGACCAGTGTCCCCGATGTTTGGGGTGATATTGCTCCCAAGGTAGACAGTTTGGAAGCAATACATGAGGAACTGCCCCCAGCCATCAAGGGGGCAGGTGTAGCTTATTGGGCCTGTGGGCCCACCGAGAGTTGCTTTGCAGATGGCACCATGGATGTCAGGGTCGGCGATGACAAAGCTGCTTTGCAATAAGATGAAGCCATGCACACAGGATGCAGCTTCGTGCATTTCCGTCTTGCCACGGAATAGGTCAGTCTGTCCAGGGATGTGTATTCCATATTTTTTCTCTCCTTATGGATGACTGTACAATCTGGTGACCAGGAGGGATGGTGTTGGCCACAGTTAACGCAGACCAGAGGAGGGGCACAAGGGAGTGTGATGTTTGTTCAAACTCCCAATATGTGGGGTCAGCCTCACTTCAGGAGGACATGTACCCAAACCTCCAGCACTTAAAGCAGCGCATAGGGTGAGGAACATAAGATTTTATGTCACACTGGTAGATCATCACCTTGATTTTCTCAGGCAATGAATCGCCCTCAAAAGTCAAGATGAAGGCAGCGGTGGTGACCCTGTTGTCCTTTGGACCCCTATAAATGCGCCAGATAAAATGCACACCACGCCACTCAAGGTTCGCCCACAGCTCATCATCAGATTGCAGTAACAGATCCCTGTGGAATATTATACCCTGGACCGTACTAAGGCTCTTGTGTGGAGTTAACGTAACAGGAACATCACCCAGCTTATCACAGGTGAGCAACGCCCGTGACTGTGATGGAGACGTCATTGTTATCAAGACTGACCCAGATTGCATCTTGGACATACCCTCCACATCTCCATACTTGTCCTCCAGATGCTCAACAAAAAATAAAGGCTTAGTTGATGCAAAGGATTCCCCATCAGTGCATGAGCAAACTAAGTATCTGGAGGCATATGCTTCACCTTGACTTCTGGCCCTATGTTCCTCCCATGGAGTGACCACGGAAGGGAACGAACAGGGGTCATATTCAGCAGCATGAAAAGTCTCCTATCCCTCTCTTAGAGAAACCGGTTGTACATCCAGCAACATCACGGGATCTTTTTATGGTGTTCCCGTGAGCAGTTAGGGATATATACAACTGGGGTGCGGCAGGTTCCTCAGAGGTTGCTAGCTAGCAACTGTTCAACCTCAACAGCCATGCAAGTAGCACACCTTGAGATTGAAGGTTTTTTTTTGTTTAGTGGTTTGTATGTCCTCATGATCCGGGCAATTAAGCCAAAATTCCTGGGCTCTGAAACGTACAACGTTTCACCGTTACACCAAACGATGGTCGTTTAAGCACGCAGAGCTTACAGTGTAGCGGACTGTTGGCGCGACACAGTCCACAGCTCGAGACCTTTGTGTTCGGCAAGCTCGTACTCAGCAAATTAGTGTTGAGCCCCTGAGGGGTTGACTTGGCAGGCAATGGGGATCATGTCATTTTTAAATCTTTTTGGTGAAGGTTTATATTCGTCTGGAGATGAATCACTTTGTGGCACTTCAAACTGTTCAAATTCTTCGCAATCCTCATGAGCGTGAATTAATTCCTCTTCAGTTACAAATGTTTTTTCACCCAAAATTTCCAATGTATTATTATAAAGTTCTCCAGCCAATAACATAGCATCACGAGAGATTTCTTCAAAGATGTCGATGCAATTAAATTATTTTCTGTCAACATCTTTTCATAATACACCACCGCATCCTTCAATTGCACTTTTGATCGATCACTATGAATGGATTCTTCAGGAATTTCTTCTCCCATTCCAGATGAGCTGGCAACTTCTTCAGTCGACATATTTAACCTCGGATTGGAATAACACGTTGAAATTTGAAACAGGCACGTATGTTCACGACGAAATCGAAAAATAAACTGCCGTTTACTTCTCATGGCTCGCACACAGTCCTATGTGCAGATGACCGTTATAATCCAAAGGGGACCCTTACAAAGCCTGTTTAAACCTTGAAACCCCATAAAATGAAATAGAACAAGGAGCATGAATATTTTTCAGTGATTGAAAAACTTTACGTTCTTGAGCTAAAATAATGTTTTAAAAATAATGTAGGTTAGAGAAACTTTTCGAATAATTGGTGGAATAACAAAAGAAAATGAAAAAAAAGGAAAAATAAACAAAGTGCCAGAGGAGTAATCGAACCCGAGATCTTCGACGTAAGAGTCCGAGACCAACCATCTAGGCCAGACGGCAACTCGGCAATGGACTAACATTTTATACTCTTAAGGCACCTTAGAAACTTCAGATCGATTTTTCTCAGGATTTTCTGAGTAGTGCGTCATAATATTTTAACTATGTAAGGTGTTAGGGGTGCTCTTTCACCACACAAAATTTCGGGCAAATCCCCAACCCCACGGTTGTGCCGTCACCTTGTAAGACTTTTAAGCCAAAAAAAATCACATGTAAGTCGATTTTCAGAGACACAAGTAAATGGAAAAAACCCACTGATGATGTCATAGAGGTACTGAAACATGTTGGGAGTGAAAAGTAAAAACAGCATTTTGCATATCAGGTGGACCTTATACTCAGAATTTTTGGCTGCAAACATGGAAATCACAAAAGCTGCAAATCCAAAATTATTAATATAATTTACAATGTTGGTACTTTATTTTATACAGATTCATTTGCACTTATTTGTTTTATTATCATGAGTTACAATTTCTGTAAGTACTTGCTCTATATTAATAAACATCATTGTTAAACAGGGTTAAAAGCAAAATAAGAATGGCAATAGCCAAGAGTTATGAACACCTACTTTACTTGGAAGAACAGTCACACAATAATTTGGGTATCACCAGATCACTAGCAGAGGTACACCAAATGTTCAAATGTTTGTTAAGCTTATGGGACTTGACTACGGGGTCATCAGTCCCTAAACTTACAAACTACTTACGAACTACCTTATACTAAGGACGGCACAAATATCCATGCCCGAGGGGGGATTCAAACCCCCCGACCGTAGTGGCCATGCAGACCGTGACAGAGGTACACCAAAGAACAGGTAAAGAAAAGCCAAGGGCTGGAAAGAGCATAAAAGACCAAAACACTGACGTAGACAGACTGAACGATAATGGCAAAAGCACAGGCGTTTGTTATTAAGATGCAAAACAAATTTGATATTGCAGCAATAGAAGGCAACACCGATACTGAGGCCACTGGGAAATGGTAAAAACGAATGTGGAAGAAGCGGCTCTAAAGGTGTGAGGAAAAAGAAAAATGAGACAGAAAAATCAATGGTTTTCCGAAGAATGTGAGCAAACAGTGAAACAAGCAGCAAAAGAAAAACACCTACAAGAAGATTCCAACAAAGAAACAAGTAAAAAGTAAAGAAACACATGAAAATGCTAATAGAGAAAGGAAAATTCTTGTCAGGAGGAAAAAGAGAGAATATGTGGATAGTTTAATTAAAAGAGCACAGGAGGATAGAAATGTAGGGGATGCAAAATATTTCTACGTATCATTCAGGTTTTTCAAAAAAAAAAAAAAAAAAAAAAAAAAAAAAAAAAAAAAAAAAAAAAATTACACTACAGATGTATGACAGTAAAGATAAATGTGGTACTACAGTTCTGAAAAAATCAAAAGGTATGGGAATTTGGAGGGAATATTTTGAGGAGATGTTGAAGATGGAAGTGCAGAAATGGAGCAACAACATGAATATCAGCCTGCTGATCCATTCATTGAACAGCCAACAATGAAAGAGAGAATAAAAACAATCAGAATACTAAAAACCAACAAAGCTCCACAGGGGAAAAATGGCTTAACAGCGAATTTTTTTTCTTAAGGGAGGAATAAAAATTACAAAAAAATGCACAAACTTGTTACCAACATCTGGAATGAAGGGAGAATGTCAGAGGAATGGACATAAGCTATTATACCAATCCACAAAAATGGGCAGCAACAACACTGCAGGAATTACAGAGGCATTGCTTTAATTGGCACCACCTCTAAAGTGTACTTCGAAATTCTTCAGAAAAAAAAAAAAAAAAAAAACAAATATGACCATATTTCAATGGTGTAATAAATGCGAAACAAGAAGTATTTATTAAAGGCGTTCAACATGAGAAACAGGAGTCAAGCAAGGAGAGAGGATACCTCCCCTCCAGTACATTGTAATACAAGAAGCAGCACTGAATACAGCAAGTAAAGCAGAAGAGAAAATGAAAATAGGAAAAAAAAAAAAAAAAAATATTGGCCTTTGCAGATGACTTAGCACTAATTGCTGAAAATCTGGATGGCCTTAAAATATTGGCAAAAAAGGCTCTTTTAAAAAGCAAAGGAAGTTGGATTAGAAGTAAATGACAAGAGAACAAAATTCATGCAGCTAGAAACTGCAGAACAAAAAAGCAGGAAACTCTGCAGATAGATAATCGGGTTTGAAGGAGTAGATGAGCTTAAATATCTGGGGGTGGTATTTAATAACAAAACTCTCCAACACGTGGCTGCCATTCACTGTCGCCTTGCAGAGATACTAGTCGCTCACCTAGCCCATGTTCAGAAAAACTTGGTGAGGTGACCATCTACGAAGGTGAGGCCACCATAGATCAAAATGCTTCATGGATGACAACATCAATGGCTAACCTGTCATGCACTAGTTAATTCAGGAGCTTTGTTTCTGTATTGTTGAATGATTACTGCTGCATACTAAAGAAGACAATGTTCTGTGATACAAGAGCAACTGTACTGAAGGCCGCATATGGAAAATATGTCCAGCCAGCAGGGACATGTGCCATTTGAATTTGTCGTTTTTACAGAATGTAGCCATAACAACATCCTCAAATGGAACTTCCTTCAGGATCTCACCAACTGTGGAAGATCTGAGCTACAAATTGATAAAGCTGTTCTGATGAGCACGTGCTAACATGTACACCCCAGAGGGGTTGTTTGCTGTTGAGAATGTTGAGATCCCACCATTAACAATAAGAAGAGTCCCAGTCAGAAGAAGAGATGATCAGTTGGAATGTGAAGTGCTTGTCAACCGCAAAACACTAATCAGTATAATGAAGGAAATCTACATACCAACAGCTATCATAAGCATTACAGGTGGTCAAGGAAAGCTTTGAATCGTTAATTTTCATGAGCAATTGCAACTCTTATCTAAAGGAAAGTGCCTTGGAATAGCAGAACCAGCCCAAGACAGTGAGCTCAATGTCATCAAAGAAGTCTCTTGCTCTACTATAACTGCTTGCTGACACGCACTAAAGGAAACTGCTATGGAATTGTATATAGGGCCTGGTCTGACCCAGAAACAATGTCAACAGGTGTTAGCCATACTACACCCATTTCCAGGTGCATTCAGTGTCAGGTATCAATTCTGGGGATCATCCACCAATTGGCCAGCATTCATATAGAGTTTCGCCAGCTGAAATACAGATAATTCAGGAAGAAGTGGAGAAGATGTTGCAGGATGACATTATTCAACCTCATCTCCAGCCAGCTATACCCAAGTATTTCCACGATACTCCAGTATCCAGTCATCTGGGATGCATGATGACCCTTGACAAAATCAGACCCAGGTGTTACTGGCAAGGTCTCTACCGATCTGTCAAGCACTATGTGAGTCACTGTAAGAAGTGCCAGCGATGGAAGCATGTACCACTATTTTAGCTTGTGCAAGAAGTCGGGGCCCCCAGTTTGTCGTCTTGCACGCTGGGCAAATCCACTCCTTTATTTTGGAGGGGCAGCCGCTTCAACTACTTGTTGCCTACTGGTCCGGGGCACAGTTGATAGCTGACTGACAAACTAAACGAAAAGCTCAGCAGGCAACATGCAGCTGAGCCGGCTCCCTATGAGAAACAAAGAAATGGACTCGCCCTGCACACAACTTGAGATCGCGTTTCTGCGCACAGACCACGAATTCTTGCACGAGCTCTACCTCCAGGGCATATGCTACCAATTCCACCTGTAGCAGCTCCATTCCACCAGATGGGAATCAACCTTTTAGGTAGGTTCCTGAAGTCAACAACAGGTAACCTATGGATAATAGTCTGTACTGACTACATCACCCACTACACTGTTACCAAAACCAGTCCGAAGTTCCAGAGATCACAATATTCCTTGTAGAAGACATTATTTTGAAGCATGGTGCACCACATGTGATGGTATCTGACCATGTCACATTGCGACATTGTCCACAGGACAACTGCCCATTATCCTCAGACAAATGGTCTTACAGAACGTTTTAACAAGACATTAGCAGATATGCTGTTGATGTACGCCTTTGTTGAACAGAAGGGTTGGGATACAATACTGCCAGTCAAGGAATTTGCTTTTAATATAGCAAGGTAAGACACCACAAGCTTCACATAGTTTTTCCTGCTCCATGGTCGTGAAGCTGAAATGATAATGGATACATTGTACCTGTTCCAAATGGATGACACACAGGCTGACTATGTGAAACAGTCCATCTCCAGGGTCAAAAAATTAAGACAGCTACCTTGGATACTGACACTGGACGCCCAGGAGAAAGACCATTGGCGGTATAACGACAAACCCTGAACTGTTGTGTACAGCCCAGGAGATCTGGTATGGATTTTTACTCCTGTACGGAAACCTGAGCTATCAGAAAAGTTACTGAAGCAATACTTTGGTACATATTGTGTCATATGCCACCTGTCAGACATCACATACAAAGTCATTATATGCCATCCTCAAAACGACAAAAACAAAGAGACATTGTTCATGTTCTCCGTATGAAGCCTTACCACGATCTCAAAGATCCGATATATAGAAAAGGTTTCTTGTTCAAAGACTCTGAAGACCATTATGATAATGATGAAGACACAACAGAAGGATATGTCGCCAGTCATCGTTGCTGCAAAGAAGGCATGCAGACAGAATAGAAGGATTCTCCAGAATTACCATACAAATGTCTTACGACAGAATGCATGGTGCAGTGGTTAGTGTCGCAGGTTACTGTGCTGGTGATCCTCCTGTTCACATGCTGCCACTAGCAAAGAAAATTTATTTTTTGTATTTACTATTTCTAGAATTTTCTACACGTTGCTTATAATTTAAGTAAGTTCCAGAAAAGTCTTTCTATGTTTAAATAGCAGAGTATTCCAATCAGAAGTCAGTCTGTTCTTAGTGGATGCTTATGTTAGCAGTAAACCTGTTGTGCTATATTAATGACCCGGCATACTAATTTTGACCCACTTGCAGTTTTCAACATGGCAATATAGGGTAGAAATATGGAAAATAGGGAACCATATGGAGAGAAAGATAAAAGTTTCTGACAATAAAATCCTGCAAAAGATATTTGATCAAAATGTAAGGGACGTGAATGGTGAAGAAGAAAGAAGGCACTCAGGAAGCTGTACAATGAATGAGATGGTGCTATGACATGACAGTGCCCCCAGGCTGATGCCGCACACTTGTATTTTATAGAGCCACACACATCGGCACATTTAAATCGCGCGCGCGCGAACGCGCGCGGGAAAGACAAGCTTCGGGAAGTTTGTGACGTAGGGGTTTTTCCGCGGGGCTGGAAAAACGGAAGCCGAGTCGCGTGGGGGAAGGGAGAGTCACGTGGACTGCCGAGGGCGACGGAGCGTGGTTTGCTCGTCGCGGCATTTTTCTGTAAAAACGTGGGATAGCTTTTCGCGGCTGAAGTACCGTTTTTTCGTATGCCTTTTTGAGTTAAATGATTCCGGTGTGTGGGTCAAAGTGCGAAGTTGCGTGGGGGCTCGAGTCACAAAAAACATCTTTATAAATTTAAACACGTGCATAGAAAAATTAAACGTATTTAAAACAACATCTGTGAGATGAACATTATTTTTTCGCAACTCGCCCTGTACGCCCATAAGTCTGTATAATTGGTATGTACTTTTGTTTATCAATTGAAAAATGTATTAAGGCGCACGTGGACGGAACAGCACCAAAGCGGGAATCATTTAACATCATCCCCTAAACGACCACAAAACATTTTTCCACCAGAAAGAGGGAAAAGCATGTTCCGCCCCGTCGCATATGGGGGCTCGTCCATTTCGCGAAACAGTGTGTAGTGTGTACTGAGACACGTTCCGACTCGTCCATTTCGTGAAATAGTGTGTTCCGGTTTCGCCCATTTGAAGCGAGAAGTATGTCGCGGCTCGTTCATTTCGAGTGCGAAGTACATTCCGACTCGCGTGTTGAAGAAAATTTTAGCGGCCCACGGCAGCGAGTGTGCGGCAGGCAGCAACAGCGTAACCGGGAGACGCGGCGGCAACAGCCGGTATATTCCAGACCATCACCGTGCGGCGGCAGGACGCGGCAGATACGGCGCACAACAGCGGCGATTTCAGCATCGGCAGCTCAGCACGGAAACACGACGCAGTTACGCAGTGGACTTGCAGCACAGACAAAGAGATAAGTGTCGCAGCAGGCTTTTATTTTGTTGATTTCAGTTCTCTTGTCCCCAGCCATGAGTACCGAAACTGATAGGGTTTTAAGTGATAGTGAATCCTTAGAAAGTGGTAGTGGGTTTGAGGCCCCAACACAATCTAAGGCAGATGAAATGAAAGCAATGATGGGTTGGATGATAACTGAATTTAAAGATACTCTAGGGGGCCTGGAAACAAAAATGGGAAATTCAATTATAAGTATAAAATCTGAAATGGGGAATTCAATTGCTGAAATGGGAAACTCAATTATAAGTATAAAATCTGAAATGGGGAATTCAATTGCTGAAATGGGAAACTCAATAAAAAATTCAATGGGTGTTTTAAAAAATGAAATAATCTCGGACTTTGACAAAAGATTAGAAGATTTGACCTTAAAATTTGAAGTTAGAGAAAAGGATCTGAATGCCAGAATTGGTGCTGTTGAGACTAAGTTGAATGACAGGATAGAATCAGGAAAACAGATTTGTGAAATCAGGAATGAGGACACTAGGCAGGCTTTAATTGACATAAACAAAAGGATTGTGGCTTGTGTTGATGAAACTAAGACAAGTTTGGAAAATACAAAAAGTGTTTTAAGAAAGGAAATAGAACAGGTAGTAGCTGTAAATAAATGTAGTATAGAAAAGGTGAATAGTAGGATGGCTGACTTAGAATTGTGCTCTGCATCTGCAAATACTGGTTGGTTTGGGATGCAGATACCAAGTTGTAACACTTTTTCAGGGGAAAGTAGCTACCATGTAGTAGATTTTATTGCAGCATGCAAAGATCAATTCCTGCCTGGAATGACTGATAATTGCAAAATAAAATACATCAAAAGAATGTTAGAAGGTCCTGCACAGACGTGGGCTAACCAATGTGCTGAGAAATTCGTTTCCTTTGAAGTTTTTGAAAAGCTAATTTTAGATAAGTACTGGAGCCAGGCTAGACAAGTCAGGTTACAAAATGAATTCTTAAATGGAGTTGCTTACAAGGGGGATAAACAGACTATGAAAGAATTCTGTCAGGAAGAGTTAAGGAAATTGGTGCACTTAGATAGACCATTAGGAGCTCTTACTGAAATATACACTCTTTGCCGGAGGTTGCCACAGAATTTAAATTTGCAACTTATACACTGCCCTACTGACTCTACTGAAAAATTTCTAGATTTTATAGAAAAACTAGATCATGCAATGGCATATGAACCTAGACATGGGGAGCCTCAACATATAGCTAACCAAAGGGAACATAATAGGAATACCAGAAATTGGGGAAATAAGCAGCATGACCACCACCAAGAAAGGAACGTGAATGAAAATTGGAGAAATAATGGGGGTAGATGGAATGGTGATGATAGGAATCTGAGAGATTCATGGGGAAGAACTAACAGGGATGATCGAAGGTTAACACAGGAAAATGGAGAAAGAAGAAGGGAACAAAATAGAAACGAACAACACAGACAACGTTCGGAAAACTAGAATTTGTTCCAAATGGGGTCCGATTTGGGACGGGATACAAGGTACGAAATAGGACCGAGAGAAGGATAAATAATTACAAGCCAGATAGCAGGGGATCAGATAGGAATAACTATGACCAGAATAGAGAGAAAAGGGAAGAAAGAATATGTAATATGGATGCAATATTGGGCAATGAAGAAATGGTTGGGGGATGGTTTTCACAGCACGATAAAAGGAACGCAAATAAGAGAAGAAATCATAAAAAGCTAAGTGAAGATTGTAATGTGGGAGATTTGTTTAGTGAAAGAGTAAGTAGTGGGAGAGATGTTGAAGAAAACAGCATTGGTTCGGCTTCTGTATTAGGTGAATCAGGTTTGCATGCGGAGCATAAGTGTGTGATTGAATGTAAGAGTATGCCAAGTGGATGTGTGAATGGTAGTGGAAGTGTCATTGAACTAGATGAGACAAAATCAAATATTAATATGTGGGAAAAAAATGTGGGTATTCCAAAGTTTAAAGCAATCACTAATGACAGTGTAATAAGAGCTGTATCTGGTTTGGTGCAAGTTGATGATGTGTGGTTTGATGATGTAAATGTAAATAAGAATGTACAAGCACCTATAATTAATGAAGACTGGGAACAGGGTGAGAAGAGTAAATTTAAAGGCTGGGTGAAGAAGGTCAATTGGATTAGGAAATGGGCACCAGATGATTGGGCAATTCATAAATATGACTATATAAAAAGATTAGGAGAGCAATGTGGGAAAAATGAGACATATTACAATGTTCTTAAAGAAATATTTGGAGGGGATCCAGAATTTGATGAATTGAGGGGACAAAGCATATTCTCATTGGGAAGTAGTAAAATGACTGGTGAACATGACTCTGTAAATGAGGGATCTAGTGATGAACAAGAAATAGGGGATGACATACAAACTTTTGTCATCTATAATAGTGAACAGTATGAGGGTATGAAAGAGGGTGGAATGAATGCAAGGTGGATGGAGAAAGAGGAGCGTGAATATACAGCTAGTGATTGGATCCAATTTTTAACTTATAGAGAGAATGTAGAACCAAAGGAATGGGAAAAGGACAAGTTTGGTTTTGCAAGAAAGATAGCAATGCTAAATGCTAGGAACCCAAAATTCAAAGAGGTGTTTGAAAAAGTATTTGCAGGTGATGATAACATAGAACCATATAGCCCTAGTAGTCAGAGTCAGGTATGCAACATGGTAAAGTACTGCATACATGAGATAGAAGACGACCTGTTAGCAGAGACTGAATTAGAGAAAAATGTGATTGAATGCCAATCATAAATGTCACTGTTGGAGGGGTATGTGAAAATGCAATGATTGATACTGGGAGCTCTATTAGTGGCATTGCAGAAGACTTTTACAATCAGATTAGGACTACAGGAACAGTTGAATTTCCAGTCACAGGGGTGAGAATAAAAAATGCAACTGGAACTTACAGCAAGCCAGTGAGTAAGGAGGTTGTATTAGATGTAAATATAGAAGGGAAAATGTTTAGTCATGTTTTTCTGGTAATAAGGAATCTCTGTCTAAATCTTGTGTTAGGCAATGATTTCCTGTGTAAAAATGGGGCTTACATTGATTGTAAGGATCAGGTGCTGGAACTACATTCTGGAGGATGCATGAAAAGGGTTAAATTTAGAAGTGCAAGTAATAATAAGGATTTAGTGGCATGTCTGCACATAGCCAAATGTACAATGGATGAGGCGGAGGTTGAGGAAGAGATACGTAGGAAGGTAAACAACACTAAGGGAATTGATGACCGTGCAAAGGGAGAGCTGTATTATTTACTGACAGACAATAAGAATGTATTTTCCAAAAACCCAGGTAAGGTACCAAAATTTAAATATTCAGTAAGGGTAAAACCACATGAGCCTAGTATTGTGAGGAAAGGTATGGGGTAAAGCAGTCTCAGAGTATGATCAGTGTATATAGTAGGGTAAGAATTTGTGTAAATTTATTTTTGTAATTTTATTATATATCTGTGATTAATTTATGTGAAGCAGTAAGGACAGGGTTTAAAATTCAGATGTGGTGAAAATATGTACATAAAGGAGTAGATTATGTTATAAAGTACACATGTGAACTGAAGATTTTGAGTTTTACATGTTGACACTAGACCTGTGGATGTCGTTTTTCTAATTAGTCCCAGATTAGGATTAGGCAGTGCAATTAGTTTTAAATATGGTGGGTTGGAATAGGTGATAATAATGTGGAAATGCACAAAGTTAAAAATATATATACATATATTTTTTTTGGTGCATTGGGGGTAGAGAAATGTTTATATAAGGATATTGTGTATCCAAAGGATCATGTTGTGTGTAAGTAGGAAATTCTGTGTGTATCATGTCAAAGTCTCGAAATTTGCGGAAGGGATGTAAGATTATAAAAACAAAATAATATCTATATTTTCTGATATGAAAGATAATTAAATTAATTGAATAGTTTGTCAGAAGTACAAAAAGTTTTCTTAAGAGTTCATTTTGTGAGACGGGAATTTGGCTACAGTATTAGATTACAATCTCTAAACCCACATACAAATGACAATAACCATGCCACATCTTGAGTTTATTTTCATTGGAGCGGCCTGAGCGATATAAAATAAAAGAACAATGACTTCGACTTTTCTGTTTAACTGTATGAAGTTCTGTCATGAAATTCTGTTTTGATTGTGCTAAATCTGGATAGCAGAGGGGTGGGGTGTGAATCTGATGGATCCCTGGTATAATATATTTGCCAAAAGAAAAATCATTTGTATTCCTTTTGTTTTTTCTCTCTCTCTCCCTTTCATTGCTTTCATGCCAGCTGAGAGGACAAGAGAGCTAAAATCATTGCCAGTAGCCTGAGCTGCACCGGCTTACAAACTGGAGAAAAAAAAGTGTAAGGACCAGTGCCCATATACTGAAGTGCAACACAAGGGATGTTGGAAGTGAAACTTAACAGTGCAACGGGAAGTTTATATTAAAAACGATGGTATTCATTCCATAATGAGACAATGACATGGGGCATACCCATGAATATTAAGTGATTTTTTTTATTGTATGTTCTTGTTGATATGTGTCACATATACAAACTTTAAATATGTACAATTTCACAAAATTTAATTTTTGTCTCTAGTTGTAAGATTTTTTTGTATTGTATTTTCTTATTTTTGTTTAAGGGGTATGTGTGTTATGTTTTGGTGCTACTTGCGACATCCTACACTATGTTTGGAAGTCGCAAGTGGGGGTATTATGACATGACAGTGCCCCCAGGCTGATGCCGCACACTTGTATTTTATAGAGCCACACACATCGGCACATTTAAATCGCGCGCGCGCGAACGCGCGCGGGAAAGACAAGCTTCGGGAAGTTTGTGACGTAGGGGTTTTTCCGCGGGGCTGGAAAAACGGAAGCCGAGTCGCGTGGGGGAAGGGAGAGTCGCGTGGACTGCCGAGGGCGACGGAGCGTGGTTTGCTCGTCGCGGCATTTTTCTGTAAAAACGTGGGATAGCTTTTCGCGGCTGAAGTACCGTTTTTTCGTATGCCTTTTTGAGTTAAATGATTCCGGTGTGTGGGTCAAAGTGCGAAGTTGCGTGGGGGCTCGAGTCACAAAAAACATCTTTATAAATTTAAACACGTGCATAGAAAAATTAAACGTATTTAAAACAACATCTGTGTGATGAACATTATTTTTTCGCAACTCACCCTGTACGCCCATAAGTCTGTATAATTGGTATGTACTTTTGTTTATCAATTGAAAAATGTATTAAGGCGCACGTGGACGGAACAGCACCAAAGCGGGAATCATTTAACATCATCCCCTAAACGACCACAAAACATTTTTCCACCAGAAAGAGGGAAAAGCATGTTCCGCCCCGTCGCAGTGCGGAAGCAAAGACAAGACTAACATGGACCGGCCACATCTATAGAAGAAAGTAGAGATGTATACTGAGAGAAGTCTTTAAGGATAAACCAGAAGGACAAAGAACTCTAAAGCAAACCAAAAATGAGATGGAAAGACCAGGTGGACAAGAATCTCCAGGTACTGGAAGCAAGGAAAGTATTTGCTGAGGAGAGAATACTGTGGAAGGGGCTCCTTGTTGAGGCCAAAAACTGACGGCAGTTTGTGGAGCCAGGAGAGTAAGTAAGTATAATAAATTTATGGCACAATTGCCAATAACCAGTGAAATGGGCAGCATTGATCATAAAAACTTACTATAGCAAATTGATTTCAGTTTCACAGTAACATCTTCAGTGCTGAAGCACAAATGGCACACCTTGGGTTAAATGATGTTTATGCTTCAGCAGGAAGGAGGAAGAAAGCTTGGTATTTAACGTCTTGTCAACAGTGTGGTCATTATGGAAATCACAGAAAACCTAAACCTGGATGGTTGTAGGGGATTTGAACCGTAGGGGATTTGAACCACCATCCGCCCAAATGCGAGTCCAGTGTGTTCCCACTGCGCCACCTCACTCAGCGTCTGCTTCAGCACTGAAGATGGTTAGTATGCAACTGAAATCAATTGCTATAACAAAAAAGCAAGTTTTTACAGCTAATACTGCCCATTTCACTAGTTATAAAAATCACTCTGTGGTCAAGGAGCACATCCTTCCAGATAATGGAATCTAATCTTAAGACCTGCCAATGTTATGGGATGGACTGATACCCTGTAAAACTTCAGCAATTATTAAATTTTCATTTTTGTCATTGCATGCATTTGACACTGCAAACTACTACCTGTACATAACTGCAATATGTTAACAGCTTTATTGCAATTAAATTTTTAAAAAAATTGCTCTACCTGCAATGGTTATCCATTTCAACTGAATTATTTTGGTATCATCGGCTAACATAGTGACAACATTTGAAAGAGAACCATTTGTTGGTGGGCAGTAAAGCCCTAAAATCTTGCAGAATAATGAATATAAGTCAACAGAATCAAATGGTGCAATTGTGTAATTCTTCTTCAGTTGAGGGCCAACAGCAATGAAGAAAGAATGCATTGTCTTGAGCTTGTTGTCATAACCATGAACCCCAAATGTCCTTGAGCCTGTAAAACAATACTTTCTTTTTATTAATCTTGCAAATCATAAGACTAATGTATGTAGTCATAATGTTTCTGTCAAATTAATAATACAGACTAATAAAATAAGTTTTTAAAAACAAACCCATAAAACAGTCTAGAAAAGCTGATCTCATTATTACTACACAATGAGTGTACTATTAATCTTAAAGGCAGTGCCTTCAAAATGAAATTTAGTTTGATATACAAGAGAGTGAATAAAGGCTGTAAAAGGAAATTAAAGATCTTAATGTTTGTTCCATTGGGCAATTTCTTTAACAAGGCAAAAGTAGGGTTGTCACATATATGGTGTTTGTGCTAATAATTATCCACATAAGTTCCCTATTTTCAAATAATATCTGTAATCGTATTAGTGAGCTCTGTTGCAGTTTCAAAATCCTGTCTCATTACACCTGTATCATCCACAAATTGTGTTAATGTAAGGTTCAACTATATCTGTCTGCTCTGATGTGTGATAATGTGCTGTGTCATGCGACATCATGATGCTATAGTGCTTTTGGGTCAGGTCATGTTTTTAGATTGTGTGTTAATATTTGGTGGCATGGTCATGTTGGCATTTATGTTTCAGAGTTATCTGTGTTAGACATGCTAGTGATACAATAAAGACAGTTTACAACTCACCACAAACACACAGGCACACTTCACAGTCACACAACTGTCATCTCCAGCCGTGTGAATGTTCTATATTCTGAATAAGGCCATGGCCAATAGCTTAAGTGTAGTATGCCTGTGTATTTTTTCTGTGCCTGTCACAGCTCATCATTACGTCTTTGCAGTGAGGTTTTTTTTTCCCCCTTCAGTTTATTCATCACTGACCACTTACCGTGGAAAACGTGTGACTATACAGTTACACATAATTTATTACTACGAGTTCTTTCATACTATTTAACATTTAGTCAGTTCTTAAATCAATAATGTTTATTTCAAATAGTTCAGCTATGTTACAAAATTAATGTTTGATTAACCATTAATACATCTTAATTTTGAAGATATTATATGGCTATGATCTAGCCAATTCTGAAAGTTTAATTCTAAATCTTGTTATTTGGTGAGGGTTTGCCATTTTTTCTAGTTTGTACTTTAGCATATCCAGGTACAGTTTTTTCCAGGTGCAGGGGGTGTATTTATTTTTTTATCTAGCGCTGAAATTATTTAAGTTTCTTTTGACACAAAGCAGACGTGTAAAATGTATTGATTTACTGCAGTTAGTATCTATCTTGTGTTTAACAGAGAGGGGATGACAGTGTTCTTTGTTTGGCTCTCTTCATTATTCTGATTATTTCACTCTCTGTTTTTCTTATTGTTTAATTTTCAAAATTTCACTGACCTAGCAAGAATGCACCTATAATAGTATGCCGCAGAATTAAAGAATCTTGCAACAGCTTTTATAATATCCTTGGGGTGACAAGATTCCAGTAGAAGGCACACCTATCGGGCTCGTACCAAGATGATCTAATGCAAGCATATAATTTTGTTTTTCAGCTCGCTCACAGGAATACAAAGCAATAATTTAATTCTTCAGGGTCCAACATTACATCTTGTGAATGGGTTTGGGACTTTTCTTGTTTGATAACATGACAACAACTTTGCATTTATTGGGTGCACCTTCTATGTACTGTACACATGCAAGTTTTTTCGCTAGAGTTAGTTTGTCTTTGTAATATTTATTACATTTTAAATAATCTCTATAAGAAATGTCATCAGGCTCATGTCCTTGTTCATTGTTACTTTTATATATTCTGTACAGCCTGAGCCTCTCCTCCCTAATGAGAGACAGGTCATGTGTGTACCAATTTAAGAGCATCCTTTTCTGATTACACTTATGATTACTTTTACTACGAGGTGAACAAGAGGACCATACCTTAGTGAGTTATTCCAGAAAAATATCAAACGCTACTTCACAGCAACCTTTCCTGATTGCATGTGGTATACAAAGTCCAATTTAACATTAGTTAGAATCATAATTTCACACTGCAGAAGAGTGGGCACTGATATGAAACTTCCTGGCAGATTAAAACTGCATTCCGGAAACAGGATTCGATCCTAGAACCTTTGCCTCTTGTAGGCAAGCATTCTATCAGCTGAGCTATCCCAGCACAATTCACGGCCTGTCCTTGCAACTTTACTTTTGTCAGTGCCTCGCCTCCTCCTTTCCAAACAAAAATAAAGTCATGAGGACAGACCACGAAGCGTGCTGGGATAACTCAATCAGTAGAACATTTTCCCCATGAAAGACAATGGTCTCAGGTTCAAAGCCTGGTTCCAGGAAACTGTTTTAATCTGCCAGGAAGTTTCATATCAGCACACACTCTACTGCAAAGTGAAAATATCATTCTGGAAATATCCCATTGGCTGTGGCTAAGCCATATACTTTCTTACAAGAGTGCCAGTCCTGAAGGTTTGCAGGAGAATTTCTGTGAAGTTTAGAAAGTAGGAGGCAAGGTACTGGGAAAAGTAAAACTGTGAGGATGGGCCATGAAGCATGTCTAGATAGCTCAGCCCATAGAGGAATTGCATGTGAAAGGCTCCAAGTTTGAATCCCGGTTGTGGCACACACTTTTAATATGTCAGGAAGTTTCATAACATCAACTACCTGTCTCTCAGTAAATTAATATATATCATCCTTTAGCCCTTTTACTCATGTACATCTACATTCATACTCTGCAAGCCACCTCACAGTGTGTGTTGGGAACTACTTTGTGTACTACTGTCACTTCCTCCTATTCCAATCACGTACAGTTTCTGGGAAAAATGATTGCTTCTATGTCTCTGTGTAGGGCCCTAATCTCTCTGTTCTTATCCTTGTGGTCACTTTGTGAGATACATGTGGTGGAAGTAATATATTGGTTAACTCTTCATCAAACATTTGGTCTTGCAACTTTGACAAATTGTTGTTGTTGTTGGTTTTGAGGGGACTAAACAACTTTGACAAAAGTGCATACCATGCTATAGAACGCCTCTTGTGGTGGCTGCCACTGGTGTTCCATAATAATCTATGACACACTTTCATGCTTACTAAATGACAGCGTAACAAAGCATGTTGCTCTCTACTGAATCTTTTCTCTATTAACCCTACTTGGTATAGACCCCACACTGATTAGCAATACTTAACCGCTGGCCGAACAAAACTTTTGTAACCTACTTCCTTTGTTGATGGAATACACTTCCTTAGGATTATTCCAATGAATCTCAGTATGGCATCTGCCTTGCCCACAAATGAATTTATACAGTCGGTTAATTCCAGATTTGTATCTACTCCCGGATATTTTATTGAAGTAACTGCTTCCAGTGTGTGTGCTGTTATTGCATAGTTATATAGTAAAGGAGCTATCTTTCTTTCTATGTAAACGCAGCACTTTACTTTTATTTATGTTGAGGCCAAATTGCTATTCCCTATTCCAAGTGTCAATATGCTGCAGATAATCCTGAATTTCGCAATCCTTTTCCAGTGATTTGATTTATACATGCTGTGAAAAAACAAAGGTCATATAACACTCCCCTTGCCCACACTGGGATCACTTTGTAACACCTGAAGACCCTTCTCCATTGAGAATGATAGCTTTCTGTTAGCTAGAAAGGCCTCAATCCAGTCACACAGTTGATATGATATTCCATATGCTCTCACTTTGTTCATCAGGCAACAATGGGGAATGGTACTGAACACCTTGCGGAAGTCAAGAAACATGGCATCTTCCTGTGACCCTGTATCAATTGCCCTCTGGATATCATGGATGCCCACCTCGGCAATGTCTGTGTTTAATGAGGGCGGCCACAAAATGTACAGGAAATATTTTATTTGCTTTCCCTCAGGTGTTCTGCTACTATTGCTTCTGAACCAGGTGGTCTATAAAAACTTCCAAAGACCATGTTTGATCCACTTTTCACAATGACTTTCAGCCAAATTATTTCACATTCCAAATCTGTACTAATTTCACTCGATACAACTGTATTTATTATCACTATAAACACACCCTCTCCTTCAGTGTTCAGTTTATCTTTGCCATATACATTCCAGTCAGAGTTCAAGATTTTGTTACTGCTGACATCTGGTTTGAACAAGCTTTCTGCCCCTAATACTATGTGGGCATTGTGGATATCTAAAAGTGAAAGCAGTTCTGAGGGTTTTCCATAGACACTCCTACAGTTAACTGCTACTATATTAATCTGTTCTTTCTCATTTCTATTGTTCCAAATGCTGCATTGACCGGAATCAGTAAGTATCTTAACAGGCCTGTGGAGGGCTTTTTTTAACCTAAAAAACCCACTTGTGCACTCAACATGTTCTCAGCTACCCTAGTAGCCACTTCCTGTGTGTAGTGAATGCCTGACCTATTCTGGGCGGTTCTACATTTCTCCATCTGATAATGAAGGTCTAGAAATCTGCACACAAGGTCACCACAGAATTGTCTGAGCCTCTGATTTAATCCTTCCACACGGCCCCAAACCAGAGGACCACGATCAGTTCTGGGGACGATGCTGCAAGTCAAAAGCTCAGCTTCTACCCTACGAGTGAGGCTAGCTGTCGGCACCAAATCTGCCAGCCACCTGAAGGATCCGAGGATGACGTGTGAACCCAAGTGGCAGGAGTCACTGGAGCCGACATGAGAAATGATCTGAAGAAAGTGGGTGCCAGTGCTCTCTATCCCCGTCAGCACAGCTGCCTCCATTTCTTCGATAAGACCCCCAGAAATCAAACAGTGTGCACACTGGCATTGTTTTCCAACCTTCCCACTATTTGCCTAAGAGGCTACATCACCTGCCTAACATTGGAGCTCTCAACTGCATCTGCCCAGACCTATCAGAAGGATTGACCACCACCACAACAGGCGAGGCAGCCCACACTTGCTCAGAGGTATTATCAGCAGCAGATAACACCTCAAACCTATAGCTAAGGCGTAAAGGGACAGCCTTATGGATGGGTTCCGGTCTCACCTTCTGCCCAAGGTTTCGTGGCCCATGTACAGTTCACTAATCACTGTCAGGCAACTGTCGACTCACAGGGAAGTCAGAAACTTTAACCACAGAAGCATCAGTCCGGAGACGCCATAGCAGGCACAAGAGGCACCCCAGCAACTGCCTCAGGTACCTGGGTGACACCGAAATCCTCCAGTTGCTTACTGACAGTGGCCAAATCCTCGCAAATCCACACACAGCAGGCACAGTCCCTAGCTATCTCTGTAAAGTTACTTAAAATTACTGTATGTACCAAAACACACAAGACTAGAGCCCTCAAAAACATAAAACCTAATGAAAATTGACCCGATATGCGAGAATGAAGCTCTCAAAAACATTAGTAGTATCAGAAATTAAAAAAAAAGTCTAGTAATTAAAAATGAAGAAAAATTAAATTACACAACTCTTTTTCTGCAGTGACAGCATTAGACTTCATGCTTATTGGTGCATTTGACAATGGTAATTGACCACAGCGTTGTTGTGTGGTTTGATCTTCAGTGCAGAGGCTGGTTTGATAACAGCTCTCCACCCTACGCTATCCTGACCAAGCCTTTTACTCTCCTCATAACAACATCAATCCACATTCAATGAATCTGCTAACTGTATTCATCTCTTGGTCTCCCTGTGTGATTTATTATGCCACATTCTTCCCTCCAATGCTAAACTCATGATTTCTTGATGTCTAAGAATGTGTCCTACCAATTGGTCCCTTCTTTTAGTCAAGGTATGCCAAAGATTCCTTCTCTCTCCTATTCTTCCCAGTACCACCTCATCAGTTATGTGATCCACCCCACTTAATCTTCAGCATTCTTGTACAGCACCACATTTCAAAAGTTTCTATACTCTTCCAGTCTGAACTATTTATCATCCATGTTTCACAACTCTACAAAGCAACACTTCATATTTTGCTGCACAAATAATAAAACTCACCTACCACCTTTATTATTTTGTTACTTAATCTACTTCCTTTGGCATCCCCTGATTTTCTTAGGCTACATTCCATTACTCTTGTTTAGCTCTTGTTGATATTCATATTATACACTCCTTTCAAGACACGGTCCATTCCATTCAATTGCTCTTCCAGGTCCTTTGCTGTCTCTGACAGAATGAAGTCATCACAAAATACAAAGTTGATATTTCTTCATCATGAACTTTAAACAATAAGCCATCTCCAAATTTCTCCATTCCCTTCACAGCTTACTTAATGTACAGATTGAGTAACATTTGGGTATGGCTACAACCGTCTTACTCCCTTTTCAACCAATGCTTCACTTTTACGCCCTTCAACTCAAATAGCTGCTGTCTTGTTTTCACACAAGTTGTAAAGAACCTTTGATTTCCTATATTTTACCCCTGGTGATTTCAGAATTTAAAAGATTGTATTCCAATCAACACTGTCAAAAACTTTCTCCAAATCTACAAAAGCTAGAAATGTAGGTTTTTGCCCGTTGCCTTTCTTCTAAGATCTGTCGTAAGGTATTACCTCATGTGTTCCCACATTTCTCCTAAATACAAACTGATCTTCCTCAAGGTCAGCTTCTACCAGCTTTTGCATGCTTCTCTAAATAATTCGTGTTAAAATTTTGCAAGCATGACATACTAAACTGATGGTTCTGTAATTGTCACACATGTCTGGATTTGATTTCTTTGGAACAGGAATTATTATTTTTTCTGAAATATGAGGGCATTTCTGTCTCATATACGTTACATACCAAATGAAACATTTCTGTCATGGCTGGCTCTCCCAGAAACATCAGTAGCTCATAATGTCAAGTACACCAGGAGCCTTGTTTTGACTTACATATTCACAGAATATATGACATCAACTGCAATTGGGCAAAGCTGAAAATAAGTACCCAGCCAGGATTCGAACCCAGGTCTCCTGCATTCTAAGCAGTTGCGATGACCACTACACCACTGGAGAGACAGTGATCACCGCACTTGCAGGGACTACCTAAGCACGCCTCCCGTCAGATACAAATTCCCAGCTTCACCCTGCCCACAGTACTCAGACTCTTAGTTATGAAACTAATTCCTGTAAGAGTAAGCCACAAACTTGCCCACCCCTCTCCACTGTCAACTTCACCTCTCAGTATAATATCTCCACTCTCTTCCCTTTCTACACTATTGTCTCAAAGTTTGTTTCCTTTGTGGAGCCCCTTTATGTATTCTTTCAACCTTTCAGCCTTTCCCTCACTCAGTATTGGTTTTCCCTCCAAGTTCTTGATATTCATATTGCTGACTTTCCTGTCTCCCAACAGTCTCATTAATTTTGTTGTTGTTGTTGTTGTTGTTGTTTGGATGTTTTACGGGGAGAAAAATGCAAAGTCATCAGTCCCCCATTCCATCACTGGACATCAAAAGAAAAAGCATAAATGTGGAAAAGAGCCCAGGGATTAAAATAGCAAAGGAGAGGAAGATCCCCCCCTAGTCAGTAAAAGGACAATAAAGGCAACAAGAGACAACACAAAATGAGACAATCACACAGAAACACTGAACAACGACTATGAATGGAAAGTAAAGGCCGATGTTCGTGGGTGACCGACCATGAGACTAAAAAGAGGAAAAGTCAACTACGCGGGAACATGTGAAAACCTCCAATCAGAGGACATGAGGAATATCGACAGTGTATGAAAACAAGGATTTAAACAGAGTGATAAAAACCACTGTCCTGAATAAAACCTAAAATAAATCAGCCATTTGGGTGTCATCACGTAAAACATTGGATAAAAGTGCAGGAAAATTAAAACTCTGCCACAGGGTGGCTAAAACTAGGCACTCTACCAAAATGTGGGCTACTGTCAGTTGGGAGTCACTTGGGTGGGTCCTCGCCACAAAGAAGATGGCCGTGCGTCAGCCAAGTATGGCCAATGTGGAGCTGGCACAAGACTACTGAGTCCCGGCGGCAGGTCCGCATTGAGGAATGCCCCACACCCGTGGTCTCCATTATAGCCCGAAGTTTATTGGGCACAGTCAGGGTACGCCACTCAGTATCCCAAAGCTCAGAAAGCCGTTGGCGCAAAACAGACCGGAGATCAGAAGGCGTTAGCCCGATATTCAACACAGACTCTTCAACAGCCTGTTTTGCAAGCCTGTCGGTACATTTATTGCCTGGGATACCGACATGACCTGGACACCACCCAAACACCACTGATGAAGCGGACCTGTCAATGGCAGAAAGCGTCTTCTGTATAGCTACCACCAGAGGAGAATGAGGGTAGCACAGATTCTAAGCACGAAGGCTGCTCAGGGAGTCGCTACAGATAAGGAAAGACTTTGCCTGAGCAGGACCATATGTGTTGAAGAGCCTGGTAAATGGTCACCAGGTCTGCAGTGTAAAAACTGCAGGCATCTGGCAAGGAGCATTGTTCGATGTGGACGCCGTGGAAGTAAGCAAAGTCAACGCAGACCCTCAACCATTGAACCATCCGTGAAGAAGAGGTCATGCCCAGGGAACTGACATCTAAGAGCTTCAGGGGGAATAGAGACTTTGAGTCTATGGGCCAATTCCAGCTGAGTACACGGCTTTGGTGTGCACCACGGTATGTTTCATAGTTGAACACAGAGAATAGTAGAGACAGTAGGTCTTTGAGTTAACTTCCCAGGACTGCCTGAAGTGACGTGCCAGTTTCCTAGCTCCTGTGTCGTTAATAGTGCTCCTTACAAGGTATTGTAAAATTTAGATGAACTATTTTCCTGTGTTATAAATTCTATTTCAAACGAATGTAAGTTTATCACTGAGTGATGATCCAAAGCCTGAATGGTGATCGAAAAGTAATTATCCTCAATGCCACAAGGGCAACTTCTATTCATAGAAAATTGGGGTCAAATTTTTGCACAGTTGGTCTGTAGAGCAAAAACTACTTGTTGCTCAATGATCAGAGATCTAGCTTACGGATAATGCCCTAGTCTGCCTGCACCACAAAAGAAAAAAAAATTGCACGGACGTGTTTTACAGCCCACTTTAGATTTGTAGTTTTATAATCTTTTGCAAAAATTTTGGACCAAAATAATAATCTAAATAATAATTAATTAATTAATAAGAGTGTCTGAAACCCTTTTAGGAAAAAAAAAATTAGATAGTGGCAGGGTTCGAACCACCAACCTTTCGCATTACAGTCCTGCACCTTGCCCACTACGCTACGGATATAAATCAAAGTAGGAGTTCTTTAATCTCATACTATTTACGGCCATTGTTAACTGATGTTAATATGGCATTTGTAGATATTAGATTATCATTTATCGTATGAAGAACGATGTGTTTTTGTTAATTCCTCAGTGTGCCGTTGCTTTGAAATGACAATGTGTAAGTTACAATAAGAAAATCATCAAATACATGAGGAATGTTACGTGACATCTTCGAACAGCTGGTTTTCGTTAATTCACTGGAGGGTGTCTAATCTCCATTATTTTTGCAAATATGTCTCAAACGATACGAGATATGAAAAAAACGTAAGGGAGATAAGTTCTAGAGAATTTTCTCCTCTACCAATTAGGTTATTCAATTTTCATGTCAGATGAACGGTTAATTTGCAATTAGAATTATATTACAAATGGCTTTTTTTGGTTTTACTATCTTATTTTTTGTCCGAAAAGTTTGAAAAAGGGATGTTCTGGTCTCTGGCGGCCTACAAACCTGTCTGAAAAATTTGGTGCTGATCAGTTGAACGGTTCGTCTTAAAAACAGGGAACACGTTAGGGACGGACAGACAGAGACAGCAGACGGACAAACAGACAGACAAACATACATCCCAAAATCGCTGTTATTTTTGCAAATATCTTTGAAATGCTACGAGATATGAAAAAAAACATAAGAGAGCAAAGTTGTAGAGAATTTTCTCCTCTAAAAATTCGGTTATTCAATTTTCGTGTCAGATGACTAGTAAAGCCGTTATTTTCATTTAATTTCTAGCTGTCAAAAGACGATCGCAAAGGCCCACTTTTAGTGTTACTACCATAACCTAAAGTGGGCCAATACCTCAACATATATGAGATAGCATAAGGCAATATAGTGAGAAATTACTTATCGATTTAAAAATAACAAGCAAATGGAATGTAACACGGGCACAGGTTGCTATATTGTAGCCTGTTGACGCGGTAGATTCCCTCCAATTTGTCCGTCATTTTCATGTTTTGTTAGCACACATTGGAAAACCGAACGTGATTTTCTGCATACTTGATAACATGCTCATTCCAACTGTGAATAGATGCAATTCAATTAAGAAAAACAAATTATCAAAAAGCAAGTTAAATGAGATATGCATTTGTAATTTGGAACTGATTTTTATAGAAATCACAAAAGCAGTAATTGAATGATATTTTACACCGGGAAACCTTATGTTATTAAGTTTCAGGATATTTTCTAAAAAAGACACACATAGCATACTTACTACTGGTGAACCCAGGTTTTCTAAGAAGCATGTTACTTCTTTTATTTGCCAAAAACATTTAATCACTTGACCTTTACTTTGCCAACGAACATTGTTGTACTGCAGAAAGAGCGAAGTGCCAAATCGTTCATACAAAATACATACTCTTTGAATTGTCTGTGCTGAAGAGAAGAACGATACCTCATAATATAAATCAACTTGATCAACCTGTCCATCACTTCTTTCAGATCCACACTAAGTTTACTAAAGACTGCCTGGCAAATTACACACTGATAGGACAATAGCCCAGCATACTTGTCTTTGATTCTCTTTGCTAGTTTTTTCCCTTTGCTGATTACTGCTGAGGCCCCATCACTTGAAAGAGACACCATTTTATCATAACTAATTTTGATTTTTGTCATGAAGTCATCAAAAGTCTTCAATAAATTTTCTCTGTGAATCTGGACCTTCAAGAGTTATATTTTTAGTCATTCCTCCCTAAATTCTTTGCTTTCAGTAGCAAAAAGATCACACAAAAATGGGACGTTCGTTCTTCATCAACTATGTTGCATAATTCATTGAGTGCTATGGCGTAGCAAGGCACCTTCTGCAGAAGTTCAAACAAACTACTATTACTGTCGGCAGCCAAAATTTCGGTTCTTCTTTTATTACTTCTTACTGACAATGGAATACCTTGACCTGCGGCAACTACGTCTTTCTCTTCAAAAAATGCCAAGGCCTCTTCCAACATACCACATTTTACTATTTCCGAATCTGAAAATGATTTCTGGCATTTTTTTTAAGTGTGATTGAGTGAATGCTTTCACGACCGGTTGACATTGTAGGTATTATATCTTCTGGGTTGTAAGGCCGTGTTCTTGGAATCTTGCTGCTTCCTGACGTTTCGTCCTATGCTGCGTCGGACATCTTTGGAGGTAGTCGGTCTGTTGAGTCTTGCCGGCAGTTGTCAAGACAACAGACGGACTACCTCCAAAGATGTCCGACGCAGCATTGGACGAAACGTCAGGAAGCACCAAGATTCCAAGAACACGGCCTTACAACCCAGAAGATATGGATATGATTGGAGTTTTTCTTGGCAAGCTTCGATACCCAGAAGAAAATTTTTTATGAAACCTATGAGGAGTTGTTTCATAGTGTCATTTTAAATTCTCACTTTTAACGAGAGCAACAGTTCTGTTACATATCAGCCAAACCGGAACAACCCCAGACCTATCGGGCATGGTAAACAATACTATTCAGTTCACTCAGGCAAAATTTGTCTACTTTCATCATCAACTTTTTGCTTTTTAGAGTCCATGTTGATGCAAAAGAAATATTACAAGCCTCAATAGTAACAAAACACTCAGCATGAGACCGCAAGAACAACTGATGAAGTGGCAATAAAATTTGCGTACTTTATTTAGTCGTTCAGTGGCCAGTGGCCGGCACACAGCATGTGCCGAGGTGCGACAAAGGAGCCACCCTCCAAGAAAAGCTGCTCATTGTCAAAGACAGCCACCACAGACTGAACTTGCCCAAAGTAACTTCAGGCTTTAGGAGCACAAAAATGGTGTTTAAATGGATACGCCCTGATGGCTTAAATAGAGATTTCAGAGACTGTCAGAGTATGAAGTCAGTTTATAGAATTTCCTTATAGATTAAATAAAGTTCTTGTCTGCATACTTGTGTACAGAGATTTTATGCGGATCACCGGTCAGCTTGCTCCTTTCTGCCACCAATTGTCAGCATGCTCTCCAGTGTTGTACATCATAACAACTACATATTTAATCTGCCTATAATATTCATTAAGGGTTATAAATATTCAGCATTTAATTGTAAAATTCTAGAAAAATTATATGGGTGGGTCTCATATGAATTGTTATCCACACAAAAAGTTTTCAATAATTTGAGTATGTAACAGACTTTTAAAATATTATTAGCAGTCCAGTTTTTGGCCTTCTGCAATCCGGACCTGGATCAACATCTGCCAGTTGCCGACCTCTGAGCTAGACGGTTGCCCCTCCAACTACTGAAAAGGCTGTTGCCCGTCTTCAGGGAGCACACGTTTGTCTGGCCTCTACACAGATACCACTCTGCTCTGATAGAGCTCAACTATCAATTCTGACATCATGTGTATCCACAGAAAAATTAGCTACAGTACAATATTATTTGCTGCTGCTGCTGTTGTTGTTGTTGTTGTTGTTGTTGTTGTCGTCTTCAGCCCGGAGACTGGTTTGATGCTGCTCTCCACCCTACTCTATTCTGAACAAGACTCTTCATCTCATCAGGAGAACAGCAACCCACATCCATTTGAATCTGCTTACTGTATTTCTCTCTTTGTCGCTCTCTGCGATTTTTAACCCACACACTTTTGTCCAATGGTAAATTCCTTGATGTCTAAGAATGTGTCCTACCAATCAATCACTTCTTTTAGTCAAGGTATGCCAGAAATACCTTTTTCCCCAATTCTGTTGAATACCTCATCAGTTACGTGCTCTACCCGCCTAATCTTCAGCATTCTTCAGTAGCACCACATTTCAAAGGCCTCTATCCACTTCCTGTTTGAACTATTTATTGTCCATGCTTCCCACCCATATAAGACAACACTCCACACAAATGACTTCAGAAACGACTTCCTTACACTTACACAATATTCAATGTTAGCGAATTTCTAATTTTCAAAAACAATTTTTTCCCATCACTACTCTGCACTTTATATCCTCTGTATAACAATCATCATATGCTATTTTACTGCCCAAGTAACAAAACTCATCAACCATCTTTATTGTTTTTTTACCTAACGCAATCCTTTCAGCATTGCTTGACTTTCTTAAACTGCTATAGAATACACTCGTTTTGCTCTTGTTAACGTCATCTTTTAAGCTCCTTTAAACACCCTGCCCATTCCATTCATCAGCTCTTTCAGGTCTTTTGGTGTCTTTGACAAAATGTAATAAGCAAAAACTGCAAAGTTTTCATTTCTTCTCCCTGAACTTTAATTCCTTCTCTAAATTTCTCGTTGCTCTCCTTCACAGATTGCTCAATGTACAAGTTGAATAACAATGGAGAAACTTTACCTAAGTAAGCATTATTCTGTGTGGTAATCCATGCATTCAGCCATACAGCTAAATTCTCCATCTACTTCCATACACTAAGAGCTAAAACATTTATATTAGAAAACATTATCTAATCTCCAACAAACATTTTTTTCCTTACATCTACATATAATGTTGCCCAGGAAGGACTACAACAATATTTTAATGGAATAGATTGTTCCTAACCAAACAGACTATGATGAGTTGCAGAAAGGAACATACAAAACATGTTTCTCATTTTTTGTTTTTGGCCTACACGTCTTTGCCAAAAACAGACACAAACATAACTGCTGTTATCATCATCATTTAACAATTAATGAGGATAGCCTGCATCTCACCAGAAATATGATCATTGAGCCTAAGGCTTGTTTCATGCTTGTGTGTGTGTGTGTGTGTGTGTGTGTGTGTGTCATCTTGCAAGTTGCAAGCTATCCGAGAGTAAGAGAGGGGGAGGGGGGTACTTATCATTGCCTGCTTGAGATATGTAGGTGAGGTAATGCGCGGCACATATGTTTGATCGGCGCGCCGCCCGTTACCAGGACTGGCCGCTGTGCGGCGCTGGCTGAACTGTCGCACTGCACCCTGCCGGCCGCACGGCGGTTTGAGAGGGGCACCGGGCCAGCCATGAACTTCACCTCAGTTGTATTCTCACAGTGCTCACTAACGTGGTTGTGCCTCAGATGATACCGATAGCTGGAATGGGAATGGTTGTGTGTAGCAGTGGGTCTCGTCGGACTCTGATGGGACGGTTGAGGATCCTGGCTTAACGTGCATAGGTGTGTTATTAGTCATAATACAATTGACGACGAGGGTGGTGTTTCGACTGGCGTGTGCTCAGTCGTGAATGATGGTGGAAAATGCTCCTCTACTCGGTTCCGGGTTGTGTTAACTACTTAGACGATATAGTTGTGACCGGGACTTCACATCACGAACATTTATAAAACCTCCGGGCACTTTTCTCTGTCCTCCAAGCAGCCGGTCTCTGCTGCAACCTGGCCACGTCTCACTTTTTCCAACCTTCTATTCCTTATTTGGAGTTTGAAGTGTCCTCAGCGGGTTTCCACCCTTTACCGGATCCCGTGGCCACGATACAGTCCCTTCCACGTCCCGCATCTTAATGATGTACAGGTTTTCTTGGGCAGCATTGCCTATTACCACCGATTTTTACCGGGGGCTGACTCGGTGGCGCATCCCTTACATCGTCTGCTTCACAAGGGTGTTCCCTCTGCCTGGTTATCTGAGTGTGAAAGGACATTTTGCACGTTAAAGCACTTACTAATTTCTGCTCCTTGTTTAATGGTGTATGTTCCTGGGCAACATTTGGTTCTGACATGTCCTTGGGTCTGTTTTGGCCCATAAGTACCCCGATGGGTCGGAATGCCCCATCGCGTATGCATCTAAGACGTTGACGGCCACCCAGCAAATTGAAAAAGAGGTGTTAGCCATTGTGTATGCTTTGAAGAAATTTCACGTTTACTTGTATGGGGTCACATTTCATCTTACTACTGATCATAAGCCCTCGGTTTCACCGTACAGCGGTGCTTCCCAACAAGGTAGCTCATAGATTGCAGCGTTGGGCTCTCTTTCTTTCCCATTATAATTACGATATCCATTTCCGGCCGACAGCACAAGATGCTAACACATTATCGTGCCTTCCAGCAGGTAATGATCCTGACTTTGATGGAGAAGAACAATTGTGCTTTTATTTGGATGAGGAAGCTCAGGCTACTGTAGATGGTTTTCCTATTATGCCTCCAGTATTGGCCAAGGCAGTGTCGTCCAATCCCGTGCTGCGGCGCGTAATTCACTACATTCGTGTGGGCTGGCCAGACGCCCCTCCACGTAGGGCTTCAGCCCCCCTCCGTAATTATTATTCCTTCCGTTTTTATCTGTCTGAATGGGACGGGGTTTCTCCTTTTGGCTACAGATGGACAGTCTCAGCAGGAACTGATTCCAGCGGATCTCCGTTCAAAAGTGCTTCAGATGCTTCATGAAGGACACTGGGGAGTTTCACACACGAAAACATTGGCTTGCCAGCATGTTTTGGCACGGCATTAATGGTGACATTACGAGGCTGGTGGCTAAGTGCTCGTTGTGTGCTTCACAACAGGCGGCGCCTCGGGCGTATCTGTCTTCCCGCCCACAACCCCAACAGCCGTGGGAACGGGTGCATATCGATTACACGGGACCCTTCCTTAACTCTTATTGGTTTTTTCTTGTGGATGCTAATTCAAACTTTCCATACATTTTTCGTTGCCATACCATGTCCACTGCTGTAACTATTCAATCGCTCTCTAAAGACTTTGCTTTGGAGGGGTTTCCGCACATGCTTGTTTCGGATAATGGCACCCCTTTCACTACTTCTGTATTTCAAGATTTTTGTGCTCATCTGGGCATTTACCACATGGTGAAGTGGAATGGTTTGTGTGTACTTTTAAAGCTCAAATGTGCAAATATGTGACCTCTTACTCTGTGGACGATGCCATTATCCGTTTCTTGATGTCGTATCGATTCACCCCGGCAGGGGAACACAGCCCAGTGGAATTGCTTATTGGCAGGCAACTTCGCACTCTCTCTCATTTGTTGTTGTCTCAACCACCGAGTGATCCCACACAGCCATCAGGTCGTTATGTTCCGGGGTGACTCGTGTGGGCGCACGGGTTTGGTTGGCATTCCTGTTGGCTGCTGGGTAAGGTGAAAACATGTCTCGGCCGCCACCTCTGCCCTGTGAACGCTGCTGTGGGCACTCTTCGTTGTCAATGGGATCAGTTGCGCTTGCGACTCCTGGCAGATCCACAGGCACCACCTCCGCCTGCGCCACCTCCAGGGCCTGTTTCACCAGCATGCTCCGTGCCGACATCTTCTGAGGAGCCAACTTCTACACTGCGGGATGTGTATGCCCAAGCTCTGTCGGTGGTACGGGTGCCTTCCCTGGCACTGGCACCCATCCCAGCGTTTTCATCCTTGGGCTCCGGGTTACCACCACCTTCAGCTACCTTCCCTGAGCCTTTGGTGCTAGACAGTGGGGAGCGGGCCACCGCTTCCAAAGCTATGGACATCCAGACTTCGGAAATGGACATGAATCAACCTGTGAGTAATGAAACCGCTCCTTTCTTATATCCAGTGCTGGGTTTGGATGGTGCTCCCGCATCCCCGGTAATTGCGAGCAAGATTTACAGAGGTATCAGCCACTCCTGGCAGGGGCGATCAGGACATTATTGACCCTATGGGGTAGAACCAGCCCGACGTTGGCAGCCGGAGATGGACAAGCTAACTCCCAAGGACGTAGACGGTGCGTTTGGCACCCTTGGACATTACACCACGAAGGGGGAAGAATGTGGTAACACACGGCGTGTATGTTTGAACGGCGTGCCACCTATTACCAAAACTGGCCGCTGTGCAGAGCTGGCTGGACTACCGCACTGCACCCTGCCGGTCGCGCGGTGGTTTGAGAGAGGACCAGGTCAGTCGTGAACTTTGCCTCAGTTGTATTCTCACAGTGCTCGCTAACGTGGTTGTGCCTCCGGACAATACCAATAGCTGGGATGGGAGTGGTCCTGTGTACCAGTGGATTTCGTCAGACTGTGATGGGACGGTTCAGGATCCTGGCAACAATTGTAACTGGCTTAACGTGCATAGATATGTTATTAGTCATAACAGTAGGTCGTATGTGATATCCAAATCCAACTATGTGTTTCTTGGCCCGCCTCATTACCTCTCCTTGAGGATTGTGTGTGTGTGTGTGTTTTATTTTTTGGTTGTTTGTTTGTTTGTTTTGGAATGATGATGTCATTCTTACAGTTGTGAATTTGCTACTATGTTCTGGCTTTAAATCTCCTTCTTCCTGTGGTTGTCCCAATCATCTGAGTGGCTGTGGGTGCACAAACAAATTATAATTGATTACCAAATTGGAAACTACATTTTTAATCTGATAAGTTTGCAGTCTGTGCACAAAAATGTTTCTGTAGTTTCTTATTTTCTCTGTTTCAGATACAGTTGTAAACACACCAACTAGATTTGAGGAATGTGATGTAAGTAGAGTAATGTAGTGCTAAGAATAAATTGGTGGTTTTTGGGGCATATGTAGCAGTTTTCCACAATATGCAGAATATCTGGTATGTTCCAATACTATTATCGTTGATACTTTTAGTTGATCTATTTGCAAACTCTACATATATTACAGTACGGTAGTCGCATTTGGGACAACTGATGTTTGGCCCTGTTATGTCCTGTCTCATGTTTTCTGTGATTTTCCTAAGCTACTAAGGTGAATTCAGAATAGTTCCACTGAAAAATCCATGTATAACTTCATGCCCCATCATTACAACTAATCTTTCATTTTTAACAGCATTTACCCCTATATTACTTCTTTTGTACAAGTATATAGTAAAAACTAACAATGCAAAATCCATGTTGGAATTTAAATGCCAACAGTAAAGAACTTAGAATCCTGCCAATAGTACTGAGCAACTGCGTAGTCATAGAAAAGATGTCAGTTTTAAGTGCTAGTTAGTTTTGAAACAATCACTTTTTACGATTAAATCTAAAGTATCAGTCGCCTACCTATCGTGAGATTTTTTTATGATTAACTTCACCAGTGGCCACCTGCTACGAAGCTTCCAATTCCATCCCTGACTTAATATGCTTCCATGTAGAAAATAATTTAAGCTTACGCAATTTGATATTTGCTGCCATTTCATAATACATTATATCTCAAATTTTTTCCTAATAACTGTCTGTATGAATCAATTGTCAACAGTTCATTAAAAATAATTTTTACATTTTTTCCTGACTAAAGATACTACATACCATAAACTATCTAATAAAGGAATCAAATTTTTAGTATGAGCCCACATTCAATCATTAAACAAAATGATTGACATCTCTAAGAAAATGTCTCAATATGAAACTTTGTGTCATTTATAGGACACGATTCCACCCTTTGGCTTTGAAATGTGACATCGGCATGTTGTTGGGTGTGACACCATTGCTGCAAGGTAGTTTTTAAGGTCTGTGCATGTTTGTAAGTTGCACGAGTAATTATGTGGTGGCTTAGTTAAAGACGATAGTTTGTGTACAAACAGAACATAGATTAAGATTCTGTGTTTAAAAAGTGTTCTGTAGCCCCAATATGATAGTGAGGTATAGGTTAACACTGATGATTGGTTAAATTGTATGACGCTTCTCACCGGGCTCCAGTGGTTATGTTGGCACCAATGGTTAATGGCAGCAACTCAAACATGGAGGTAAAAAGAAGTTTACCTCCATGAACTCTTATGACAATAAGTGTTTTGTCTTGTCAATTTCAATTGATATGAAAATTATTTTTTTCTGGGCGGACATACAAGAACCTGTCAACCATAGAGCAGGTACAGTATTAATTTTGCTGCGAGTGAAAAGAGCAGCAATAACATTTATGAAAAAATTAATGTGATTCTACACTTCATTGTTCATCTGTTGCCAACATAAGCACTGGAGCCTGGCGAGAAGCGTCGTAAAGTTTTACCCGCATTTTTGCAGCAGTATTGAGGTGTTTACACTCAAATAAAATGGTGACATCTATCATGTAATAAAATGGCCCTGACTCACTACATATGTATATTCCCTTTGTACTGAATAATTTTAGTAAAGGTGTAGGGTATCCATTTCATTACGTGATAGACGTTTGATTGTAATTTGCAGATGCACCTGATAACGAGATACCGGTATAGGTTTCGAAACTCTGTTTAGTTAGTGCATAAAATAAAAAGTTTAAAATTAACAACTGCTGTGGATCCCATTATTTAAAATGCAGATTTTATTACTAACACTGAACTTTGTTTTCCAAAATCAAAGTTTTTTTAGGCAAGTCTATGTTTCTAAATAACTGTATAGGGTTCCATGAGCAGAATCACTTGACAAAAATGCATTTTCAGGATGTTTCTCAGCACTATATTGCCAATATTTCTATTACTTAAGTAACCAACAACTCAGTTCTTGATCACTATCATCAACCATTAGACATATTACTAAAACAATATATAAAACTATTAAGAGCTCTTCAACTAACAACATTATGTCTCTCAATGTGTTTAGGTTTACTTACTATTACTTTTCTGGCTGCCTGGCACGTACAAGTCATCAAAGGCAAAACCTTCATCTGCAAGCAGTAACAGAGGTGGGGTTCTTTCATTTCTGTAATGCCATCTTTCAAGTAATTCGTCTCTCTTGTAAACAGTGAAGTTTTCTATTTCTGAAGCAGCTTTCAGAGCACTGTATACATTTTCAAATTCACCTGAGATAAGAACAGTGATAAAATCAATTCATGGAACATTTGGGATGTTTAATGTTAAATATTTAAAAACTTTTTTGCTTGAACAGTAACATGAAAAAACATATAGGCCTACGTCACTTCACAAAACTTACGACAACTTCAATGTCGACAAACGTGTCAAGCTATGTACAACCATAACTAGTAAATTTCTACATTTATTAAATTAAAATTATGGCATTAACCTGGGAAACACGTGGTACCTTTTTTGGGAATTACATGCAGTGCTGGTGATGTGCTGGCTGTTAGATATTTTGTTTTGTCAACATAATGTGTCAAGTTGATTATTCTGTCTGTTGATACTCTGTCCATGCCATGATCACTCAAAAGAAATACATTAAGCTTATTACTTAAGCCAGATATAGCAATCTGTTCAAACAAATATTTAGTAATATTATCACACCTCACAATCTGCTTTAACACTTCCTGTGACTCAGGATCAAATAAATGTGAGTGATTGTCAGGCTCCTCAAAATATAAAAACACCAAGTTTGTAGGGCTGACAGGATTCATAAACCATTTTAACACTGTATCAACTCGATCTGTCCATGGTACAGATGGTTTAAATTTACTGATAAATGTAGGGAGAATACCCTGATAGTCAAACTCTCCTCCTGGCCACATGTAAACCCCACTGTGATGGTTCATTTTTTCATTTAGGCTCTATAAGAAATAGGAACATTAAACTAAAGAACAGAAGCTATGCATGCAGACCGTTTTCAGCACATAAGTGCTGCAATAGAATATGCTAAGCTTACCCAAAGTGGAGTAACACTGTTTCCAAATTTCCACAGTTCTTCACTGTATGAAATAACTTTGCCATATCTCTCATCATAAACACTACTTGCCATAACACCGTGCGAACTGGGAAATAAACCTGTTGCGATGGAGTGGTGATTTGGAAACGTTTTTGTAATAAAAACGTTTCGCATATATTGAGAATGAACACCTTTTCCATGAAGACTGAGTAATGTTGGGGTTACATTCTTATTTATGTAATCGTATCGGAAACCATCAAATGACACCACTAGCAAAAGGGGTTTATTTGGTGAATCGTAAAAAACAGCACACAGAGTAAAAATACCAATTAATAGTATTGCAACGAATGACAGCACAGCGTCGTACATGTCAGTTACGCAAGCAGATTGCCACGATGCCTACAGTATATTGGATTCAAACTTCCAATTTTTTATTTTACACTATCATATTATTGCTACTATTTAATCAATTAAATCCAGAAACGTATCGTTAAACAAGCGACTACAGCATCTAATGTCACTCTTTACAATAACGACGTTACAGCTGCCCTGTCGTACTGCAAATTATTGTTGAAGTGAATACATAAATAATATCTGTTATTTATGTTTGCGAAAGTTATTGTCGACTTCAGACGCCTTGAGATTGAATCTGTAATGTGGACTCATTACTGAGATCAGGAAATATTTTATGCTTCCGAAGCGTAATTGAAATAGATGTATAGTATAGTCTACATTTAACTTGATTCAGCGTAATAGAATACAGGATTATTACTGAAAAACATGATGTAACATATTCCGAAATAACTTTACATACGGTACATAATATCGCTCACTCAGAGATTTGAAGTGGCGCCTAGGTCAAGGAGCCAACGAAACTACAGTGTCAGCTCGTACTAAATTATTTACGAATCAAACGGATTTTAGGCCAATTCCAAATATGCATCACGTCAAGTCAGTTCCCTTAAGCAAAATTTTGAGTTCAGTACTGAAACTGTGTAACTAATAACGATGATGCGTATTAATGGGCAAAGCAAATTTAATTAAAGCGCATTCCATAAAAAGATTTGGGTAGTTCAGAAGTGAAACAACATTCCAAAACATCGGTATTTATTTAATAGTGAAAATATGATTGATGTGGAAGAAGCGTTGCCTATCGAAATGCGGTCACCGAAAGATATACACACTAGTCTCGCTACTCGCACAAGCGGTGAGAGGAGAGGCGAAAGGATGGCAACGTCGGCTGCTTATAGTCCGGCGCGTATTCCAAATCGAAGAATAAACACAAATACTGTTCACGCAAGAAGTTAATGGCCGAGAGTTATACTTTATTGTCATTTCAGTTCCCCTAAGGACGGGCTCTCTGCGCATGCAAACGCTCTTCAGCTGAGAGACATACAAAAATACAAAGGAGTGTACAAAGAAAATAAAGGTGATAAATTTTGAAGGTAATTAAAGTGTATATGATGACAGTGTTGTAGAAAATTACGTGAGTTTCAAAATGGAGCAAAAATGCAGTCTTTTTAACACGGACATGGTGACAAAGTGAAGATAAGAAAAATAAATAAAATAGACTCACATAGCACATCAAACATCTAAAAGATAACAAGATGTCGGCTGCGGATTAGCCGTTTACTATTCATTAAAATTTTATTTATTTATTTACTCGTATCATGAACATTATGTACTGTTAGGCATTACATTTTACAAAAAGAATTTCTCAAAGGAAGAAAAACTTAAACCAAATCTACAGTGCATTAGATATTACCAAAACTGAGCCACACCTAGGGCATCACCATCAGCAAGCATTAAATCTTGCTCTGACCACGAATATGAACAGAGGGGGCATTGACACATATGGCTAACAGATTGCACCTCACCACACTCGCATTTGCTGTCTTCTGTTGAGAAACCCCCTAACTTAAGCAAGGACTTAGCCCTGCCGACACCAGTTCTTAGTCGCTTAAGATACCTCCAGGTGCACCAGTCTTCATTGTGTCCCACCGGAAGATGTTCATGCGGCTCCATCCAGTCCTGGTGCTGAGATTTCCATAGCGTGAGTCTTGTTTGCCCTGGAGAAACATCCAATGGCTTTGATGTCTGGAGGAAACGTTTTCTGGATTTCAGCCTAGGTTGACGTAGCTGGTGTCCAAACAGTGGACGTGCTTCAACATTTTCAGCCTTCAGTCGTTCTTGATTGGTAGCGATTTCTTGACGAACACTTGGGCCGCAATACCAGCAAGACAGTATCCCTTCTCAACAGGCGTAGGTTTGTCATGGGTTGACTTATACCACACTGGGGATTTCAGTTGTCATAGTACCGAATGTGGATACAAACACAGCGACGAAAACGGCGAGCTACTGCAACACTGGGCAGATGCTAATGAAGTTCCACTTTTTCAGTAAAATAAAATATCACATTGAGACGACAGCAAATTCTTGTAGCACACGTTAAAACACTGAAGATCACGAAATGGGTGGATAGGGGGGAAAGGGGAAATAGTGGGGGGAAAGGACTCGGCGTCGGCTGCAGGTTGGCCGTTCTCTGTTCGTTTTTAACAAACCACACTTTGTAAACACACATGGATCTAGCACCAGCACAGAACAATAGCATTGAATGAGAGGACAGGGGCTAGGGGGGAGGTAGAGGAGGGGATGGGAGGAGAAGTGATGGGAGGTGCACGAGGAGAGCCACAGGGCTGGGGGGAGGCAAGCACGGCAGGATATCCCAGGAAGCCTGGAGGGATGGAAGAGTAGAGGGATACCACAGGGATTGGGGGAGAGAGGATTGGTGGGAGAGGAAGGGTGGGGCCCTTTGGGAGGGATAGGTGGGAGGAGGGAGGTAGAAGATCACACCTGGTACGAAGGATAAATGTCAGAGCAGAGGGCATCATCGGGGACAGGTAGGGTGTGGAAGTTGTCATGGGAGAGAAAATGGAGGGTGGGCAGATGGAAACACAGTGTGGGAAGGAGAGTTTTACCTACAGCCACAGTGTTATAAAGGCATGTATCGAAAATGGAAACAGATTTCCACATTATGGCTTCCTTTTCTTCTTGGGAGTGAGTGGAGTTCCAGGAGACCCTTGTGACCATCCAGAGACTTAATTTATTACGTTAAGACGACTTACAAACACAGCACACACAAGCAAATAATACTACAGTACGGTACAATTCTAAGGTAAGGCAGCAACTTATCCAGATGGTCTTAAAAAGTGGTATATTCCCAGATTTCCATAAATTCACTATTCTGAAACCTATACACGAAACAGGACCAGAAGCAATGTTCAAAATTTTAGGCCTATATGCCTGACATCTGTCTTCAACAAACTAGTAGGACAATATTTCATTATTAAACTAGAGTATCAGTTAACTACTAAAGGACTTGTGATGACCGATCGACTGGCCAAAAGACCTGAACCAAAAGACTTGTAAAAGAATCTTTGTCTCAAGATCTTTGAAGCTCAGCTCCACTAAGCCCATAGGTTTATTTCACTACCTTTTCATGCCTTTTAGTCTAAAGAATGAAACCCAGACTTTGCAGAGATTTATCAATGAGATTTTATTTTCTTTGAAGTTTTGTTTTGCTTACCTCAATGACATTTTAATATTCTTTAACACGGTTGAGGACAACAACAAAAATTTACAAAGCCTTCTTGACACCCTTGCTGCAGCTGGCAATAAACTGAATAAAGAATCTGTGCTTTTCCTCGGTTTTACGGTTTCGGATGATGGTATCTTCCCACCTCGTAATAAGATTGATCACATTAGGAACTTGCCTCCTACTACAACCTATAGAGAATTGCGTCGTATCCTTAGCACAATTAACTACTACCGATGTCATTTGCTGGGTGATGCTGAGCTGCAGGCCCCAGTCACAAACGCTCTTGCTGGTAAACACATCTCTGGTGATTGGCATATTCCCTGGATGGATGCCATGTCTTCAGCATTCTCGGCCCTTAAAGAACTACTCAGCAGATATGTCACCATTGCTCTCTCTCATCCAGATGCCGAACTATTCATCAATACATATGCAAGTGACACTGCCATCAGCGCAGTACTCAGCCTTTCCCTCAACGGTGTCACTTCTCCTTTAGATTTTTCTCGAAGAAATTGAATAACGCTCAGAAAATGTACTTAGCCTTCGATCGAGAACTCCTAGTCGTCTATCAGGCCATCAAATACCTCCGCTCTGCCATAGACGGCCGTTCTTTCTACGTTCTCACAGACTATAAACCTCTAGCTGCAGCTGTTTCAAACCCTCCGGCAGACCCTCCCAAGCAGCGGTTCCACTACGACTACATTTCTCAATTCACCACTGATTTCAGCTACATAGAAACGCGGACAGGCTCCTCTCTCACACGCTCTTGCTGGCAGACACACCTCTGATGATTGGCCTATTCCCTGGACGGTTGCCATGTCTTCGGCCCTTAAGGAACTACTTGCTAGCTCTGTCTCCATTGTTCACCCTCATCCAGGTGCCGAACTGTTCATCACTACAGATGTGAATGATACTGCCATTGGCGCAGTCCTCAGCAAATCCCTCAACAGTGTCACTTCTCCTTAACAGTTTTTCTCGAAGAAGCTGAATGACGGTCTTAAAAAGTACTAAGCCTTCGAGAACTTGTAGCCATCTATGAGGCCATCAAACACTTCTGCTCTGCTATAGACGGCCGTTCGTTCTTTCTCACAGACCATACACCTCTAGCTGCTGCTATTTCAAACCCTCTGGTGGACCCTCCCCTTCCGCTACTTTGACTATATTTCTCAATTCACCACTGACGTCCGCTACATCAAAGGTGCAGACAATGTCATGACCAATTTCCTTTCACACACTGATGCAGTTCCTTCTCTCTTTGATCTCTCTCAGCTCGCCACTATGCAAGTGGCTGATGACCTTTGTGACCTATCCACACCACCTTCCCCAGAGTTGCAGGAGAGGTTCGGTGTGATGAATCAACTGGTAAACTCCGCCCCTATATTCCTCGTTGTGTACGTCAAGAAATCTTCAACAATTTATACAGTTTGGCTCACCCAGGTGTCAAAGCCTCATCTAAGTTGGTCACTGACCGATTCATCTGGCGAGACATGAAGCGTGATTGCCAAGCCTGTGTTCCCTCTCAGAAAACTAAGGTACCCACTCACACGTTCCATCCCCTTGGCTGATCCCCATTCCACCCAGTCGCTTTCAACATGTTCACATTGACCTAGTTGGCCCCGTTTCCCCGGCTGACGGTTTCCGTTAACTGCTCTCCCCCATCGATAGCACTACTCGCTGGTTCAAAGCCACACCCATTCCCAACAACCATGGTGGAAACTAATGCATGCGTGTTCGTGCTCTCCTGGGTATCTCGTTTCGGTTGTTCTTCTACAATAACAACTGACCAGGGCCGCCGATTCGGAGCCTAACTCTTTCAAAACCTTTGCAACCTCCTCGGAATTAAATGTATCCAACAACTGGCCGAGCGCTGGCACTGAACCCTTAAGGCAGCCTTAATGTGTCACGCACCCTGTTGTTGGAGGCGCTGTCTTTGGTGCTCCTTGGCCTGCTAAAAGTGAGCGTATGTATGAAATAAAAGCTTAATTGTGGTAGGAGGTACCCAGATAAGAGTTTGCTGATATAAAAAAACTTAATTTTAGCAGTAAAATTAGCAAAAGGTCCATGTGAACCACCGGCTACTCCCTGCTGCAAAAACGTGTTCCGTAGCCCAAATTGAGAACTGACTTTCTTCAAATTACTCTAATAACAGGAAGTTAACGATACAGTGACCAACATACGTGGCAGCTCACACGAAATTACACACAGGGCAATAATCAACAAGCCACCACAATTAAAGTTATTTCATAAAGGTGGCTAAGAAAAAACGTTTATGGCGCAATTGAACTTAAACATAAAAAATTGCACCTGAGCTTGTTGTCAGCACTGGTGAAAAACAATATTAAATAAAGGGGGAAGGTGTTCGAAAACTACAATTTAGAGGCAAATCAAAATTATACTGAATACCAATTTTGTTAATACAATAAAAATGAATCCCAATTACAGGAACTAATACTAACGATGCCCAGCATTGAATAAGTGAAATAATTACAGTCAGGAAATGAAAATACAAACTACGGCATGCAACCTATAGAAATATTTAGAATTACATAAGGAAGGGAATGAAATGCAGCTACATCCGATAGGGAGCGATTACAGAGACGGATAAAGTCCAGTCTTTAAAAAATCAGAAAAGTGAAACAATTGCAAAGACGGAAAAATGAGAATAAAAACTCCGGTCTGCAACCCTTAGAAATACATAGAATTTCATAAGCAAGCTATGGAAGGAGGTTGTACAAGGCTTGGAGGGAATTACTGACCAAGACTGAATGCATACTACAAGTTTGGAGAACAAACAGCAAAATTAAAATAGGTGGGGAGAGAAGATCGCGAAATGTTAGTGGAAATCAGAAGGATACACGTTTAGTTACTTGCCTGATGGGCATGAAACAAACAATAGTGGAAGCTGAAGGCTTTGTTCTAAGTATCAACCACGTGGAACACATATCACACACGGAAGGAAATGATAAAAATGATTTAACATGTACTGTACCAAAATGAACATATTGTCTGTTAGAAATCGGGTTCCACAAAGCTAGAGAGAATAGGATATTTTTCCGTGTTAAAAATTTGGTTCGAATTGTTGTTATTCTGAATGATTATAACATTCAGACAGCATTTTCGCTCATAATTCTTACAAAGCATCTGTTATTTTTACGCAATTACAGCTAAAAAATCATCAAATTTCACGATTAGATCACGTGATCGAAAGCGCTCAGTTATTGGCTGAAGTACTGGTGACGTCATAGAACACCTACAGTGCGGCAACTAGAAGTCGGAGCTGTATTATTGTACGCGTTTCCTCCATTTCGCAGTTTTAAGTTCAGTTTTTCGTGATCTAAACACGTTTACAGTTTTTATGCCACAATGGAAGATGGTTATGTGTAGGCTGACAGCGGAAACCTCCCTAAAGTTTATGCAATTATGGTGTCTTCATTCTTTAAAAACAATCCAAATTTTTACGTGCCCTAAATAAGAAACGTGAAAACTGCACTGTAAGTAACGCATACCTACATTTTAAAGTTAATTATTTCAAGAAATATTTTATGCCATTGGAAAAAAGTACCCCATTTGTTGATGTCAGCCGACTTAATCTGAAGTCACCATATTATGCAATAAAGGGTGAAATTTTATCTTCTATCCAAGAGTGATTATGTTGGCAACATCAACAACAAGATAGAAAATCTTTGTCCAGATGTTCAGACCACATAGAATGACTAGATAAGTATATTGTACAGACCATGAAGTAAATAAATAATGCTGTTCCTGCTCTATGATTCTTGTATGTACCCTTGTCCGGTCAGAAAAATTACTGCCCTCATAAATTAAAGGTTTTGCAACAAAATATTTGCGCTGTCATGCGATTGGCTAATGGCGACGTCTTATGATTCTCGCTATTCAGCATCTGCTGCCAACGTAGTCACAGGAAGCCGCAGGGATAGTTAGTAAAATTTAACCCATTAAAGCACGCAATTAAGGGACTAATTTTATTGACCTACTTCAATACTGGTGCAAAGTGAAACATCAAAACCTGTAAAATACAGCAAAAATGCCTTGTGTATAGGTTATCAATATATATTCAAGAACAGGGACAGCGGGTTGCGTCGGCGGTGTTTTCATATCGCTCGTAGGTTGGCAACGCACATTTCGCGTAGCCAAAGGCATTTCACTTTCACGTAAACATTGCGAGCGAGACACGATGGAATAAATTTATAGCGCCGAAATTACAGCGCTTTTCTGGTGAGTGATGTTTGCGCTTGAGTGTAAAGTTTCTGCCACGCAAATCAGTATTTTCCTTTCATACTCAAGATTTGGTTTGATATGAATGTGTCACTACTTTTGACACTACAAACTAATCCATTTACGTTTACTCGTCCACATACAAAGCCCCATGCTTTAATTTAAAAAAAAATTACGCTAATCAGTTGAAACGTTATTTACTTGCTATGAAAATTGCTTAGTAGAGCCCTGTGCAGAAGAAAAGGCTTACGCTATTTTATCTAAGATCTGTTTGTGATAAAATTGCACTTACTGGAGATAAATAATTAGTGCTATACTTTTATAGTGAGCTGCAACAATATTCATGTTGTTCTTTCACCAAATATATTAGGAAGTGCTTTAATTACACATAAATCGTAGGCGTGTATCATTATGAAGTTTTACTTCGCAAATGTTAACATCAGGTCATGAACCTACACATAATACTACTTTACACCTTTGCAGAAAAAGAGAATGATACTAAACAGTTTAGTTTACCAATGGAATAATATTGTTTACTTAGATCAAAATGATACTCACAGAAATACACACATGAAGTAGTTGCTATCTCATTTGGATCTCTTCGCACCAGTGTCAACTACTTTTTGCATATCTTCTCATTTTTTGGTACTTGCAAGAACAATTTTTCTGGAGTCTTGACAGATGTATTGGAACAGTGCGGAACTAAGCAATATTTGTAGGTATTTATGCAAACATTAACGCTCAAACACGAGGCCTCGGCCCAAACAATATACAAGTATTTGTTTATCTTATAAGAGCAGCAGCAGCAGCAGCGTGTTGTATGAAGTCACAGGCATCACGTACTCAACTGTAGTGTTTTGGCGGGCTTTCAAATTATTTGAATTTCATTTTTTTTTAAAGTACTGAAATCCACGAGGTAAAAAAGAATGTTCGGACCATAATATGACATAATTAACAATTTAAAACGATTTCCAGGAAACAGTCAAATACCCTATTTACACAGAGTTCACACACTGCCACAAAATCACAAAAGGTTTGAATATACCAGGACATTATCAAACTGCAACTAGTAACTCATCTGTTGGGAATCACTGGATTGAAAAACTAGAACACATTTCTGCGCACTATCGGAAAAATATTTCGAAAAATGAGTCTAAATTCAAGAGTCTAAGTTAAACATGCTAGACAACGAATCGCTACCATCTCTGCGGACACAAGAGCAGAACCAACCTTACCACACCATGATCCCAGCACAAAGTGAAGACCGAGGTGGGAAAGCTACCGGAAACTGGCAAAACCCAAGACAACAGTGGTGGTAGTGAGAGAATATCGCGAGACTCGCTCTGGAGAGGGTTCGTCGACTGGCTTGTAACCAAAGTCTGTTGAAACCTCTTTGGTAGCATCAGCAGCAGGGGTTGGTAACGACTAACTATCGACTCTGAGCCAGAGAGAACCATGAAAAGCGATCTATTACTATCCACATTCAAACAGCCATTAAATTCTCGCACTTTCACTTACAAGTAAAACAAGTACATATTCTGACAGCATAGTGGAGAAGCCGTACTTATTGCCACATTCATAAATACATTAATAAATTATTTAAATAACAAAATCCTAGCAATATTAACTAACATTTCAGAAACTAATATTTTAAAACATGAAATAAAAATGCTATCCTCATGCCTCGAAAAGACTGGGGTTCTAGTTTTAAGAAAATGCTGATCTGGTGACATCAAATAAATTACAATTAAAAAAAAAAGTATGGAAGACGACAGACGCTTGTCTTTCCCTGTGAACTACTTAGAAGCTGGATGGCGACTGAGCTATTGCTGAGTTTCTTTAAGGACAGACTCTGTTGCTACCTTGAGAGCTCGTTCAACCTTCCCCTCCTTCTCCCTCCTCTAACCTCTTTTCCTTTATCGATTGTGTCCAACAGCACTATTCCAAAATTTCTCTCCCATCCTTGACTAGTCACTCCCCTCCCCCCCCCCTTATGCGTCCCTTCCGACCTCATCACTTGTTACCACGTTTCCCTCTGAGATGACACTGTCTGCCCCCTCTTCAGCCTCTTTACTCAGGCTCCCATCAGGTCCTGAAGAGAGGTGACAAAACCTTTATCATTTCTCTAACAACTCTCCTACCACTGTCTCTATCACCTGCCTTAAACTGGCCTTTCTACATCTACACCCATACTCCACAAGCCACCCGATGGTGTGTGGCGGAGGGTACCTTCAGTACCACTATCGGTTATCCCTCCTATTCCAGTCACGTATTGTTTGCAGTCCACCCTCATGAACCACAGACATTGCTGAGGTGGGGTGGCTTGCGTGCCTCAACGATGCAGATAGCCCCTGACCGCAGCCATTGCGCCCACGCTGACGTCACTCGAGCAGCGCGCTAGGTGCAAACACGCTGGCCGCAACTTCGTCGCTAGAGCTTTCTTGTGGCTCCGGAACTCCGCTCTCCAAGGGGGGATCTGTGTGGTAGCCACGCTGAGAAGCGGTGGACAGAGTTGCGGCCATCTAGATGCGCTACATGAATTTTCCGGTGCGTCCCGCAAACTCTGGTACGCGGGATTTTGACAACGGCGCAATAAAAAAAAAAAATAAATAAATAACGCGCGCTCTCACAATGTACGAGCGACACCGGCAGTGCGTGCTGTAGGACTGAGTCGAGCGGACGTATTTCATTTCGTCAGTACCAACGTCTTGCCGCGGACTATGTGGTTCGAGCTAATCGCGAGTGTCCGACATACGCGAGTGTTAGTGCTGTGCCACGTCCGACCGCCACAAGACCGTCGCGACTCGCAGTATTTATCGCGCGTTACCGCAGACATGCGTCCGACGCCCTCGCTTACACGACCGTCGACGAACTCGATCGCTGGGGGATTGAACACCCTCCCGGGATCAGCGTAAAGAACTATCTGACCTAATTCAGCTTATTTTTATATTAATAAATTCTTGTTTAAAAACAATCGTATTTTTGCATCTTTCCCGTCACCACTGCCTACATAGAGATGTACATAGAAGCGCGGTTAGTTAAATGCTCACGCCTCACTGGTGACTCCAACGTAATCAGTAGGCAAGGACATGTGATGACGAACTATAATTACGTGTGATACAAAGCGGCGAACGATACAAAAACATTTCTGCCCTTGCGAGCAGGCGTGAACAATTTTCGAATTCTTTTTATTATTATCGTTTATTTTTTTATTTGTGTCATGTTAATTCATGTGTAATTTGTCTAACGTGACAATTGGTTTGTGCCCATATTCAATTTTGCACGTTAACTTTTACAATGGCAACCTTAGAGGAGTTAAGGAAAATGGTGAAGGAACTGGTAGCGTGCACCCTGGACCTGGAGGACAAGCTTCAGGCGCGATCTGCATGTACAGACTCAGGAGAGGAACACGTCACTGCACAATGCGCCGCTACACTAATTAGCATGCCCGTCTCCTCAGCGGCAACATGACGAGAGCTGGTCAGGCTGCCCCCCTTTGGGCATCGCGACCGAGTAATGTGGTTCAGTCAGGTGGAGGCAGTCTTCCTAAGTAGGTTCATCACCCCTATTCAGGATCTCCAAGTTGTTAGATAGGAGAAATTCAAGACGGTGCTCACTTCTACTGTTGGTGTCCCACAATAGATTGTGGGCATTGGCATCACATCCCACCAACAGTTCGTCACCTTGCTGATGGCAGGCTTCCGTCAGTCTCCTCACGTCCAAAGGAGGAGGAGAGCTGTCTTCGTAAGGAAGGTATGCTGAGGCCAAAACAATTTCCCTCGTGATACCTTCCTCACGTTGCTGCATCCTGATGGTCACCATGTCCCTGGAACAAAAATCCATCATTGGTATGAAAGGGATTCCATTTCTAACATAAATGCATGTTCTGGAGTTTTTTAGATTTCTAGCGTAAATCAGCTTGCCTCCAGTACCACCAAGGCCCGAGACACCCCCTTTGTATAAATAGGGTTCTTCTATCAGGGCCACGTCCACCTCCTGTCTCCCCAGGCGACAGCTCAGGGCAGCAGTGGCCCCTTTACTGTGCTGCAGGTTTATCTGCAGAGTCCCCATCTTGCTGCCATTATTGCCTTTACGGTCTTCGATTACCCTGACAGCGACCTGCGAGAACCCTAAAAACAGTTTCAGGCCTTGCTCTCGCATTGCCTTCAGGGACTTATCTCCGACCTCCACCACCAGGGTTCGTCCTTCCGGAACGACCTTTTGGTTAATTACCCTCCAATACTCTGTCAAGACTTTTGGGTTCTGGACCCTTATTTTCTCGAACAGAGTCTTTGGAGGAACATCCTTAAGGATCTTTGGTACCCATATTGATACCTTTGCGGTCTTCAGGAGTTCGGTTGCTGTCTTGACCAACAGCTTCGCATGCTTCCATGGGGATATCATGGGCACCTTGTCCTTAAGCCATTCTGGTGAGTGCTCCCCCTCACAGACAAATATTAGGGCACCACGATCTAGATAGACCCTCCTGAATTTGGGTCCTGGACCAGCGTACCACCCCCCCCCCCAATCTCTTCAAAGAGGGCCATCTGCACGAGCTCCTACTGCTGCGAGGTGATGCTCACCAGTGGGTATCCTTCTTGGACAACCGCCATTCTAAAGACCGAGACTGCAGTACTATAGGTCTGTTTCCCTATTTCCTGCCTCACGCTTGTCCAGAGAGGAGGGAGTCTTAGATTCCTCCCTAACCCTCTTGCCACCTGTCTTTGACGTCGCGGGGGTCTGTGTATCCCCTTCGACCGGAGACACTTTCTTTTTGGGGGTCTTGGGCTCAAGCCCTTTTAATTCCCTCAACTTATGCTTAGGAAGCCATTCTTTTCCTTCCTTTTGCCTCTGTTCCTTGAGAAGTTTCCTTCTCTGAGCCCCAGACAAGGCCTTAATCCTAATCTGGTCCAACTTCTCTGTTACAATTCCCACTTCTTGCTCAGGTCTAGACCCTGATTCAGAAGTAGGAGTGCACTCCATCGGTCCTGATCCGATGTCTGAGTATCTGACGTCTCAAATTGCCCCTCAGATTCTTTTAAAATACTTTCTTCCTCTGTGTTCATCTTAGGCTCACGAGATTTGGGGATTTATATGGTCCACACCACGATAACCCCGCGCAATGCAAGGCTACTTACTCAGGGAGGTCGCCCGGTATCCCTGATGCTCCATTCGAGACGCATCCACCCATGTGCCACGCACCCCTCGGCATGGATCGCATCACACCTTAGGTTGGGAAAGGACTGGGAGAGGATAAGGAAGACGGGAAGTTGTGGGACATGCTTGGTCTGATCCATCAGCTGAGGCCTTCGGTATAGCCCTCAGCTTCACAAGGATATGCAAGCCTCTCCACCCGCACGGACATTGCTTCGTCAAGGTTGTGTCCCCCAGAGAGGAAGTATCCTGTAGCGAAATTCGGAAATTGCGAGATAGAAGTAGATTTACGATTTCGACAAAGCTACGATGGACCTTTGTAATAGCGGAAGTATCTGAAGCTATACTAGGAGCTGATTTCTTGTGGCTTAAGTATAGAAGTGCTAATCAAGATGGTGCAGATTAGAAAAGATGGAGAAGTTGTTTCTGCTAACTTAGGGCGAGAAGCTATGCAAAATACAAATGCCCAGAGTTTAACGACGCAAAGCACAGACGACCATATGGAGACAAAGTTGACAAAGTTGTTGCATACAACAGTGCACCATATTAAGACAACACCGGGTCAGCCAGTTTCACAGCAACCTCAGAGGTTAGTCCCAGACAAATATTTGGAGGCCAAGGCGGAATTTGAGGATTTGTTGGAATCAGGCATGATATGTAGCTCTGACAGCCCGTGGGCATTACTGTTACATTTGGTAAAAACGGAAGATGGCACATGGTGGCCCTGTGGCGACTACAAAAAACTAAACGCCCTTACTGTTCCAGACCGATACCCTGTACCAAACATTTAGGATGTTACTAATATGCTGGCAGGTGCTACAATATTATCATTGATTGTAAAAAGGTGTATCACCAGATTCTGGTCACGGAAGAGGATATACCGAAGACAGCAGTCACAACACCTTTCAGCTTATATTAATATGTCTGTATGCCTTTTGCACTAAAGAATGCTGCACAGACCTGGCAGCGGTTTATTGATGAGGTACTATGAAGTTTGCAGTTTTGTTTCGCGTACCTACATGACATATTGGTTTTCTCAGAGCCAGGGCAGTTACATGAATAACATCTCAGTGCCATTTTTGAACGCATCAAGAATTACGGAGTAATGATAAATGATACAAAGTGTGCATACCGAAAAACGATGTGACATTTCTCGGTTACGAAGTATCAGCAACAGGTATACGCCCACTGACAGATAAGATAGAAGTGATTGAAGGAATCACCCAACCAACTAATTATCAAGAACTTAGAAGATTTTTAGGGGCAGTAAATTTCTATCGACCTCATATGCTAGGGGCGGCAACTTTGACATCACTGCTGGTGGGCAAAACACAAGTGGTAAACGGCCATTGAAATGGACCCCACAAATGCAGAAAGCATTTGAACAAATAAAAACAGTACTAAAAGAGGCAGTTCTATTAGCACACCCTGTACCTCAAGCATCTTTAGCTATAGTAGTAGATGCAAGTCAGCAGGCAATAGGAGCAGTCCTCCATCAGTATGTGAAAAACCCTGGCAATCTTTAGGATTTGTTTTGCGCAAACTCACGCCTGCCTAGTATAATATTTTTATATGTTTTTGAGTAATTACAGTTTCATTCTACCGATACTCAGCTTTTTAATATTGCGTTGTATGGGGGTTCTGCTCGCTGCAACATTATTCTCCTGGTGCGTCGTGGTAGAAATGAATAGTCAATATGTACAACTTTCACTTCTTCTTTCATCTGAATCAAAACTTGCCCACCAAAACATTACAACTTAATAACATAAACAAAACATCAGAACGGTAGAACTTCCATTTCAAAACAAAGAGAGACATGGATTCGAAAGCACTTGACAAACGACTGAAACTCGAACTCCCCCACGCAAGGTGGTGAGGCACATATATAACATTCACAATAATGGCATTAGGCCTACATTACGCATTGTTTATAACAATTGAATATACTGATTTACAAATACCAAGCACACAAGTAAAACATTTCATGTACACAAAAATATTCACAATATAAAATGAGAACTACGCATACAATAATTTTATATGGCGCATGTATTTTTAAGACGAAATTTCCGATCTTTCTGTTGACAACAAAGAAAAATGTAAAAAGTCAATTAATTAGTTAATGAGTTCATCATACATGTTCCTAACATATATTGAACTATCAATTATATTGTCAATTCTGAAACTAGGTTTAAAATGTCACGTCAGTCAATATATACAAAGAAACACAATATAAAAATTTCGACTTTACAGTAATTAAAACAATTAGCTGATCTACACAACTTGTTTATGAGCCTAACACAATACTATTAATTTTCATTTCTTTTTGTTTTTTACAAAAGATTTTACAATTCGTCTGTTTAAGTCTTGAAATAACATACAATGACACAACTATTGTTTATAGAACTGTCTCGAAAGGAAATATATGAATCTCCTAATTAATGAAAACTATCACTCGTTCTAATCACAGTATCACCGAGACACTGTCCTACACTGATTCCTAGACTGGCTATATTGTTTTTTAACTAACTTCACATGCAACTTTTATCACTACTGAACCACATGATTCCGAATCCGACGCAGACAGTATCGTAGGATGACATTGAGATGAGAGGACCAGGCAGACGGTATCGTACGATAACATTGAGATGAGGGGGTCAGCAGTATCGTTACACTAGGTTAAATGGAGCACGTTTGACAGAGAACATCTGGCAATGTATGAAGCAGTGAAGTATTTTCGCCTGTATGTGGAGGCAAGAACATTCACAATTTACACGGACCTAAGCCCATTACATTTGCGTTTAGCAAGAATGAAGATGACTGTTCTCCTCGGCAATCCCGGAAATTGGAATTCATTAGTCAGTTCACGACGGATTTGCGCCATATTAAGGGAGCTGAGAAGATTGTCGCTGATTTCTGATCAAGAGTGGAAATCATCTTCCAGACAGTCGACTATGAGCAGCTGGCCACATCACAAGCCAAAGACCCACAGCTACTAGAGTATCGGCACAACGCTGCTACAGAACTGCAACTTCAACTTGTGCATCCAGCAGGTGCGAAAGTTGGCATTTGGTGTGACATGTCACGTGATAAGCCTCGGCCTTTTGTTGTTCAGGCGCCATGGAATATGTTCTTGGATAGTATCCATGGGCTAGCCCATCCAAGTACCAACAGTAGTGTGAAACTTATAGCTGACCATTTCGTGTGGCCAAGCATTAACAAAGATTGCCGTTTGTGGGCAAAAACGAGTAGTGCATGCCAAAGAAGTAAAATTGACAGACACGTTTAGAAACCAGTTGGACAGTTCCCACCAACAACAGAATGTTTTGCACACGTATATTTCGTACATTTAGACATAGTTGGGGCACTTATGCCCCTAGAAGGGTACCGTTATTTACTTACTGTTGTGGATTGGTACATGTGGTGGGCAGAAGCAGTACCACTGGCAGACATATCAGCAGAGACAGTGGCTCGAGTTTTCTTGTCAGCATGGATTGCACGATTCGGCTGTCCATTAGAAGTAACCACAAATCAGCGCCGTCAGTTTGAATCGACATTGTTTCTGGAACTGGCCAAACTGTGTGGATTCAGACATCATCACACGACTGCTTATCATCGGGCAAGTAACGGCATGGTGGAACACTGACACAGGACCTTGAAGGCTGCACTGATGTGCCATGAAAACAGCTGGATGTCGGCATTACCATTGGTGTTACTGGGCCTCAGAACAGCGTATAAGCTAGATTTGGGAGTGTCCACAGCAGAGTTGGTTTATGGTGAGACTTTGTGCCTGCCAGCAGAATTCTTTGTGGTATCGACAAATACAAGTCTGGAGGAAGTACCATATGTTCTTCAGTGGGTGCGAAGACACTTAGCCCTGCTCCGACCAGTGTCACGCTCACATCATGGAGACAAGAAGCCATTTATACATAAAGCACTTAGCACATGCTCACATGTGTTGCTGAGAACAGACGCAGTACTATCACCAATGCAACCCCCGTATGCTAGGCCGTTTAAAGTTCTGACAAGAGGCGAACATACTATGCAGATTGAGTGCAATGGAAAACTACAAACCGTGTCTTTGGAGCGGTTAAAACCCGCACATATGCTGGGGATCGGTGAAGAGAGAGCACGAACGTCTAGTGGAAATAGTGGCTACACAGAAGGAGTGGCAAGAAGAAGAGTCAAGACTGGATGGTAGTGTGCACCCCTCATGTCCTCAAGCAGCTCAGTAGGAGAAGTTACCGACACCCAAAAGATATTCTAGGGCAGGTCGACGGATTAAATACAAGTACGCACATGTTCCAGGAGCTCAGCTCTAATGTGGGGGGGGGGGGGCTGTGTGGGACTCACCGTCATTAAACTGAAGCGTGCACAGTGCAACTTGTTCTTTGTATGAAATAAGTTTAATAGCTTTGTTACTCTTTGGTTTATATTCCGTTACTGTTTACCTGTGAGATGTGCTTCTCAATTCGAATTAATAAAGTTAAAGTGTGTTATAGTTTCAGTATCCCAGTCTTTAATTACGCACAATATCATAGTCTTTAAGACAATAAGTGTTTTTTAATTACAATGAAAGTTGATGGTTGCAGTCCAATTTCTTATTAATACATTATCTGTTGTAAAACACAAACATTATTTCTTCCTGAGTTATTAATTATACATACCAGAAATTACTTGATATTTCCGCATGACATAATCTAATTGTGACATTAATAATTATCTGGATATACATTAAGTAATGTTTATCATCAGCACGAAAATATACAGAGATGATTTAAAGTTACACTTGTGATCTTATTTTGGGTTTGAATTTTTTTTTTACGATTTGCTTAATTGACAAAAGTTTTAATTATAACAATATGGTATTGATACATTTTCTTTTTATATTGTTGACTGTTCATTTTTAATTAAACAATTATACTGATGCTGAATTCTTTAAGTTAATGAGCATTGTACTTTTCTTAAATGAAATAGGATATAATATTCATAGAATATATGACATCAACTCAAACTCGTAGTTTAACTAATTCCCGTAAGAGTAAGGGCTTCAAACTTGCTGGGTTCGAATCCCAGCTGGGTACACATTTTCAGCTTTGCCCAATCGCAGTTGATGTCATATATTGTATGAATATTAAATAATAACAGCTGCAGGATCAGAAGTGACGTCTATTCTTTCGGAACAGACGCCACAGATATATATATAATATGCCGGTGACAAGCAATGATCCTATCGTTAGTGGGGAGGGGTAGGCAAGTTTGAAGCCCTTACTCTTACAGGAATTAGTTAAACTACGAGTTTGAGTACTATGGGCAGGGCGAAGCTGCGAATTTGTATCTGACAGGAGGCGTGCATGGGTAGTCCTTGCAGGTGCGGCGATCACTGTGTCCCCAGTGGTGTATGGGTCAGCGCAACTGCCTAGAAAGCAGTAGACCCGGGTTCGAATCCCGGCTGGGTACACATTTTCAGCTTTGCCCAATCGCAGTTGATGTCATATATTCTATGAATATTAAATAATAACAGCTGCAGGATCAGAAGTGATGTCTATTCTTTCGGAACAGACGCCACAGATATATATGAAATAGGATATGCTGTTAATACAAGTGATTCAACTATGTTAGGTCATACTATAAATATAGTGATATAAACTGGAATGAACAGAGTACAGAACAATTGGTATCGGGTAGTTAATAAGGATTAGGTATCAGGTGGTAGATTAAATGACGGAATCGTTACAGTATAATTGAATATCTGCTTCTACCGTTACATTACACGGTTTCACTGACACATGATTTATCGTCGCACCAGCAGGTGCGTCTGGTAATTCCTTAGGAACTTGGTTTTCCATTTTGAACATGCGCCGCGCGGCTGGTCCGGAGCGCGGAAATTGCACAACGCGGTTGTCGCGGCTGTATTTTCTTGAAGCGACACGGTACTGAGCGCAAAATGACTGTTGAATGTAACGTCCGTGGCCATCGAAAATCACGTCGGGAACGTCACCAACTGTTGCGGTTAGTCACACTCACTTTATTAGTTTGATGTAACCTGTAAAACAAGAATGACATTGACGAAGAATATTAAGTTTAAACAACAGGATATTCATAAAAACAAAGTGTAAAAATATAGCACTTAAATTGTGCCTAAGACATTATTGTTTAACGCTGTACTGATAAAATATTGTTACCAGAGCGTTGTTTTATGCAATGCAAACATTTGGTTTTTAATGAATTTATCGCAGGTAACACAATTGCAGCCACACAATAAAAGAAAATAGTACATCATAAAGACAATGAATAACAAACATCAAAGAAATTAATTTTTACCTATATACACTTAGACTTAACATAGAATTGTTATTTCATCACTCTGCCTCAATTATATGTAACACTAGTTTACAATTTTACACATTCCCAACCCTTTGGACATTTTTTCAAACTTTTCTTTGCACAGTGGTTTTGTAAAAATATCAGCTAACTGATTTTCTGTAGCAATGTATTTAACATCTATTATCTTTTTCAGACACAAGCCTCTAACAAAATCATACTTAACATCTATGTGTTTCAGTCTTTTATATTCCCATTTACAAAGAGAAGAAATGCAAGACTGGTTGTCTTCATAAATTACAAGTTTTTTACTTTTCAAAATTTTTAAATCTTGAAACAACTTCTCAAACCATAAATATTCTGCAGCACAAGTTGGAAGTGATACAAATTCGGCTTCTGTAGATGATAATGCTACAGTAGTTTGCTTTTTAGACCCCCAACTTATGGTGTTACCAAAGAGCTTGATGACATTACCGGTTGCTGATTTCCTATCTGAACTATTTGCCCAATCAGAATCAGCATAAGCAATTACAGTTCCATTGTCTCCCTCAGTTTTGTAATGCATCCCATAGTTTACTGTGCCCTGTATGTAACGCAGTATTCTCTTTAAACCTTTCCAATGTGATTCTTTTGGATCACTTTGATAACGGCTGAAATAATTAACAGCATAGCTTAAATCAGGTCGTGTTGTTCGTGTTACATACAGCAAACACCCTATTAATTCTCTATAAGGTACTTTCTCATGCAGTCTTTTATCATTTTCAACTTCCCTGTAATTTAATTCCATGGGTGTGTTAATTGGCATGCATTCATTCATACCAGACCTCTTCAATAAATTTTCCAGGTAAGTTTTCTGACTCATGATTATTCCATCCTCCCTCTTATCTATCTTAATTCCCAGGAACATTTTTAAATCTCCCAAATCTTTCATTTTAAAGTTACCATTTAAAGCTAATTTGAATTCTTCATTTTTTTAAATATCATTTCCTAATATGAGTATGTCATCAAAATACAATAAAACATAAACCTTAGTGTTGGAGTTCCTGAAAGAATAAAGACATCCATCAGCATTGCTTTGAACAAAACCTAAATTTTTAACAAACTTGTGAAACATTAAATTCCAAGACTTTTAAGCTTGCTTCAAACCATAAATTGCTTTGTTTAGCTTACCTACAGTACCTGGTTTCTCATTAAATTCTGTTGATATCTTTACAAAAATTTCTTCATTTAAATTTCCATGAAGAAAAGCACTTTTTACATCCATTTGATTTGCAATCAATGTTTCATGATTCATAACAGCAAGTAATGTTCTTAAAGTAGTCAGCCTCGCCACAGGAGCATATGTCTCATTATAATCAAACCCTCTTTTTTGAGTACAACCACGAGCAACTAGTCTAGCTTTATAACTACTAATCTTGCCTGCATCATCAGGTTTCACTTTAAAAACCCACTTAGTGTCAATAGCCTTCTTGTCTTCAGGTAATTCACATACTGTCCAGGTCTTGTTTTAATTTATCACTCGCATCTCTTCTGCTACAGCATGAAGCCATTCTTCTTTATCTGATCTGCTGTAAATGTCACTGAAAGTCTCTGGAACATCCTCAACATACATTTCCGCATTTAGAGCTAGTGCAGCATAATCTTCCATCCATGCTGGCCGCTTTGTTTCTCTTACACTTCTGCGGATTTCAGGGGCTTTCACCTCTTCAGTTTCATTTTCACTTGATATGGAGTCATTATCAGGAGATGTCACATCTTTAGTTTTATTTTCTTCATCACTGATAATCACATTTCTTGTGCCTTCTTTGTACGAGACGCAATCTTCATTATCAAAAACAAAATGACTTTCATCAAACTTAACATCTCTTCCAAGAATGATGCGTCTCTCTTCTGGACACCATAGCCGATTTCCTTTCAAACAATACCCAACCATGAAACATTTCTTTACTGTGGAATCAAACTTTCCAGCAATTACTTCTGCAGGAAGTCGCAAATACGCTACACAACCAAAAACTTTCAGTTTTTGCAACTTTGGCATTTCTCCATACCACAAAGTAGCAGGAACTGTCATTTTTAATGCACTTGTAGGTGTTCTGTTTATCAAGTAAACAGTGGTCTTCACTGCTTCTGACCAAAAAGATTTACTAAGTTTACTGTTTAATAACATACAGCGAGCTTTGTTTAAAATGTTCCTGTTCATACGTTCACTCACTCCATTCTGTTGTGGTGTGTACCTCATTGTCAATTCATACTGGATACCTTTTTCTTAAAAAAAAAAATCTTTTCATTTCATTTGACAAATATTCACCTCCATTATCACAGCGAAATCTACTAATCCTGGAATTGAAATGAGCTGTTGCCATAGCTTCATATTCTTTAACATATTCCAGTACTTCAGATTTATTCTGCATCACATAAACAGCTGTAAAATGGGTATAATCATCTATAAACGTAATTATATACTTCTTTCCATCATAAGCCGTTGGAGTTATAGGACCCATAACATCACTATGAATTAGCTCAAGTGGACGTTTTGCTCTTGTCCTCTTCTGATTATGTGGAAGTCTTGTTTGTTTACCTTCAGTGCAGATGGTGCATGTCGGTGGTGTCGTCAAATCTTCAATGTTCATTCCTTCCACGTAGTTTGGAAGTACTTTTAGATCAGTATAATTCAAATGGTCTAATCTTTGATGCCAAATTTCCAGTGATCCAGTAAGAACCGCTGAGCAGGGCATCCTGGTGAATTTCAAAGCATATATATTCGTTTCATTTTTATTTGCGATTGCAACAACATCCTTTCCTTTTTGAATAATTGCTCTTCCATTTTCAAATGTAACCTTGAAACCATTTGTCTCCAATTTATGCACTGACAGTAAGTTGTGAGCTAGTCCAGGAACAAATAAAATATTTTTTATCAAAATTGGCACTGCCTTCCCATTGATGTAGCTAATAACATTCATTTCACCAAGCTGTTTTGCTTTCAAAACAGATCCGGACTTTGCTACGTTAATCACAACTTCTCTTTCAAGAATGTGCACTTTATCAACATGTTTCAAGTCATTCACAATGTGTTCACTCGCACCAGTGTCCAGATACCACGAAACTGATTCACTGAATGCACCAGTCGAAAAACAATATGCATCCGAATTCACAGAAGAATCTTGAGCGTCACAATTTACTGAATTTGTAGAACCTTTCTTGTCTTTGAGTCTTTTATTGCAGTAAGCTCTTTTGTGTCCAAATTCACCACAATTATGACATCTGAAATTAAACTTTTTTTCTCCGCCTGAACTGTGCTTATCACTTACATCAACATTACCAGATTTGTTTTTCCAATTAGATTTCCTATTACTGAAATTCTTGCGGTACGTATTAAACACTGTGTTCTGTCCACTGTCTACTGCAGGTTTCTTCTTAGAACTTGCATACTTACTTTCATGGTCCATGAGCCTATTTTTTACGAAACTTAACTTCAGATTATCCGTAGATAACGTCTCTAGTGCAGTTACAACGCTGTCATATTCTTGTGGCATTGTTAATAGAAGATGACACACAGCATCAGTTTCTTCAACAATCGCACCTGACGATCGAAGATCTCGTACCAACTTGTCAAATTCTAAAAAGTGCTCACTCATTGTACCTTTTACTGGATTGAACTTCAACTTCAATAACTGTTTACGCAGAAGTAACTGACTGGCTTTTTCTTTCAAATGTGTCACACAAGTTTTTCCACATCCGAAATGCACTGTTGAAGTCTTTTACGTATTCCAAGTGGCTGTCCGCAATTCGTTCTATTATCCTTGAACGACACTTTTTATCGCGTTTTGCAAGAATTTTTAGTAGTTTGTCTTTTTCAGCTCGTTCCTTTTCCCCGTCACTACTCTGAAACTTCACCTTTTTTGTGTAGTCTCCCGCAATCAAATCCAACAAATCTAATTCGTCCAACATACCTTGCATTCGAAATTTCCAGTTTCCGAAATTGTTTCCATCGAAAACTGGAGCTCGATATTTGCTTTCGTAATACTCTTCCGACATACTGTTAATCCAAGTTGACGATCCAACAATACAAAATGCTTGCACAATAGTTACTGTACGTTTTAAAAATTCCGACTATTTGTTTTCCGTCTCTGGACCCATAACCTGATAAAATATTGTTACCAGAGCGTTGTTTTATGCAGTGCAGGCATTTAGTTTTTAATGAATTTATTGCAGGTAACACAATTGCCGCCACACAATAAAAGAAAATAGTACATTATAAAGCTAAAGAATAACAAACATCAAAGAAATTAATTTTTACCTATACACACACTAGAGTCGCCCAGCGGACGTCGTCCAGAGCACACCTCTCCAGTAGCGTAGCAGTAATTTATCAGTTGTAAGTGTAACCGGCTTCTCTCTAGAAGCTACATATTTTTACTTTTCAGTGCGTTTTCCCTTGAGTGCATTAAATTTATTGTGTGCTCGCGTTTTTGTTTGATTCATATTCGCGTTAAATATCTGGTTAGTGTATTATTCCGCCGTGTGAATCGCGTCGCGACAGTCGTCTGTCTTTGTTTTCTGATTAGAAGCGACATATAGTATTTTGATTTTCGTCTACACTTTCTCGTCTCAATTTATAAAGTTATACTGAGCTGTCGTACGTATTGGATTCACATCCGCGTTCTAACGAACAGTTTAGTTTTCCTTTGAACGCATCGCGACTGTAGTTTTTGTTTTTGTTGGCACTGTAATCATGAATAGGGACTGTGACTGCTGTGTGCGGATGCAGTCTGAGCTGGTGACACTTCGCTCTCAGCTTCAAGCTGTGTTAACCTCGGTTGCACAGTTGGAAGCTGCGATCGATGGGCGTCGTTGTTGTTGGCCGGCGGTGGGGACCGAACGGACTCCCGTCGTCTCCACCGATCGGCCTGCGGCAGCGACATGCCCCGAAACTGCTAGCAGTGAGGCAGACATCCCACCCGTGGTTGCGTGGGAAGTTGCTCCAGTGCGTGGCAGGAGGCGCAAGACATTCCGGGGGACCGATCGTGAGGCCTCCCCGGTTCGTCTTGCGAACAGGTTTGAGGCGCTGTCTGCTCAGGACGACGTTCCTGAGTCGGATGGTGTCTCTCACCCTGTCACCACCCAGCCTGCAAGATCCGGGCTTTCACAGAGGGTGGGTTTACTTGTAGTTGGGAGCTCCAACGTTAGGCGGGTGATGGAGCCCCTTAGAGAGATGGCTGCCAAGGAGGGGAAGAAGGCCAACGTGCACTCCGTGTGCATCCCGGGTGGAGTCATTCCAGATGTGGAACGGGTCCTCCCGGATGCCATGAAGGGTACGGGGTGCAGCCAACTGCAGGTGGTGGCTCACGTCGGTACCAATGATGTGTGTCGTTTCGGATCTGAAGAGATACTCTCAGGTTTCGAGCGGCTAACTGAAGTGGTAAAGACTGTCAGTCTTGCTTGCAAGATGAAAGCAGAGCTCACCATCTGCAGCATAGTTGACAGGACCGACTGTGGACCTCTGATACAGAGCCGAGTGGAGGGTCTGAATCAGAGGCTCAGACGGTTCTGCGACGGTGTAGGCTGCAGATTCCTTGACTTGCGCCATCGGGTGGTGGGTTTCCGGGTTCCGCTGAATAGGTCAGGAGTCCACTACACGCAGGAAGCGGCTACACGGGTAGCGGGGGCTGTGTGGCGTGGACTGGGCGGTTTTTTAGGATAAAGAGCTTCGGGGAAATAGAAAATGGGCAATCTCAAAGGGTTCAGGTGGATCACAGGAGAAATGTAGATCCGGAAACTATCGGTATAACAGTTGTAAATTGTCGTAGCTGTGTCGGGAAAGTTCCAGAACTGCAAGCGTTAATAGAAAGCACCGAAACACACATCATTATAGGCAGCGAAAGTTGGCTCAAGCCGGAAATAAGTTCAGAAGAAGTATTTTCAAAAGATCTAACGCTATTCAGAAAGGATAGATTAAACAAAATAGGTGGGGGCGTGTTTGTCGCCGTCAAAAGTAGTATTTCATGTAGCGAAGTTGAAGTTGATAGTTCGTGCGAGCTATTATGGGTAGAGGTTGTACCCGAAAATCGTAAGAAGTTAATAATCGGTTCCTTTTACCGGCCTCCCGACTCTGACGATACAATAGCAGAAAGGTTCAAAGAAAACCTGAGTCTAATTACAAAAACGTACCCGACTCACACGATAATAGTAGGTGGTGATTTTAATTTACCCTCGATCTGTTGGCGAAATTATATTTTCAAATCAGGAGGTAGGCATAAAACATCGTCCGAAATTGTACTCAACGCATTCTCTGAGAATTACTTCGAACAATTAGTTCACGAGCCAACTAGAATTGTAAATGGATGTGAAAACACACTTGATCTCTTAGCAACAAATAATCCTGAGCTCATAATGAGCATCAAAACGGATACAGGTATTAGTGAACACAGAGCTGTAGTAGCGAAATTGAATATCGAAAGTCCCAAAGTTACCAAAAATAAACGCAAAGTATATTTGTTCAGGAAAGCAGATAGAAACAAAATACATTGCTTCTTGAAAGACAGCTTCCACTCGTTTCTAACACTAAACGTAGGTGTAGACCAGATGTGGCTCAAATTCAAAGAAGTGGTATCGACAGCAATTGAAAGTTTTATACCTAATAAATTAATAAAAGAAGGAGGCGATCCCCCTTGGTACACAAAACAGGTTAGGACACTGTTGCAAAAGCAAAGGAAAAGGCATACTAAATTTAAACGAACACGAAATCCCCAGGATTTGCGATTGTACTCAGAAGCTCGAAATTTAGCGAGGATTTCAATGCGAGATGCCTACAACATTTATCACAACGAAACTCTTTCTCGTAATTTGACTGAAAACCCAAAGAGATTTTGGTCATATGTTAAATATACTCGGGGAAAGTCACAAACAATACCTTCACTACGTGATAGTAATGGCGATCCTGCCGATGACAGCGCTACTAAAGCAGAGTTACTAAACTTAGCTTTTAGAAACTCATTCACTAAAGAAGACGAAACCAATATTCCAGATTTCGAATTACGAACAGATGCCGTAATGAGTAACATAGAAGTAGATATCATCGGAGTAGTGCAGCAACTAAAATCACTTAATAAGAACAAGTCTTCTGGTCCGGATTGTATACCCATTAGATTTCTATCTGATTATGCTGAAGCGATAGCTCCTTACTTAACAGTCATATACAACCGCTCTCTCATAGAAGGATCTGTACCAAAAGATTGGAAAGTTGCACAGGTCACACCTATATTCAAGAAAGGCAGTAGGAGTAACCCACTAAACTACAGGCCTATTTCATTGACGTCAATTTGCAGCAGGGTTTTGGAACATATCCTGTATTCAAATATTATGAATTATCTCGAACAGAACGATCTATTGACCCAAGGTCAACACGGATTTAGAAAATATCGTTCATGCGAAACACAACTAGCTCTATATTCACACGAAGTGATGGGTGCTATCGACAAAGGTTCGCAAATCGATTCCGTATTTCTTGATTTCCAGAAAGCTTTTGACACCGTACCTCACAAACGGCTTTTAATCAAATTGCGTGGTTATGGTATATCGCCCCAAATTTGCAATTGGATAGGGGATTTCTTGTCAGAGAGGACACAGTTCGTAGTAATCGATGGTAAGGCATCGACTAAAACAGAGGTGATATCGGGCGTTCCACAAGGTAGTGTTATTGGTCCTCTGCTATTCCTTATTTACATAAACGATTTAGGGGAAAATCTAAGTAGCTCTCTTAGGTTGTTTGCAGATGACGCCGTCATTTACCGTCTAGTAAAATCATCTGAAGATCAAAACCAACTGCAGAACGATCTGAATAAGATATCAGTATGGTGTAAAAATTGGCAATTGACTCTAAATAATGAGAAGTGTGAAGTCGTCCACATGTGTACGAAAAGAAATCCGTTAAACTTTGTTTACAACATAAATCAATCAAATGCGAACGCCGTAAACTCCACAAAATACCTAGGAATCACTATTACTTCAGACTTAAACTGGAAAGAACACGTAGATAATATCGTGGGAAAGGCGAACCAGAGACTGCGTTTTATTGGCAGAATCCTTAAAAGATGCAACAGAACTACTAAAGAAACTGCATACACTGCGCTTGTCCGTCCATTTTTGGAGTATTGCAGCCCAGTGTGGGATCCTTATCAGGTGGGTTTGACGGAGGACATCGAAAGAGTCCAAAGAAGGGCAGCTCGTTTCGTATTGTCACGATACAGGGGAGACAGCGTTACGGAAATGATACAGGATCTGGGATGGGAATCATTACAACAACGGCGCTTATCGCTGAGGCGTGGGTTACTTGCGAAACTCCAATCGCCAACATTCTCCTCCGAATGCGAAAATATATTGTTGACTCCCACTTACATAGGTAGAAATGATCATCAGAATAAAATAAGAGAAATCAGAGCTCGAACAGAGAGATTCAGGTGTTCTTTCTTCCCGCGCGCTATTCGAGAATGGAATGGGAGATAAATAGTATAATTGTGGTTCGATGAACCCTCTGCCAGGCACTTAAATGTGATTTGCAGAGTATCCCATGTAGATGTAGATGTAGATGTAGACTTAACATAGAATTGCTATTTCATCATGTACACTGTCCAGCATATACTTCAAATGTAATATTCTTTGTAAAATAAAAACTGAAAGATGGCTGTGTTGCCGTAAGGCCAAAAGTTAAAACATAAATAAAAAGTATGTCGCACGACCATGTCGCCGAATGTCGCTGCTTGCAGCTGCAGTGTCGCGTAGCTGTATGTTGCGCGCTGTCCATCGCTTTTGCGTCACGTAGAACATAGCCTTGGAAGCTCAAACGTCTAGTGTCCCAAACTGAATGTGGAAACGGTGGTGATCGCAACTCGAAATCGATCACAGCATCTTCAAATGGATTGAATCGGCGTCCTACTGCTGCTCTCTTTCTATGACTCTCTTTGGCGTAGAAAATTGTAAACAAACAACACGTGGTTTTGTTGTTTATTATTGAAGTGGGAACATCGTAGTAAATATAGCTTTTGTTGTTATTCGTGTGTAGCTGTAATTCCTTCCCCGCCCCCTCCCCATTTCAATTGAAAAATATTTGCACCCTGTTCCGTTTCTCAGTATACATGTGATGTGACATGCTAATTGCAAAGTGCTGATAATTACGTCGTTACAATAACGTAAGTATATCGGTAACAAACTAAGCATTTACCTTCTGTTCCAGACAATTATTCCTATTGTTTGTCAGGATGGTATTAGATTTTTTAGATTTGCCTACATCATTGTGTAACTGTATTTCATAGGTGTAAAAAATACTACTTTGTAATGATTTACACGCCTTATTAGTTTGCCGTGAAGATTTCCTTGGCAGTATGGAAAAAATGTGACTAAAGACGATCTAAGTGATTTTGTATCGATTGATTGTCATATATTCGTTCCGTATATTCCTCAGAATACGCCAGGTCAATTGTATGCTGGGACCGATGACCCCGTTGTTATGTCCCATAAGCTCTACAAACATTTGAACATTGGAATTGTATGCTGGTTACTTCTGGTAGGAATGACCAGCACATGCTGCGTGGCAAGCTGTTCTTTCTATTGTGCCAGTTTTTCGGAAATAAAACTAGCATAAATTACATTGTGATTAGTCCAGGTTTGTTCCTCAGATCCTCAAAGGGACAATACGATTCCTAATAACAATAATAATAAACAACAGTGGCTACATAGTTATGAGAAAAACTTTATTGGCAACAGGTACAGCAGTGTTTAAGCTATTTTTCGGCACATTCACCGAAAGAGGTGAGACACTTTTCAATGTCGTGAGATCAACTTTTCTACCCTTATGTTGTAGAAGTCTGCTGCCAGTGAGTGAGACCATCACGTGACAATTGTCTTCAGCTGTTTATCATCAAAACCCTGACAGGAAGATCTGCCATTCAGAACGAGGGACATAGAATGCCTATTGCTGTGCTTGTTGCCATATTGCTCGTAACACAGCACCTATTGTATGGAAATTCTTTTGTAAGCTGTTTCATTGACCATCATACAGTGTTTTGAAGAGCTGAAGACGACTGTCATGCACTGGCACCATATACAGAAAGCATATTTTCACATCAAGGGAATACAATAGTTAATCCAATGATATGACAAATATCAGAATTATTTTGGTGACTAGGAAAATAGCCAAAACAGTTCTGTATTTGTTGGGAATAAAATCTTATTTACTGGAATGAACTTACTTTATGATTCTGCTTCGTATATTATGTTCCTAGAATTATCACTTAAAGTTGATTCTAGAAACAATCTAAGTAGATTTTCATGGGGTTTAGACCTATCTTTGGGCATCGCCAGTTCAAATAATTCAGAATCTTTGTGATATTCTTACGTTGTATACTACCGTATGTGTTTTCATTTCACAATTTTTTTTATTATTTCTGAATATTTAATATTTTATTCCTCTCACAGAAGTGCCTACAGCAATGTACTTAGGAAAACTAAATTCCTTTTTTGTTAAGATGCATTTGGAAGAGAAGTTTACTCTTTTTGCTGATGCTGAAGTAAATAATTAATGCTAGGTTCAGGTCAGTCCATGCGAAATCAACAAATGGTCTGGTTCTTGACATCTCCAATTATTATCATTTATTTTTGTTGTTAAGTGCAAGCATCCACCATTTAATCTGTAGGACTCCTTTCTTGTTACTAAGCTACAATGATAATCTTAAATGGCCAAATCGATATACGGTAAGCCTGAAAAATCATTGTTATTTTTCATGTAATGATGACGTATTGTGTTGTTAAAATTTAACGTCTGTATTGGCTTTCCCATGTTAGCTGTGAAATTATTTGAATGTATGTTTCATAAGTAGTGGGGTTTAATATTCTGGTGTAGTGATCTTGCTGAAGTTTGCTCCAGCTGTCATTAGTTTCACTTTTTTGATGAGCTTTACAAATTCAAAAGTGCTGTGACCCACTACCTCCAGCAACAACACAGTTTTTTGGCCATAATTCAGCAAATATTGAGAATGTGGTATGGACCTGTGGGTTGTTTGATTTGACAAGATCGTACACTTCTCTTAGGTTTCCTATAATTAATCTTCTTGAACTTACATAGGCTTGCCATCACCATCTTTTCCCATTAAAATGTAATCCTCTTTGCCAGGCATTTGCCTGCTAGTATCATTCTAACAATAAAATTCTTTCACTAACAGTTTTGGCAGGCAAGGACCGTACAGGCTTAGGATAAGGAGTAGAGTGTGAGCACTTTTCCTCTACTAACTTATTTCTGTTGGTAATTTCCTAGGTCCTGTGACATCAAATGGAACGGCATTGCGATCTATTGTATCAAACGCTCGACTCTCGCTTTGCTACCATTGACGATTTAATGTTTCTGAACTGGAGATTCGGGCGCTATGCACCCTCACATAATAACACAAAAACTTCTTATTTAACCTATACCTAACCTAACGTTGACTTACAAAATGATCTGCAGCGTAGACTTGAGAAGATTAGGTATAGGTTAAACAAGAAGTTTTTTTTTTTTAGTACGTGAGGGCACATAGCACCCAAATCTCCAGTTCAGAAACACTAAATCGATTTACAGTTGCACGTTGGATATACCATTCTTGGAAATTACTGACATTTCTTTTGGTATTTCAAATGGTAACCACATATTGAGTCGGAAAAGAACAGTGCTGTTTCCTTCGATGTGCAAGAGTTCTAGGAAATTACCTTTCTGTTTTTCTTAACAGGCAGTTGCTTACTCTAACTTTTGGCATGTTGAAGACCAGAATACCACCTGTGGGGTTTCACCCATAACGTCAACAACATTATGGAATGACGTGTTGGCCTATAGCCTGTTTGTAGCCAATATAGTGCACAAAACAATCATGGAAAACACTGCAAAACCCACATACAAACATGTAAAATTTGATGTAAAACCAAGAAACTACTAATGTGACAAGTGTGGGAATGTGGGTGTTTCAGGTGGGTCATTCTAAGTGGGATAAAATGACAAACCAAAAACACACAAAATACACCAAATAAAAACTGAAAACGACCAAAAAACTATACACAGTATGGCTCACTTGTAGATGGGGATACCGCCCGTCAGCTTTGACCCGTGAGGTCATCGCAGCGTGGTAGTTTTGAGGTGCGTGGGTGTTTTGTAGAAGGCGTGAATGACTATGTGATGGTTGAGTTAACGGCGATAGTTTGTTTCCAAACAAAACAGATTAATATTCTCTCTTGTTTGTGAGCGCTGAAGGCGCAAATTTTTGGGCTAAGACCTGTGATCAATTATACATTCTGTTATCTATAATAACTACAGACTATTTGTATCTACGATACAGAAGTATTAAGATTTCCCGTATACTGATTTTCCGACATCTTGATGATGTCATGGGTCAAAGCAGACTGGTGGTATCCCAGTCTACAGTTATGCCCACAGTATTTAATAGTTAAATTGATCTGTAAGATGCACCAAATGAAGACAGTGATACCAATTCAACCTCTTCCCCCCCCCCCCCCCCCCCCCAAAGCAACAAACAAATATTATTGAACACTAAAGTCGTTTCAAATGTTCTATTCTGACAATCTTCTTCACCACAACTACTCTTGTAGTTTCAGATCATTAATCCAATAAATGAGACAACTGTCTGTTCATTCAAACTAGAGGGTTAATAATGCATCTAAACATACAGAAGTCCTTACATTTTGTTGTTGACAACTATGTCTTTACACACCCTTGAGATCTCAAATTTGTCAGGGAAAAAGGCTAAAACTTTTCTGGAAATCAGGGAAATTCACTTGGAGAAAATTGTGGCAACCCTTTTTTTTTTCTATTTACTTGGAATTTTTTGCTGGACTAGAGATTCTTGATAAAGGGACAAATGTTGGAGAGTATCTTTGTAAAATCAAATTAGGATCCCAGCCAGACCTGGCAACTTATTTCGTTTTCACTCTTTCATACTCTTCCCTACACCAGGTATGCCTATTACTATGTCCTCTCTTAGGAAGTATGTGTGATGCTTGAAAGACACTACAGTATGTTTATACAAACCTTCCGAGTGAATCTTTTGTCAAGTGTGAAGTTGAAAACTTCAGCATTCATTTTGCTGCTTTCGATGTTGACATTAGACTGATCAGTGAGTGACTGGATAGATGCCTTCAACCTATTTATTAATTGTATGTAGGATCAGAATTTTCTTGGATCATTGACAAGATATTCTAATTATTTATTTTAAATTTTTATTTTAACTATGGTGGTAGTAGTAGTTGTATATTTTGCACATTGACTTTTTTCAGATATGTGATTCTCTACTAACTTTTGCCTATCTTCATTTGCCTGTTCTTTTTGGAATGAAGGCTGCAAGTGTCTTTACTTTTTCAGCATTTTCCAAATTGTGTTTTTAAACTATGGAGGATCTTTTCTGTCCTAATTCCATTTACGAGGTATATACTTCTGAAGAATGCAGATTACAAAGCATTTAATAAAATTTGCCTTAAATTCTTCCATGCTCATTGTACAACAACTGAATGATGTTTATTTTCCAAGTGGGACAGAAATATTTTTTTCAGTTCTTTGAAACATATGCACTCTCCTAATCTTCTTGACTGAAGCATTGTTGCTATGATGATATCATGATTAGGGCTCTTGATTTAATTGCTCAAACAGTTTTCAAAAAAATTATTCAATAGTAGTAGCTTGTCACACCACTTGTAGTGAAACCATAGACTGCTCAACCTGAACTTGGTAGGTTAAAGGCACCCCAACTAATATTGGTCTGGGTATCTTCGCATTACAGAATGTAGACTTCCTTGAGTAATATTACTCTAGAACTGTGGCAGTGGAACCAGGTGGCCAATAGACCTATTATATTCGTCCAGGTAACTTCACAATTACACTCTACGCAAAACTCGGTAGAAACCATGTTTTTGTCGATTGGTATGTTACTTTCACATAACCATTGCGCAGTGGGAAGAGATACAAGGATTTTAGAGAAGCATTATCGAAGCAATTTGTGATTTTGGCAACACATATTTGTGATTTTGTTTCATAGTTATGTGTGATAATGGCAAAAATACAAATAGGTCTACTTACATTCACCCATCAACCTACCTAGCCCCATGATTTCATTTGAGACACTGATCATCGAAATGGAATACTACCCCTGCTCTATGATGTGGTTCATATAAACCTAATAGCATAGTATAAATATTTTTAATCTTTCTTCCCAAAACCACTTCGTGTATTTTTGCGAATGTGTCACAGCTTTTCTAGGATATTGGTGTGAATGACAGGAGCAGTGATAATATTTACAGCCTTGCTCCTTGTTTGAATGTGTTGGTGCATTTGACAATACAAACTGACCCTCTTTAGTTCACCCATCCAGCCCCACAATTTAATGAAAATTTACTAATCATTCAAAACACACAATTTTAAATGGAGCACTGAGCTGCACGAAAGTATTTTGGTGTGCTGTCAAACTCTGATATTTCTTCGCATTTTTCTTCAAAATGTTGCATCTGTCTGCTGGTATTTCTTTCTGTCCATAGATCAGCGTATGTGCTTCTTAGTTCCCATCCAATCTCATGTCAAGCACTTGTAATATTGCTACCAAAACATGTAAGTGTGCCACTGGCCCTATTCAAGACTTTTTACCCATCACTTGTTACTATGAATGGAGCTACATTTTGTTCAAGTTGCTATGCATGAAGGCTAGTACCAATAATATTTTTATGCTCTGTAGCATATGTATCATAAAAATTATTCTCTATGCAATAATGTATGTTTTTCGTGATAATATTTGAAACTTTGTAGATTTGTATGTTTTCTATTTCACAGGCATTAAAAATGGGCCTTACAAAACAATATTTACGATACTCGCCAACAGGAAATTTTAATATAATAGCAAGTACTGACTGCAATATAGTGTTTCTTACACTTGAAGGACAGGCTGGGAGGTTTGTTGGCGTTGGAGCTTCAGAGAACATAATCATATGGGATTTGCGTCTTGGAGAAAAGGTAAATATGTATTTAAAAAAAAAAATTGGTTAGTCTTACGAATGATTTCGCTTTTGATATATACTAATTATAGAAGAAATTTTATTACTGTTTTGTAGTTAAATAAATCCTTATTTTTTCTTGAGAGATAGATGGATAACATTGTACTATGCAGATGTCACTGGCAGGAAAGCCAAATTAAGAACTATGAGCTCACTTTTTGCATTAGTAAAATTTGAAACAATAAGTTTATTTTTTGTTAATGTAATCAGTAATAATATTGTTGTTAAATGTGAACAATCTTATGTACAAAATTGTTAATGCTTTCATGGCCAGTTGTTGACACATTGTCTGTTGGATTCTGACTTGGTTTCATGGACTGATATTTAATGATATTTTTCTGATGTTTCACCTGCATGAGTTATTGACTTGATGTTGTCATAGTTTCCCTCTCTATTCCTGGTAGTCGAAAACATCGCCTTCATGTGATAAATAGTTTTTAAAGGAAACTGCCACAGATATGGGAGGAAGTGTGGTCGGCTTGTCCTTGGCATAAGCATAGTACTGTTGGATTGACACATAAAACAGTGAAAATTAACTAAAAATTCCAAGCTTTTGGATAAACTTCCCTTCATTGGGAAGGAGATAGAGGAAAGTAATATAGAAACTTTTCATTCTGTCCATTTTACCATACTTTCTCTCTAGTGAAGGAAATGTTTTTCTGAAAGCTTGGATTTTAATTTTATTTTCATGATTTTCTGTAGCTCTGTCTGTGGTACATAGTGGAGCTAAGTATTTGCCAGCCACTCTCTCTCTCTCTCTCTCTCTCTCTCTCTCTCTGTGTGTGTGTGTGTGTGTGTGTGTGTGTGTGTGTAAAATGTAAAGTTTCACAGATTGAAATGTCCCAGTTACTAAAATAGTCTGAGCTTTTATGCACCGATCAGATGTCTTTTATTCATTTTCCTCCCCATCTGTGGAGGACATTTACATGAAGGATTATAGATTGTTTGAATGCTCATATCACGCCCTGGCTCACTAATGATTGCACCCAAATTCATTTCTGCATGTTCCCTCCCAGAGGAGTGATGTCACAGGTTTTGAAGATTCGAACACAATTTGCCATTTCTGTTGCTACCACTCCATGGTAAAAGACTCGTACACACCTTCTTAATCACTGGAATCTAGCTGTCATTCATTTTCACACCCCCTCCTTCCTGTGGAAACTTTTTGGGGTATTTAACAAATTCTGCGTTCTCTCTGCACAGCCTACCATGGTACCCGCTTATGGCTGTCAGTACCAGAGTAATATCAAATTGAATGTGATGGTCTCTTAGCTGCAGAACATGTTCCACAACAGCTGATCTGTCAAAATCTCCCCTTCTGCAGTTACCCTTGTGCTCTTCTAGTCATTTTGTAACTAAGTGTTTATTCACTATTTGTGGAATATATTGAAAGTCAATTAGAATCAATGCATCTGCTAAAATGTTTGTTTTTGACATGGTTGCTATGGACGCTTTTAATGTAGATGGTACTCTTTCCTGTAGTTCAGATATGACTTCGTTCAAGTTACATTGTTCTGCGCTAAAATAAAGAGCAAATATTCTATTTCAAACCGTGATTATGTTTTCTTTTACAGCTAAAATCACAAACGAAATAAGTGTGGTAATACTGAATTCCACATAACTCTAGTGCTCAATATATATACAAAGTTAGTACTATCAATACGTCATTTACAACAGTTATTGTAACAGTATCTCCCCAGTTTATGTACATGTGTTAAAGAAGTCTATGTTTACAGTTCGTTGCTTTGTATTTCATGGCATGTTCTCTAAACAGAACAAATGCGCTTTTCATAGAAAGTTCTGTTACCTTTGAACATCTCAGAATCTTGCAGAATACAGTTGCATTCAGTTAACAAGAGTGTGCGAAAACCTTGCCCTAGCAAGTTCCGAACTACTGTGTAACATGTTCCTACATCAGAAACTAATTCCTCACCTATTACGCTATGGTGAACAGCTGCGAGAGTAATCCGTGATTCTCGAACTATCGATGGCAGGTGTTAACTAATGAACATTAGAATATAATTCATTGTCCTAAGAACAACATGTTTTTGATAATTTTCAGTGTGCCATTGCTTTGAAATGACAACGCTTGAGTTATATTAACAAAATCATCAAGTAAGAAAGCAAGATGACATTCGCAAAAGAAATTTTGGGGCGAGGGATGTCACATGACTGATTTACGAACGCCAAATGTACACTGAGTTCCATCCAGGCTATAGTCAGTCATCCGAACACCAAATGTACACTACGTTCATTCCAGGCTTTAGTTATTCATAACCAGTACAGGCAAAGAAAATAAACTTTGAACTACCAAGGCAAGGCAGGTGATGATATTTTAACGGAAACATATAATGAAAATGTGGGAGAGATATTAAAATGATAGTTCAAAGAGGTAAAGTTCAAAACAGAATATGTTTGTCAAAGCTAAACTCAAACATCATATAACTTTGGCTGTTTGTTAAAATACGGGCAGAAAGAATATTACGTGTTGGGTGCATAGATATTACCACGATGGTAGAGTCGTAATCTTATCACCATAATTTTTATTATTTATAATATTATTTTGGTCTAAAATGTTTGCAAAAACTTATAAAACTACAAATCTAAAGTGGGCCGTGAATCACGTCATAGCGATTTTTTGTGTTCCTGTCACGGCTCGTCATCATGTCTTTGTGGTGAGTCGTAAATTGTCCTATTATATATTGTTAATTCCAACTTGGACTTTATGTTATTATATATAATAAGTACTTTTAAAGTGTGTGTATATATATATATATATATATATATATATATATATATATATATATATATATATATATATATATATATAAAAAATAGAAAAGAGATGACTTACCAAAAGGACCAGCTCGTCGATAGAAACAAATAAAATCACACACAAACACACATACAAGCTTTCGCCACCACTGGCAGCTTCTTCAGGAAAAAGAGGAAAAAAGGGGAGGAAAAAGGGAAGGATATGGGTTTTAAGGAAGTGGGAAAGGAGTCATTCCAATCCCAGGAGTGGAAGGACTTACTCCTTCCAATCCCGGGACAGGAAAGACTTACCTTGGGGAGAAAAAAGGAGGGTAAACAAATACACACACACCCACACATTTACACAGACGCCTATACGAAAAATTCCTAGCAGGAAAAATTAAATATAAAAAATAGACGAAGATTACTCACCAGGTGAGTAAAATAAATAAATGAATACACACACACACACACACACACACACACACACACACACACAAACACAAGCTTTCACAACCCAGTTGCTTCTTCAGGCAGAAGGGAAGGAGAGGGAAATGGAAATGATGAGGGTTTTAAGGGAGGGGGTAAGGAGCCATTCCAATCCCGGTAGAGGAAAGACTTACCTTGGGGGAAAAAATGGAGGGTAAACAAATGCACACACACCCACACATTCACACAGACACAAGTACACCTAGGCAGACATACTGTAGAAAGCATATATGGGAAACTTTCCCTGTGGGATAAACAAAAATAAAAAATAGAAAAGAGATGACTTACCAAAAGGACCGGCTCGTTGATAGATACAAATAAAATCACACACAAACACACATACAAGCTTTCGCCACCACTGGCAGCTTCTTCAGGAAAAAGAGGAAAAAAGGGGAGGGAAAAGGGAAGGATATGGGTTTTAAGGAAGTGGAAATGAAGTCATTCCAATCCCAGGAGTGGAAGGACTTACCTTAGGGGAAAAAAAGGAAGGTAAACAAATACACACACACTTAGACATATCGAAATGGAAACACATCTAGACAGACATTTGTAAAAATTAAAGAAGTTGGACAGAGATACCAATTGAGGCAGAGGCTCTGTCCACAGAACCAAGGCAAAGATGAGTCTAATTGCCTGGAGAAAATTTAATTGTAACCTAAGAAGGGAGGTAACAATAGAGTGAAAATACTATGTAGAACATAAACAGAAGGAGAAAGTAAGAGGACAGAAAAGATTTTGAAAGGAAACAGAGCAATAACAGACGATCGTGATTGTTAGATTCAAATTGATGAAACGAAAATTATAGAGGGGAACTTTCCCGGTGGGATAAACAAAAATAAAAAATAGAAAAGAGATGACTTACCAAAAGGAACGGCTCGTCGATAGACAAATAAAATCACACACAAACACACCTACAAGCTTGTGCGGTAAGGTGTCAAAAGCTTTCTGGAAATCAAGAAATACTGAATCAATTTGCGAACCCTTGTCGTTAGCACACATCACTTTGTGTGAGTAAAGAGCCAGTTGTGTTTCGCATGAATGTCTATCTGAAGTGTGAAATTAAAGTATAAGTAGAAGATTCTTCACTGGGTGTGCAGCGTATCCATGTGAATGGTGAAACAAGAGCAAATAACAGTACTTTGAGTAGTGTGTTGCCACTGTGGCCCAGTCAGCTGACAGCAGACAGCTAACTGCGGCTAGAGGAAGTGGCGGTCTGGCAGTGTCGCTAAGTATTCTCCCTTTCTTTCTGCACAGAACGCTTCCCTCAGCTGCCTTCCTACCTGCACACAGCTCTAAATGTGATCACTGTGACTTTTAGCTTCTTTGTTACACTTTTAGTATTGTGTCTTTACTCAAAATCAATTGATGTTTGTATGATTTTGCTTGTTTATAGGCACAAGTATTGGAAGGTGATAAGCATGAGGTCAGGTTTTTAGCTGCCAGTCCTGATTGTAGACACTTGGCTGCTGGGTATGCAGATGGAATGGTCAAAGTCTTTGACTTAAAAACAGGCGAAAATGTTACCAATTTTGCTGGACACCGTTCTGCAATAACTTGTCTGTCATACGATTCAGCTGGTCACAGATTAGCTTCAGCATCAAAGGTACGTCTTTTATCACAATTAAATTATGTTGAACAGATAAAATTATTGGTACATAACTAACAGCATTAAATTATTAATAATTAAGATATATGGTGCTTTCAGTTATCAATAGATAAAGAACCTGTTGTGAAAATTGGAACTGATACTTTTATTTAAAAAAAGTATATTAATTAATATTGTCTCTGGATTTGTCAGTTTCATCAATGCATGTTCTCTTTTTTTTTATAAATAATTATGGAATTATGGAATTTCAACTCTGTTATTATTATTACTATCGTAATTGAATTGGAATAGGTATTACACAGAAGTAGGAATATAATACATCTAAAACTTTAGTTTTGGTAAAATATTATTAGCGATAAAAAGTTTTCTCATAGATACACAATACTGAAAAAACTTACATTTATGTCATTATTGTGTCAGTCCAATAAGTTATATTTTGTCCATTGAATCATAATTTACTTTATGTTTGTAATATTTAAGAAAAGCTATATGCAATGTATTAAATGTAATATAATTTATATCAACTGTAACTGTTGGCTGTGTGAAGTATTCAAAAATAACTTTTCAGGATATGATACTGTATTCTCATGTGATATGGTTACTATTACAAATGAAATTCTTCAGTATGGCCTGTTAAATGAGTAATAAATTTTGTTAAGTTTCCAAGCAGTTCTATAAATGTTTCTGGCATCATCTATTCATGTCAAAAGTCAATACAGCAAATGAAAGTAAATTAAAATAAATCATTAGAGCTTTCAAAATCTCGAATGCTGTTGATAAAATTAACATGTCATTACAAAACAAGTGCAGTGAAATTTACACGAATCTCCTGTAATCGCAAAATAGATTTAAATATGGTAAACATTACTTGCAAACTCGCAAAAGAAATATACAATTAGGGGCAGTGCTCTTCTGTAACATGCTTGACTGTGGAGAAGTTAATCCAGGGTGTTTAATATAAAAAGAACAGAAAAAACCCTGCCTGCATCATAAACACACTCAATAATATTCCAAAAACAGTTGTAAAATTAAGGACCAGTCAAAATGCCTGTATGTTAAAGAAAATCTAACAAGGGAAAATGGAGGCTTGAATGTCAATAATAGAGAATAGATAACACACTGCAAAGACAATCACTGAGCTCAGGTTGACATTTAAAATAGGCAATCACATGCACACAACTTAAATTTTCGGCCATGGCCTGCATCAGGAGGAGGGCGGGGGGTGGGGGGGGGGGAGGGGTGGAGAACACTATATATATACACACACACACACTCAACCAACAACAACATATGCATTCACACACTCACTCAGGCATAACTCAACCTCACATGATCACCATCCATAGTTGCACAGGAACAGCCATAGGTGGTGATCATGTGAGCTTGAGTTATGTCTGAGTGAATGTGTGAATGTATGTGTTGAATTTTCTGATGAAAGACAGGGCTCAAAATTTAAGTTGTGTGTGTGTGTGTGTGTGTGTGTGTGTGTGTGACTGTCTGTTTTATGTCCCTGCTAGCGAGTCATTGATCATCTTTATGGTTATTTATTCTATATTCTAGAAGTTAAAGAAAAGGAATACAAAACGGAAGCTGAATCTGTGACATTCATAGGTCTAAAGTAGAAAAGAACTTAAACTGGATGACACATATCAAGTATTTAGCAAGTAACCTTGTATACTTCATATCTGCTTTGTAAGTAACCTGCAGTATCACTGACATTGCACACGTTGTATTGTGTTTTGAGAGTGCTCTGGCAATATATTGCATATATTGGCTCTTTTATCGTTTATTCAATACAAAAAATTAAAGTAATGTTATGTTCATTGACTAAAATACTATGCTTAGGCTTGTTAGTATATGAGAAAGATGAAAAACAACATATGTTAAAATAATGCAATTGTATAGGGGATCCTAAATTATACCTCCAGTTTAGTTACTCTCTTATGATGTTTGATGTCAACATTTAGTCACTGTTCAACCCACCCAGACAGCCAATACACCAATTCTATGATAAAGGGTGATGAGACTGTACTGGATTGAATCTGCCTTGTGGATTAATGGCTGGTGAACCAATGGCCCTGAGTATGTGGTTTTTAAGCTGCTTCTCACATTCTCACATCCAACAAGGTGAGCCTGAGGGATGCGTCTCACTGATTTGACTCAAACTATGTGAGAAGAAGCAGATCGATGAATGTTTCAAATTTCTGAAATATCTCACATGAGTTGGGCCTTAGTAATAATGAAAACACTACTGAAAGATTTCCGTTTAAAGTATAAGTATGTTTAATTAGTATCATGCTTAAAGTTAGCCTAGTGCTATGTGTATGCTCATTGATTACTAATGTTTTGGTCCTAGTTCGCTTCCTAGTATCTCCTTTCTTTCACTTCATATTTCTTCCCGTATTAAACTTGTTGTTATAAAATTGATTGTTACAAAAACAGTGACACATATTGTCAAGAGAAGATGCATTTAAAACACATACAATCTACAGCATCAATTCAGTGGTACTGTTTTTACCCCAATGATTTGGTATGCTTTGTATGCAACTGAGTTGACAGAGAAAGTACTTTTATTTAAAAACTCGAATGAAGTATGCTTTGCACTGAAGCACATTTTGGAAATTTAGTCTTGCCAAAAATGCTTTAATAAAAGATCCATAGTGTGAACGTTATGTTGTTGAACAATTATCACCATAAAAATCCACAGATAATTATTTGGTAGAATTTTTGGAAATTGTTTTCCTTCAAAGCTTCACTGAATTATAAAATTCAACTCTTAAAAATAAATTCATTAAAATAACTGAATATACAAATTTTATGCAAATGAAGAGAAATGTTTAATTAATTCTAAATTTTATAATTAAAAGTTTAGCATTGCAATGAATAATATGAAATGAAGAAAAATTAAGAAGTAGAGGCAGTTGAACTCGAGCTGCAGAATTACCAGTCTGTTAGCTTATCCATTGTGGTACACTAACTGGTACACTAACATTAAACAGTTTTTTTCTGAAGCTTGCTTGTAATTTTTTTTACTGGTGTCAGAAATATTTAATGAGAGTTTTCTATATTTCTATGACCCCCTTTGGTGAAATATTTTAGGAATTTGAAAGGTTCATGTACCTGCTTCTTTTCAAACAGTTTGTGCTACATAGACGCCCAGCACATGAAAACGTAACATGCTCGGGTGAAGTCACACATCGAACTAGTGAAGCGTTGTGTCGTGTGCGCATTGTCTCATATAGAGCGCGCTCTGTGCGGTGTCCGTGGCGCACCAGGTGGTGGCCTGTAGCACTAGTGTTGGCGCTGTTTTTAATTATATAGCGCGCAGACATATCATACCTCTCCCCTTCGAGGAGCTGGGGTTCACAACACTAAATGTCCATTTGCTCACAGCCACTATCACTGTTGCACAGACGCCGAGGCTGAACCACTGTATATGGCTGTGGTAGGTGGTTGCGATGTGTTGCTCGCCGTGGCGGTTTCCAGCTGGAGATGATAGGTGATGATGTGATCGATTACTGCGACTGGGAGGCCAGGACCGAAGGTGACTGTGTAGATGGCAACAACCAGGTGGACAACAGACTCTCTGGCGAGGGTGGCTTTGACTCCTCTTGGGCGCCTCGCTCAGGTTTGCACTGACATCTGACAGATCGGGCTGATCAACTACCGGTATCTAGCTGAAATTTGCAGGAGAGGTATGCGCTTCACGCTGCTGCCTGGAGTTCAGTGACGCAGCAGGAATCGTGGGTGGAGTTGCCCAAGATGACGGGTAATTTCCCCATCCAGCATACGATGGACGCAGAGATGGCGGCCTTCGCAGCGAGTGACTGTTGCTGGTGTCCATTTGGGGGCTCCTACCATACATTCTGGCCCAAACCGTAACCGGACTGAACCTATGATGCAGGTGCTCTCGCTGCACCTGTGGTGAAGGAACTAGCAAGTGAAGCGTGGTGCAGGGTTGCTGACTGTGTAGCAATTCCACTGGGCTCTTATCACCTAGTGGGGTGAAGCGATATGAAGCCAAGAACCTGTCTAATGCAACATCATCAGATGAGGAAGACTGGATATACTTGCACATCTGATTTTTAAAAGTCCGTACCATTCTTTCAACCTCTTGATTAGACTGTGGGTGGAAAGGTGGGACCAGGACATGACAGATACTCCGTTGGGCACAAAACTCTTTGAATTCATGAGAAGTAAATTGTGGTCCATTGTCTGTAACCAGGGTAACTGGAAGCCTTTCCATGGTGAAGATCTTCAAGAGTACTGCAATTGTCACTGAGGAAGAGAGATGTGTGCAGCGTGCAACAAAAGGAAACTCTGAATACATGTCCACAACAAGGAGCCAGTACGAGTTCAGAAAGGGTCCCATGAAGTCTACATATATGTGTTCCCAGGCTGAAGCTGATTGAGGCCATGGTGATAGCAAAGAACGGGGGGCTGCTGTGTGGCATGTCTCACATGCATTTACTAGTCGTACAATGTCAGTGTCCATACCCAGCCAGAAAATGTGACGCCATGCCAATGCTTTAGTGCGGACGATGCCCCAGTGGCCTGCATGCAAGAGGCAAAGAACCTCACGCCGGAGAGCACTAGGAATCATTACTCGCAGTGGAGAATTTGCCGGCTGCAACAAAAGCTCTCCGTCACGCACGGGCAGCTGATATTGGAAGTCATAATAGTTGTGGAGGGGGGTCTGAAGCCTATTGAGGAGGAGAATCCGGCCACCCATATTGAACATAACGCAGTACTTGACACAACACCAGATCTGACGCTTCTGCTGCAGCAAGGCTGTCAGAAGTGAGGGGGAATCCCTTGACCGTCTGCTTTGCCTCATCATCAATGTGGAAGCACAGAAGTTCATTGTGATCAAAAGCAGCATCCAGTCCAATCGGCAGACGGGACAGTGCGTCAGCGTTTGCATGCTTCGCTGTAGGGTGAAAACGAGAAAGAAACAATGCTCAGTGCTGTAGCCTGTGTGCAGCTTTGTCTGGTAGTGGGGCTGAGGGTTTGAAGAGGGATACCAAAGGCTTGTGATCTGTCACTAGATGAAATTTCTTACTGTGCAGGAAAACGTAGAATTTCTTTAGAGCATACACAGTTGCCAGAGATTCTTTTTCTATTTTGAGAATACTTTGACTGTGCCGGTGTACGTGTTTTGGAGGCAAAAGTGATGGGACGCTTGGAGCCATCAGGGAATCGGTGCGAAAGAACAACACCCACCCCGTACTGAGTCGTGTCTGTCACCAAAACCAAGTGCTGACCTGTGTGGAACATCATTAAACATGGAGCAGAAAGTAATTTCTTCTTAAGTGACAAAAAGGCAGCCTTGCATGCAGGGGACCACTCGAATTTGGCATCTTTCCGTAACAAATCATAGAGAGGACATGAAAGAGTGGAGGCCCCCAGAATAAATTTGTGATAATATGCAATTTTTCCCAAGAAGGCCTGAAATTCCTTAACAGACGTATGGCGCGACAATGCTGTCACAGCACGCACATGGTCCATAATGGGGGAGACACTTCGTCCCGATAACTCTAATCTGAGATACTCAATACTGGGCAGAAAAAATTGGCACTTTTGGAGATTGCATTTGAGTCCCTTGTCTTGTAAAACAGAATAAGGTTAGCAAATTGTTCACATATTCCTCATTAGTGTGCCCCGTGACCACTACTAAAAACATGATTGTACGGACCACCGAGCGATAGGTCACTGGGGCCGTGAATTGCCCTAACACAGGATTAAATTGTTGGTTGTAACTCAAAAGCTTCCCCGATGCCTGTTGCAGGAGGGGGTTATCAAAGATATATGTATGTCTGAGAGTACAGTAATGTGGCTGCCGCCCCCTGTGTCCACCTGTATCTGCATTATGCGTTTCAGAACAGTTACTTCAATGAAAAGCTTGGCAGGATTGTATGTGAGTGCTGCAACGTTATTAATTTCCATAGCCATATCATGGGCAGAAGGCGCCGGTGCCGAGCAGCATACTGAAGAAATGTGCCCCTTTTTCTTACAGTACTGACATGTGGCCCAATGACGTGGGCAGTCATTACGTTCATGGCTAGACAAACATTCGGGACAAGATGGAAATGGTGCCGCCCAATTACCAGAGTGAGAAGGCTGTTCTGTCAACAGGTCTATGACTGGAGTGGACGGTTTGAGGTAACCGCCGCCACCTCCCCCGTTGCATTAGCGGAAGGGTGCCGAGTAGAATCGGGTGGTTGAACGGTGGAAACGTTGCCCCATGTGTCGATAGTGCGGGCCACTGCCCACATAACCTCAAAAGCCTGAAGAATTTTCAAAACATCGGCTAAGGTGGGGTCTCCTGTAGGAGAGCACGGTTGCGGATTTCCTGTCAAGAGCCAAGTGTAGGATAATGTCCCAAACCAAGTGATCTGCATAGGATTACTTTTGAACGTCCGGAATAAAATTACAACAACAGTGAAGCCGCTGCAGTTTGGCCGTCCAGGCTCAGTACGTCTGATTGGGTTTTTTATGACATTGATAAAATTCCATACTAGAGATCACTGTATTTGTCCACTGGCAGTAATATTCAGAAAGCAAAGAATACATCTCGTCAAAAGAAAGGATAGATGGATCATGCAACAGCATCAGTTTACACAAAACCCGATACACCTGAGGAAAATACTATGAAAGAAACAAGGGGCAACACATCGTAGGGTTCGTAACACCAAAAGCCTGAAAGTGTTGGCATAAATGATGCTCATACGTGTCCCATTCTTTTGTGGTCTATGAGGAAAGAAAAGGAGGAGGACCCGACGGCACTGCAACGTCGCGCAACTAAGTAAACAATTTAGTTAAGAGGTCAATCTTCTGTATATGCTACTCATGCTGCTGCTGCAGCAGTTGCTATTGATGTTGCAGCACCTGAAGTGCAGCCCGGAGTAGTCATGGAGGACAAAGCAAACACACATATGATTCCCCTGAGAAACAAGTAAGAGATCAGACACTGCACCCGTAGAACAGGGTCAGTACGGAGGCCGCGGAACATGCATACAATACGACTGACTCGTTGCCAAGTGCAACGTAGATGGCTAGTATACGAATACATAACACGCTAAGGTGAAGTCACACATCAAACTGGCGAAGCGTTGCGCCGTGTGTGCGCACCTCCCCATATAGAGCACACTTTGTGAAGTGCCCGTGGCGCACCAGGCGGTGGCCTGTAGCACTAGTGTCACCGCCATTTTATTTACATGATGCATGGACATATTAATTTGAGCCAAATCAGTGAGACCCATCCAGTAAAACTCACCTTGTGAGTTGGTACCCATGTCCTGCCTCAGGTATATGCTGTGAAAACATTAGAAAAATTCTGAACATAGATATAATTTACATGTAGATACTGTAGATTTTGTACTGGGGGAGAAGAGGAGAAGAGGAGGGGGATTTAGGAAGGGCATCTAGCGATCAAGTATCACTAACTGTACCTCAACACTTGTAACTAGACTGGCCTTGTACACAAAAGAGAAAAGGACAACATATATAATGCTTGCATCACGCTTTGTTCAGTCACTCTTTACTTCAGCCATCAGAAGTTATTTTGTTACCCAAATAAAAAAACTCATCAATTACTTTTAATTGTCTCATTACCTAATCTAATTCCTTCAGCTTTGCGTGATTGTCTTATACTACATTCTAGTACCCTTGTTTTACTTTTGTTAATGTTCATCTTATACCCTCCTTTCGAGGCACTCTCCATTCTGTTCAACTGCTCTTTCAGGTCCTTTGCTGTTTCTGACAGAATTGTTATGTCATCAGGAAATCACAAGTTTTTTATTTCTTTTTCCAGAATTTTAATTCCTTCTCCAAATTTCTCCTTGCATTCCTTCACAGATTGCTCAATGTACAGATTGAACAACATTGGGGAAAGGCTATAACCCTGTCTTACTCCTTTCCCAACCACTGTGTCCCTTTCATGAACTTCGACTCTTAATAATTGCTGTCTGGTTTTTGTACAAGTTAAATATAACTCTTCACTCCCTATATTTTTTCCCTGCTACTTTCAGAATTTTAAAGTATGTTTCCCAGTCAACATTGTCAAAAGCTTTCTCCAGATCTACGAAAGCTAAAAACATAGTTTTGTTCTTCCTTGCCTAACATCTAACATAATACATTATGTGAGTATTGCCTCACATGTTCCTACATTTCTCCTAAATCGAAATTGTTCTTCCCCTAAGTTTGATTTCCACCAGTTTTTCCATTCATCTGTGAATAATTCATGTTAGTATTTTGCAACTATGACTTATTAAACTGATAGTTCTGAAATTTTCACATTTGTCTGCACTTGGTTTCTTTGGAATTGGAATTACAATATTCTTCTTGAAGTCGGACGGTATTTCCCCTGCCTCGTACATCTTGCATACCAGGTGGAACAATTTCTTCATGACTGGCTCTCCTAACAATACCAGTATTGTATCTCCTATATAGTTTTCCTTTACCTCCTCTTTCATTTCTATAGTACTACCTTCAACTTCAATTTTCTTCTTTTTTTTTTATAAGCCCTATATATATTCCTGTCACCTTTCATTTTTCCCTTCTTTGCTTTGAAATGGTTTTCCATCGGAGCTGTTGATATTCATGCAGCTACTTTTCTTGTCTCCAAATGTACCTTTTTATGTTCCTGTGGGCATAATCTGTCTTTCCCCTAGATATACATTCTTGTATGGTCTTGGATTTGTTCTCTAGTTAATCTTGCTTAGCTAGTCTGCACTTCCTGTTAACCTCAGTCTTTAGCTGTCTGTTCTTCCTTGCACACAGACACAGTCTCTCTCTCTCTCTCTCTCTCTCTCTCTCTCTCTCTCTCTCTCTCTCTCTCTCTCTCTCTCTCTCTCTCTCTATCACTTACTTTCCACCGCTTTGGTCAGTCTTTTACTAATGCTCTCTCTGAAATTCTAAACCAACTCTGGTTCCTTCAATTTGTCCAGGTTTCATCTCCTTCTTAATTTTATACCTTTTTACAGTCTCTTAAGTTTTAATCTGTAGTTGATAACCAGTAAGTTATGGTCAGAGTCTAGATATGTATTACAGTGTAAAATCTAGTTCCTAAACCTATGTCTTATCATTATAAAGTCAATCTGGTACCTTCTGGCGTCTCGTAGTGTCTTCGACATATACAACCTACTTTCGTGATGATTAAACCAACTGTTTGTGATGATTAAATTGTGCTCTGCACAAAATTCTACGGTGATCTTTTTTTCATTCCTTTTTCTCAGAGTCTATATTCACCTACTACATTCATACAGTAGAGCTGCATCATCTTTGGAAAAGTAACAACTGTAGTTTCCCTTTGTTTTGAACCATTTGCAGTAATTGCATGGCCAAGCCACATTGGCTGAAGTAACAAGGCCAGCTCAGTCAATCATCCAGACAGTTGCCCCTGCAACTACTAAACAGGCTGCTGCCCCTGTTCAGGAACCACATATTTGTCTGGGCCTTCCCACAGATACTTGTCCACTGTGGTTGCACCTACAGTACGGCTGTCTGTAGCGTTGAGGCACGCAAGCCCCCACCACCCCATGTTAGCAATGGCTATGGTTCATGAGGCTAGAAAACCTTTTACTAGTTTCCAAGTGTTTCGAATAGTAAATTTAAGAACTGATAGTGAAGTTAATTTTGATCACTTACTAGAATCATAACTGTCTGACAATACCTTTATTCCAAAGAATAATTTTTTAGTTTGTTGTACTATGATGTTTATTTGTGCTGTGTACACTAGAATGTACCTATGTTTGTTTAATGTACTCTACATCTTTTTTTTATTTTCAGGACACAGATGTAATCGTGTGGGATGTTGTTGCAGAAACTGGCCTCCATAGGCTTACAGGACATAAAGGTGTTGTAACAAACGTTAGGTTTATGACAGATCACAACTTTCTCATCAGCAGTTCCAAAGATACCTTCATTAAATTTTGGGACTTGGACACTGCGCATTGCTTCAAGACCCTTGTTGGCCATAAGTCTGAGGTACATTTGCAGTCTTTTGTTCACTTCTTGCCTAAGACATAATGTGATAAATGTCTGAAGCAGCACTATTTTCACATATCACTTATTTTTCTTAGATTTTATGTTGTAATTTAAATATTTCTAATTTGACCTCTCAAAGAAATAACATTTTCTTCAGTAGAAAGGCAAGTATTGTTTTTGGTGTGACTATTGAGCTTACATATGTGGATTAAGGATTGTGCTCAATAAGGTTGCAGACTCCTTCAGGAGAAATGATATTAGCAGGATTGTTATAAGTGTATTTAAAGTAATCCTTACAAAGTAGAAATGTGCAGTCTAATCAGTTGGACCTTAATACTGAAAGAGCAATTGGTTGTTTTTTTAAAGGGGGGGAGTTATTATCAGTTTAATATTTAGCTATAGTGTCACCACTTCCCATTTCACAAATGCAAGTCTCTCATCACATAAACCAATGGAATATTTGCTGATGTATGAGTGATGTGATTGGAAAAAAAGTCATTTTCAAATTTATTCATCCAGTGTTGACTCATTCAAAATGTTGTTTTCTTGGATTTCATTATTTAATTGTCCATAATGTCATCAGAATTTGTTTGGGGGTTATATATTTTCTTTTTCCAATAAGGTGTAGAAAGGGTGTTAGTTCTTTTCAAGATGAGCTGAGATGTGTTTCTACTGGAAGTCAAATTTGCAAAACTAACTGTCTCTCTTTCACTAGGTTTGGGGATTTGAACTGATGAAAGAAGATAAATACTTGGTAACTGGCTGCAATGATAATGAACTGCGAGTGTGGAATATTACTTTTAGAGAAGTCCATGGTGACAATTCTGAAAATATTGACAGCAATGTGAAACATTTAAACACAGAAGGTTTCCTTACCGGAGAAGATGTTGATAATGATATGTTGGTGAGTTGAAATTATTTAATCATTGTATTTACTCTGATGAGAATAAATCGGAAGCATTAGTAACATGTAAATTCAGAAGAGTGATTGCGTGCAATCACTCCTCGATTTGATGGGGCCTGTTCCCAGCTCCTCTCAATCAGAGTAGCACTTTTACCCTACTTCCTCTATTGTATTACTGGATGCATTTCCGTCTCTTCCCTCCCCCCCCCCCCCCCCCCACACGCACACACACTCGCACAGTTTTTACCCTCTATGGATCCTTATAGTATTATGGCAGATATTTCCTGGTTCTTAACACATGTTCTGCCATTCTGTTCTTCTTCTGGTCAGTGTTTACTATCTGTTCCTTTCTTTTCCAAGTCAAACAACTTCCTCATCACTTACCTTATCATCCCATTTAATTTTCAAGATAAATCTGTAATTCAACATCTCAGGTGGCTTTGCATTTCTTCTTTCATAGTTTTCTCACAGTCCATGATTCAATGTCATGCTCCAAATCCACATACTTTGAAATTTCTTCCTGAAATTAAAACCTATGTTTGATACTAATAGTCTTCCTTTACCCAAGAATGCCCTCTTTATCTCTGCTAGTCTACTTTTTTGTGTCCTTACTTCAATTGTAATGCTAGTTTGCTTATAAGGTAGCATGATTCCTTAACTTTGTTCATTACATAGTTGTAAATTTTGATGTTTCTTTCTGTTTACTTTTCTGCACTCATGTTATTTTTTTATTTTATCATTATCATTTTTTTTGTTATTTTATCATGATGCCCTTTCAGCTTGTATTTGAATTCCACTCTTGAACCATTCTTTGTTTGATGCATAGATTGTAAAGTTAAGGTAAAAGCTTACACTTCCTCTTCTTCATCATCTTTCTTGTAAATATTTTGTATTGCTAGGGGCCTGAAAAATTCACATTTTGCATTGAAGTGCCAAAATGCAAATTTATGTAAACAATGTTTTTATATATAATGTAACAAGGAAATTCCAGGAAGGATTCAACAATATTTTTGAGGAGGATAGGTTGCTTACTCACCACAGATATGTCTGATGAGCTGCAGAAAGGCACAAATAACAGAATACAACATTAGAGCTTTTAGCCATTAAAGCCATTGGCAGTTAGAGAGACACAAACACACACACACTCACACAGGTAAGACCGCCATCTCTGGCCGCTGTGGCCAATTTGTGACACCCAGCACGGCCTAGAAGTGAGGTGGGGATGAGGAAGTGACAAGGAGTGGGCGATGCATGGCATGGGTAGGGAATATGCCAGTGCTGTCTGACAGACAGTGCAGAAGGAAGGGAAGGGACTGAAATGATTGGTTGCTCTTGCCTAGGCCTTGCTGGGTACCACGGATTGGCCACATCAGCCGTAGACATTGGTCGTGTCTGTGTGAGTGTGTGTGTATATTTGTGTCTCTCTAACTGACGAAGGCCTAAAAGGCCAAAAGCTCTAATGTTGTATTCTGTTATTTGTGCCTTTCTGCAGCTCATCAGACATATCTGGGGCGAGTAAGCGACCTATACTCCTCATAAATATAAAAATATAACTAGTTTTTGGTTACTGGCATTGCACATAATGTAGCAAAGCCTAATTTGGAAAGATATGTAACATATGTACGAACATGTTTGCAAATTAGTATATGCATTAATGCAACACCATAACAGTGCTCCAGTGCCACACCAATTGTGTGTGACCAAATCGTCTGTATAAAATGCACACTGCATAATGCAATTCAGTACTAAGCTGTAGGACCTATCAACATGAAACAAAGAAATTTGTTAAGTGGCAAACTAAAGTTCAGAAAGTGATATAAATCTAAAACTTAGTCTGGCAGAAGGTAAAGTGGTGAAAGTTTTGAACTCCATTTGCAAGAAATGCCACTAAAGGGCAAACCTGAATTCTGAATTCCTCATTCACCATTCACTGCCAAAATCTCCAAGTAGTTGCGACATTCTCTCATTTTTTTAAAAAAATATTATTTTGATGTAAATGAAAGGACTAATCCTGGTTCACAAAGTGATCCGTCTCACAATGTGACAGTTCCACTTTTGCAGGAGACAGGTATCAGATTTTGTGCTGTCCAGGGAAGCCACCACTTCTCTCTCCTCTGATGTTAGAAATTCATATTTGTTTATGATCATAGCCGTCTGACAATATACATGATATATTTCTGAAGTAAGGTCCAGTGAACAGTATGTCACAGATGCTAGGCTTGAATGACATTTCACACCTACAGCACTGTCTGCCAGCTCCTGGGGAACATACAGCAGTGTTGGTGTGCCACAGTAGGCACTTGCCTGTTGATGAGAGCACATCAAAATGGCCGCGACAGTTGTAGCTCCTACTAGTTTTGAAGTGCACAGTGTGATTATATTTTTTCTGGCAAAAGAATTGTCAGCTGTGGACATCCATCGTGAGTTGTGTCTATTGTATGGACCAGATGTAATGAGTGACAAAGAAGTTAGACACTGGTGTCGAGAATTTGATAATGGCTGCACAAATGTGCACAATGAACAGTGGAGTGGTAGGCTTAGTATTCAGATTGATAAAATTGTTTATGAAGTTAACTAAAAACTTTGAAGTGATCAATGTTTGATGATTAGTGGTCTGGCTGTGCAATTTCCAAACGTTGCTCGAACTTCATTACAGGATGGTTACTGAATAGCTGGATATTGAAAACTTTGTGAGGCAGGTGTGAAAGTTGCTTACAGGTCAACACAAAGGGCAACAAATGCATTGTGCATGACATTCTTTGGTGTGTTATAGACAAGATGGACACAGTTTGTTTTCCCCACATTGTTATGGGACACAAGATGTGGGTGTATAGCGTACACCAACCTAGAATCAAAACAACAGTCAATGCAGTGGAGCTGTTCCAGCCAAAAAAAAGTATAAGCAATTGCCATATATGAATTACAAAATGTTGGCTACCACATTTTGGGATGTAAAGAGAATCCTTTTGATCGAATTCACGGACCATGTGACAACCATTACAGCTGACGTGTACCATGAAATGCTCACCAAAGTGAGATGTACGATCCAAAATTGATGCCGTAAGAAACTGTCATTTGGCCTCAGCATGACAATGTCTTCCCACATGCTGCTGTCAAAACCAAAGAGAGAAACTACAGTTTTATTGGGAATTCCCTGACCACCCTATGTATAGTCCCAATCTTGTAGGAAGTACCTATTTCCTCTTCCGAATCTTTGAAACACTGCATTGGTGGACAACGATTTCAAACCAGTGATTAATCTACATATACATCCATACTCCACAAGCCACCCGATGGTGTGTGGCAGAGGGTACCTTGAGTACCACTATCGGTTCTCTCTCCTATTCCATTCACAAATTGTTCACGGAAAGAAATATTGTTGGTATGCCTCTGTGTGGGCTCTAATCTCTCTGATTTTATTTTCATGATCTCTTTGTGAGATATACGTAGGAGGGAGCAATATACTGCTAGACTCCTCGGTAAAGGTATGTTCTCGAAACTTCGACAAAAGCCCTTACCGAGCGACAGAGCATCTCTGCTGCAGAGTCTTCCACTGGAGTTTATCAGTCATCTCCAAAACGCTTTCGATCATCTCCAAAATGCTTTCACGATTACCAAACGATCCTGTAACGAAGCACGCTGCTCTCCGTTGGATCTTTTCTACTTTCTCTATCAACCCCACCTGGTACGGATCCCACACCGACGAGCAGTATTCAAGCTGTGGGTGAACAAGTGTACTGTAACCTGCTTCCTTAGTTTTTGGACTGCATTACCTTAGGATTCTTCCAGTGAATCAAAGTCTGGCATCTGCTTTACTGATGATTGATTTTATATGGTCATTCCATTTTAAATCACTCCTAATTCCTACTCCCAGATAATTTAAGGAATAACTGCTTTTAGTTGCTGACCTGCTATAGTGTAGCTAAATGATACAGGATCTATCTTTCTAAGTATTCGCCGCACATCACACTTGTCTACATTGAGATTCAGTTGCCATTCCCTGCACCGTGCATCAATTCGATGCAGTCGTCCTGCATTTAAATATAATTTTCCATTCTTACAACCTCTCTATATACTACAGCATCATCTGCAAAAAGCTTCAGTGAACTTCCGATGTTATCTGCAAGGTCATTTATATATATTATGAACAGCAACGATCCCACGACAATCCCCTGTGGCACAACTGACATCACTCTTACTTCACAAGACTTCTCTCCATTGAGAATGACATGCTGCATTCCGTTATCTAGGAACTCCTCAATCCAATCATACAACTGATCTGATAGACTATATGCTCTTACTTTGTTCATTAAATGTCTGTGGGGAACTGTATCAAACGCCTTGCGGAAGACAAGAAATACAGCAGCTACCTGAGAGCTTGTGTCTATGGCCCTCTGAGTCTTGTGGACGAATAGCGCGAGCTGGGTTTCACACAATCGCCTTTTTCGAAATCCATGCTGATTCCTACAGAGCAGATTTCTAGTCTCCAGAAATGTCATTATACTCAAACATAATACATGTTCCAAAATTTTACAACTGACTGACGTTAGAGATATAGGCCTATAGTTCTGCACATCTGCTCGATGTCCCTTCTTAAAAACTGGGATGACCTGCACCACTTTCCAATCTTTCAGAACGCTGTACTCTACTAGAGACCTACGGTACACCACTGCAAGAAGGGGGACAAGTTCCTTTGCGTACTCTGTGTAAAAATACACAGCATTACCAACTGGCTCAGTTCCAGGCAGCAGACTTCTATGCTAAGGGGTTAAAGAAGCTGGTGCAGCATTACAGAAAGTGTATGAATGTGAATGGCAATTATGTGGAAAAGTGAATTACATATTACTGTCACTAAAAATTTTCTCTTGTGAATGATGTTTTATTATGACCAAATGGCTCTTACTTTTGGAATAGGCCTGATATAATGTCTGTACTATGCACTGCAGCAACTGTAAAATGAAACCTGTAAGCTTATTTTTGACAATGCTAAAATGCATACCTGAAAGTGTGAATAGAGCTACGTTGGTCCTATTTATACAGCATACCTGCCAAGTTTTCTGGTTTACCCAGAAGATGTCCAGATTTTGGGTGTTTTCCAGTTTTCCGGATGAACACGGGTTTTTTCCGGATTTTCAACTTCCTGGCTCTGTTTTCATATCACATTTCTGTTTTGCCTTCCAATAGTAGCTGCTATTTTGAGATGTGAGTGTTTGATATTTGAGTGAAATTTGCTGATAATATTGTTGATATTCCTTTCTCGCAGAATATCGCTGCGCTTTCGTCATTAACAGTGTTCTCTTTTTGAAACAGCGCCAGTGAAAGTCGATTGGACAATATATTGATAATCACATCTCACATACTCTGATTCAGCTGTATGTTAGTTGGAAAGCTTTGTTTATGGTTGCATTTGTTCTGTGTTTGATTCATGCAATTGTCTAATGAATTTTTGTGAGATATAATGTTTTCATGATGAGTTCAGATAAACGATATCTCAGTATTTCAGGGATTAATATTCTGCTGAAATTCCGTGTGTTATGCGATTGCAGAAAGGTGTAACATTCACTTCCATTTCCATGTGTTGGTGTGATGTAAACATTGATCAGGGACAAAAAACTGAATTAATAAATCATATTAAATTCATTAAGCACATCTATAATACGGAAATGAAGGATAGCATAAGAAAAACTTATCCATTTTTACGACTTATTGGGCTAACTTAGATGTAATAAGAACAGATGTTTGTTCAGTTTCTTTTAAATTGAACGTAATATTCCGTTAGCTGCTGCTGATCATGCTGGTGCTCCTTTTCAAATTTTTTACTTGGTTTGAAAATTGCAAAAGATAACATATTTTGAAAGAACAGGCTACAGATTCAAGAAATGAATTCATAAGACACATGCAATGTGAACTACTTACATTGGCTACAGTTGAGAGCAATGGCAATGATGCTAAGCTTTATCCCCTGTTTCGAGGAAAAACATGACAAGTTAGTTACTTTCATGCAGTCTGCCCAGCCTTGGTGCGTGATTCAACTTGTCATATTGGAAATTTGTTAATTTCACAGATGGAGTATTACAGAATACCAATTGAAAATTGTGTAGCTTTCTGCTTAGACAATATCCCAGTCAGTGCAACCTGTGATGGAATATAGCAACTGTTTGATTGGTTCTTTTAAAGGTGTGATGTTTGTGTCATTATTGGAACTGAATTTAAAGCCGGGATAACAGTTCTCCCATGTGAATCTTGAATCTTGGCAGACTGTGCACTGTAAATTCAGATAAGTGATGAGTTAGTTATTAACATTCAGATGTGCAACATACTGATCAATCTGTACGATACAGTAAATCCCTTTTCTTTCATCAATCAGAAAGTACTATTGTATGTACCGCATGTGACTACATCATCATCAAGTTTGCACTCAAGGTTAAACAAAACTGAAGATGCACAGTTTTCTTGCATTAATTTTTTTATTCGAAAAGTTTCATATCCTTTTAAGTAAGGGAGGAATTGAAACCACAGATGAGGTGGTGAATGAGCTTTAGAAGCAGTTCACAGCTCTTCATGTAAATGAGTTTGGTTGCAAATCAAGGTGCTGCAAGTTATTCCAGCTGGACTTCAATACAAAGAATTTGTAGAGCCGATGGACTTATTAAGTATAACCAAATTTCTAGAGTAGTGATCTCTGTTCTCACCACACTGCACACCAAGGCAGAATGTGAATCTGTTTGCAGCATTGTGAAGAAAAATAGAAGATAGTTTAAATCATCAATGTCCACTAAATCTCTAGAGTCAATTTTTAATTTGGAAGACCAATAGCTGTGGTCTCTGTTATGAGAAAATATTTTCTCAAGACTTTTCGCAAGAAGCAAAGAAGACCAGAATTGTGGCTTTACAGTCGAACTACTATGTGATTTGCAAAGTGTTTTATATTATTTCTTGCCTGTGATGTGTTAAATTAGTTTAATTGGTAAAGACTTTTTCAACTATCAAATATCTGCTTAATTTATCAAGGAAGTACTGTTATGTATGCTCCAAACAAATATTCATCACACCTGCTGCTATTTAAATATGGATTTCTGCTTTCTATGTTAATCTAGAAACTTTGGTCAATTGTGTAAGTGAATATGATTTTAATGAATTTTCTGTTTAAAGCATGAATCATTGCATTTTGTTGCCCAGAACTATTATTATTTTCATCAACCTGAGATATGTTGAAATTAGACTTCTTTCCGCGCATGATTTTTACTGATAGTCCTTTTCGAAAGTTGGCAGATATGGTGTATGTGTTGCTAAACACTGGTTGCACGGAGCAATATGAATTGCGCAGTCATGGGCTCTCACTTATGGGTTTCAGTTTTATGCACTTCTTTTGATGTTGGGCAGTCCACCCACAGCCATAACTGTATATTGATGGCCACTTACTTGATGTAGTGAAAACTTATCCCTTTTCGGGACCTTGACGCCCAGGTAATATGGCTTCCCCATATTTGTCAGTTAAAGCAGAAGTGCTGGCAACACCTTAACACCTTCCTCTGCCTGTTGTGTAACACCACTTGGAGTGCAGACCACTGTATGCTGCTGCAGCTCTACAAAGCATAGAATTTTAATTGGTGGTGACTTTAACTTACCCTTGATATCTTGGCAAAATTATATGTTCAGAACTGGAGGCAAGCATAAAACATTGTCAGAAATTGTACTGAACACATTCTACAAAAATTACTTTGAGCAATCAGTTCATAAACATACTAGAATAGTAAATGGTTGGGAAAAAATACTTTATCTCTTAACATAAAATAATCTCGAGTTAATAAAGAGTATCAAAACTAACAATGTGAGTGTAGATCAGATGTGGCTTACATAAAAAAAAATATAAGAGGGAGATGACCTGCAGTCATAAATAAAACAAAGAAGAAAATCATGCCAAATTTAAACAAACACATAGTCTTCAACATTGGCAATCTCTTACAGAAACTTGAAAGTTAGCTCAAACTTCAATGCGAGAAGTTTATAATATTTTCCTGACCAAAACCCAGTCACATAATTTGGTAGAAAATCATAAGAAATTTGGGTTGTATGTAAAATATACTAGTGGCAAAACACAATCAATACCTTCACTCCATAATAGCAATGGTGATGCTACTGATGACAATTCTGCTTTAGCACAATTGCTGAACACAACTTTCAAAAATTCTTTCACCATAGAGGATGAAGCAAATACTTGAATCAAAAACAGCTGCCAGCATGTGTAATTTAGTAGATCTCCCTGGAGTATTAAAGCAATGTAAATCACTTAACAAAAGTAAGTCTCCTGGTCCAGATTGTATACCAATTAGGTTCTTTTCAGAGTAAGCTGATGTGATAGCTCCATACCTAGCTATGATATACATCCGCTTTCACAGTGAAAGGTCCGTATCCAAAGACTAGAAAGTTGCACAGGTCCCTCTAATATTTAAGAAGGGTAATAAGAGAGATCCGCAAAATTACAGGGCTATATTATTGACGTCGGTTTGCAGCAGGGTTTTAGAACATATACATTCCTCAAACATTATGAACTATATTGAAGAGAATGATCATTTGACCCATAGGCAACACAGATTCAGAAAGTATTGTTCTTGTGAAACACAACTAGTTCTTTACTCACATGATGTAATGAGTGCTATTGATAAGCGATCACAAATCAATTCCATATTTCTAGATTTCCAGAAGGCTTTTGACGCTATATCTCACAAGCTTCCTCTAATCAGATTGCATGCTTGTGAATTATTGGGACAATTGTGTGAGTGATTTCATGATTTCCTGTCAGAAAGGACACAGTACATTGTAATTGGCATTCTTAGGGGAAGTGTTATAGGGACTCTAGTGTTCCTTTATAGGAGACAATGTGACCAGCTCTCTTAGACTGTTCGCGGATGATGCTGTCTATCGGTTAGTAAAGTCACCAGAGGATCAAAAGCAACTGCAAAATGATTTAGATAAGCTATCTCCATGGTGCAAAAATTGGCAACTGACCCTGAATAATGAAAAGTGTGAAGTCATCCATATGAACACTAAAAGAAATCCACGAAACTTCTTTTACACCATAAATCAGTCAAATCTGCAGGCTGTAAATTAAACCAAATATGTAGGAATAACAATTACGAACATCTTAAATTGTAAGAAAGGGAAGGTGAACCAGTTGCTACATTTCATTGGCAGAACACTTAGAAGATGTAACAGTTCTACTAAAGAAACAGCCTACACAACACTTGTGCATCCAATTTTGGAGATTGCGGCCTATTTTGGGATTCCCACCAAGTGGAACTGATTGACAATTTAGAGAAAATTCAGAGAAGGGCAGCTTGTTTTGTGTTATTGCAATATAGGAGTGAGATTGTCGTGGAAATGATGCATGAGTTGGGGTGGAAATAATTAAAAGGAAGATGTTATTTGTTGCAGCGTGTTCTCTCCCAAATGCGAACAGATTTTGTTAGCACCCACCTACATAGGGAGACATGATCAGTGCAGTAAATTAAGAGAAATCAAATAAAAAATGGAAAGATTTAGATATTCCTTTTTCTTGTGTGCGATTAGAGAATGGAACAATAGAGAAATATCATAAAAGCAGTTTGACAAATCCTCTGCCATGCACTTCAATGTAAGCTGCAAAGTATTTATGTAGATGTTCTGTCCTGGCTTCATTATGGGAGCCTTGCATATGTACAGCATTGCCATCAGCATTGAGAATGCTGGACCCATTCCTTCCCTGTGGAGTTAGTCTTGCCACGGGAGCTTTCAGAACAAGTCCTACAGACAGTCTACTTGTGGAGGCTGAGGTTCTTCCACTAAGAATTAGGCGCCAACAACAGCTGGGTAACTACACTGCTCATGACTGTGGTTTGCCTAACCAGCCCAACCATTGTCTCTTTTCCCCAAACACAGTACTCCATACCCCAAAACAGAGGTCAACATTGGGGATGAAAATTGCAGTATATGTCCAGACCCTTCTCCGTGTACTGGAGTCTTGTCCCCTACATCCTTGTTTCTGGTTCCAATCACATACACCAACATGATGTATATGTCGAGAACAGATTTGATTGGAATTATAGCAATACTCCATAAACTCAGCTCACTTTGTGTCAATTAATGTCCATTCTCACAGGGCTCAGAAGTGGTCTACGCACATGGCTCGTTGGTTGATGGTCATGTTGGCTACGTCTATGTCCATGCAGGACATACTGAGTTGCTTTGCTTGAAGGATGGCAACAATGTCTTCACTGAATAGCTGATAGTGATTTTTCCTAAAATTTATCATATCCATTTCTACACCAAGTGGTTCCTCATCTGCAGCAACTCCCTGAGTGGCCAAAGATCCCTTGACTGATGTTACCCTCACCATCCCTTAGTAATGGCCATCTAGGATCCATTTACACCCTTGAGCAATGTGGACAGATGGGAGCCTGCCTGTGGTTCTAAGACACATCAGAATAGTGGTAAATGAACTCGCTGACAGACTAACCAATGAGGCATATAAACCAGCTCTGGAGATCGACATTCTGGCAACTATGTCCGATCAGTGTTCTCGGGTTGTGCAACATAACACTCAATAAATGAAGCCCAATAAAGGAGACAACAAACATGTGGAAGACCTCCATGTGGGCCTCTTGCAGGGTCTCTGGTCCTTGGGCGACTCAGCACTGGCCACACTTGTGATGGCTATCCTCAGTGTCACCATGGTTTACATATGACAATGATCCACATTTTATTGGACTGTTCTCATATAACCACTTTGAGGAAAAATTTTAATATTCCTGACATACAGTCTTTGGTGCTTGCTGACGATGCCTTAACAGCTGTTAAATCTTTGAAGTTCATTTGTGCAAGTGGTTTTTATCGTACCACTTAAATTTTATTAATATTATATAAAAAATAGAAAACGGATGACTTACCCAAAGGACAGGCTCGTCGACAGACACAAATAAAATCACACAAACACACATACAAGCTTTCGCAACCGTTGGTCCCTTCTACAGGAAAAGAGGAAGAAAGGAGAGGAGAAAGGGAAGGATAAGGGTTTTAAGGAAGTGGAAAAGGAGTAATTCCAATCCCAGAAGTGGAAGAACTTACCTTAGGGGAAAAAAGGAAGGTAAACAAATACACACACACTCACACACATCCAAACACAAATGCAATAATATAATATAATAATAATAATAATAATAATAATAATAATAATAGTATAAAATAAAGATTTTTGACTTACCTAAAGTACAGGCTGGTCGATAGGAACACTAAACACACACAAAAACACACAACCATTCGAGCTTCCGCCACCAGTGGTGGCTTCTTCGGGAAAAAGAGGGAGGAAGGAGAGGAGAAAGGGAAGGATACGGGTTTTAAGGAAGTGGAAAAGGAGCCATTCCAATCCCAGGAGTGGAAGGACTTACCTTAGGGGACAAAAAGGAAGGTAAACAAATACACACACACTCACACATATCCACATCCAAACACACTTAGGCAGACATTTGTAGAAACCAAAGAAGTTGGACAGAGATGCCACTTCAGGCAGAGGCTCTGTCCACAGAACTGAGGCAAAGATGTTAAAGATGGCGGGCGGGAATTAGAATTTAGCGGAGGTTGAGACCAGGCGGGCAACGGGAAGAGAGAATGTGTTGAAGGGCAAGTTCCCATCTCCGGAGTTCTGAAAGATTGGTGTTGATGGGAAGTATCCAGATAACCCGGACGGTGTAACACTGTGCCAAGATGTGCTGGCCGTGCACCAAGGCATGTTTAGCCACAGGGTGATCCTCATTACCAACAAACACTGTCTGCCTGTGACCGTTCATGCGAATGGACAGTTTGTTGCTGGTCATTCCCACATAGAACGCTTCACAGTGCAGGCATGTCAGTTGGTAAATCACGTGGGTGCTATCGCAAGTGGCTCTGCCCTTGATCGTGTACACCCTCCGGGTTACGGGACTGGAGTAAGTGGTGGTGGAAGGGTGCATAGGGCAGGTTTTACAATGGGGGCGGTTACAAGGGTAGGAGCCAGAGGGTAGGGAAGGTGGTTTGGGGATTTCATATGGATGGACTAGGAGGTTACGGAGGTTAGGTGGGCGGCGGAAAGACACTCTTGGTGGAGTGGGAAGGATGTCATGAAGGATGGATCTCATTTCGGGGCAGGATTTAAGGAAGTCGTATCCTTGCTGGAGAGCCACATTCAGAGTCCGCTCCAGTCCCGGAAAGTATCCGGTGACAAGAGGGGCACTTCTGGGGTTCTTCTGTGGAAGGTTCTGAATTTGGGGGGATGAGGAAGTGGCTCTGGAAATTTGTTTCTGTACCAGATCAGGAGGATAGCCGCGGGATGTGAAAGCTGATATTAGGTTGTTGGTGTACTGGTTCAGGGATTCGGGACTGGAGCAGACTCGTTTGCCACGAAGACCTAAGCTGTAGGGAAGGGAACGTTTGATGTGGAATGGATGGCAGCTGTCATAGTGTAGGTACTGTTGTTTGTTGGTTGGTTTGATGTGGACGGATGTGTGAAGTTGGCCGTTGGACAGATGGAGGTCGACATCAAGGAAAGTGGCATGGGATTTGGAATAGGACCAGGTGAATTTGATGGGACCAAAGGAGTTGAGGTTGAAGAGGAAATTCTGGAGTTCTTCTTCACTGTGAGTCCAAATCATAAAGATGTCGTCAATGAATCTATACCAAACTTTGGGTTGACAGGCTTGGGTGTCCAGGAAGGCTTCCTCTAAGCGTCCCATAAATAAGTTGGCGTACGAGGGGGCCATCCTGGTTCCCATGGCTGTTCCCTTTAGTTGTTGGTATGTTTGGCCCTCAAAAGTGAAGAAGTTGTGGGTTAGGATGAAGCTGGCTAGGGTATTAAGGAAAGAGGTTTTAGGTAGGGAATTGGGTGGTCGGCGTGAAAGGAAATACTCCATCGCAGCAAGGCCCTGGGCATGTGGGATGTTTGTGTACAAGGAAGTGGCATCAATGGTTACAAGGATGGTATCTGGAGGTAACTGGCTAGGCAAGGATTTCAGGCGATCGAGGAAGTGGTTGGTATCTTTGATGAAGGATGGGAGACTGCACATGATGGGTTGAAGGTGTTGGTCTATGTGGCAGAGATTCGTTCAGTAGGGGCTTGGTAACCGGCCACAATGGGGCGGCCGGGATGATTGGGTTTGTGGATCTTGGGGAGTAGGTAGAAGGTGGGGGTGCGGGGTGTCGGTGGGGTCATGAGGTTAATACTCGTAGCCTCTGCTGGAGATATCACTTTGCCACGAAGAAAACTAACCCTACTCCTAATGATCCAACTCCACAAGACATGACTCAAATAGAACCATGCCTGGAACAGTTCCGTCCTCCATCACAGCTAGACCCACCCGCTCTTCCTCAAAATCACCCTCTTCAAACCTTCCAGGAATTCCTTACTTCCAACCTTGCCTCTCAGTCTTTCCTAAAAAACCTTAATCCTACTCCCAACATTACTACAGCTGAATCCCGAGCCATCCGTGATCTGAAAGCTGACCGTTCCATCGTCATTCTCCCAGCCGACAAGGGATCCACAACCGTGGTACTTGATCGGCGGGAGTATGTGGCTGAGGGACTGCGTCAGCTTTCAGACAATACTACCTACAAAGTTTGTCAACACAATCCTATCCCTGATGTCCAGGCAGAGCTTCAAGGAATCCTCAAAACCTTAGGCCCCCTACAAAACCTTTCACCTAACTCCATTAACCTCATGACCCCACCGACACCCCGCACCCCCACCTTCTACCTACTCCCCAAGATCCACAAACCCAATCATCCCGGCCGCCCCATTGTGGCCGGTTACCAAGCCCCTACTGAACGAATCTCTGCCTACATAGACCAACACCTTCAACCCATCATGTGCAGTCTCCCATCCTTCATCAAAGATACCAACCACTTCCTCGATCGCCTGAAATCCTTGCCTAGCCAGTTACCTCCAGATACCATCCTTGTAACCATTGATGCCACTTCCTTGTACACAAACATCCCACATGCCCAGGGCCTTGCTGCGATGGAGTATTTCCTTTCACGCCGACCACCCAATTCCCTACCTAAAACCTCTTTCCTTAATACCCTAGCCAGCTTCATCCTAACCCACAACTTCTTCACTTTTGAGGGCCAAACATACCAACAACTAAAGGGAACAGCCATGGGAACCAGGATGGCCCCCTCGTACGCCAACTTATTTATGGGACGCTTAGAGGAAGCCTTCCTGGACACCCAAGCCTGTCAACCCAAAGTTTGGTATAGATTCATTGACGACATCTTTATGATTTGGACTCACAGTGAAGAAGAACTCCAGAATTTCCTCTTCAACCTCAACTCCTTTGGTCCCATCAAATTCACCTGGTCCTATTCCAAATCCCATGCCACTTTCCTTGATGTCGACCTCCATCTGTCCAACGGCCAACTTCACACATCCGTCCACATCAAACCAACCAACAAACAACAGTACCTACACTATGACAGCTGCCATCCATTCCACATCAAACGTTCCCTTCCCTACAGCTTAGGTCTTCGTGGCAAACGAGTCTGCTCCAGTCCCGAATCCCTGAACCAGTACACCAACAACCTAATATCAGCTTTCACATCCCGCGGCTATCCTCCTGATCTGGTACAGAAACAAATTTCCAGAGCCACTTCCTCATCCCCCCAAATTCAGAACCTTCCACAGAAGAACCCCAGAAGTGCCCCTCTTGTCACCGGATACTTTCCGGGACTGGAGCGGACTCTGAATGTGGCTCTCCAGCAAGGATACGACTTCCTTAAATCCTGCCCCGAAATGAGATCCATCCTTCATGACATCCTTCCCACTCCACCAAGAGTGTCTTTCCGCCGCCCACCTAACCTCCGTAACCTCCTAGTCCATCCATATGAAATCCCCAAACCACCTTCCCTACCCTCTGGCTCCTACCCTTGTAACCGCCCCCGTTGTAAAACCTGCCCTATGCACCCTTCCACCACCACTTACTCCAGTCCTGTAACCCGGAGGGTGTACACGATCAAGGGCAGAGCCACTTGCGATAGCACCCACGTGATTTACCAACTGACATGCCTGCACTGTGAAGCGTTCTATGTGGGAATGACCAGCAACAAACTGTCCATTCGCATGAACGGTCACAGGCAGACAGTGTTTGTTGGTAATGAGGATCACCCTGTGGCTAAACATGCCTTGGTGCACGGCCAGCACATCTTGGCACAGTGTTACACCGTCCGGGTTATCTGGATACTTCCCATCAACACCAATCTTTCAGAACTCCGGAGATGGGAACTTGCCCTTCAACACATTCTCTCTTCCCGTTGCCCGCCTGGTCTCAACCTCCGCTAAATTCTAATTCCCGCCCGCCATCTTTAACATCTTTGCCTCAGTTCTGTGGACAGAGCCTCTGCCTGAAGTGGCATCTCTGTCCAACTTCTTTGGTTTCTACAAATGTCTGCCTAAGTGTGTTTGGATGTGGATATGTGTGAGTGTGTGTGTATTTGTTTACCTTCCTTTTTGTCCCCTAAGGTAAGTCCTTCCACTCCTGGGATTGGAATGGCTCCTTTTCCACTTCCTTAAAACCCGTATCCTTCCCTTTCTCCTCTCCTTCCTCCCTCTTTTTCCCGAAGAAGCCACCACTGGTGGCGAAAGCTCGAATGGTTGTGTGTTTTTGTGTGTGTTTAGTGTTCCTATCGACCAGCCTGTACTTTAGGTAAGTCAAAAATCTTTATTTTATACCATTTTCCTACCTGGAAGGTCTCCTTCTATAATAATAATAATAATATAATTATTTGTTTCTCCTGCTTAGTACTTTTAGGCTGGAGATTTCAATGTGTTACAGAATGGTCAGACACTGCTTTTTATTACTGTGATCAGCCATCTAAGACACTCTGCTATTCTGTTTTAAACTACTCTTTCCTTTTTTCATTTTAGTTACTGTTTTCAGTTTTGATGCATTACTTCTGTTTTCAGCTTCAGTGTGGTTTCACACATTGTTTATGAGTTTTTAGTACTGACTGGTTTTTAAAACACTCTCTGTGGGAGGCAAAAGGGACTAATGTAGTTTGGTTCCTTAAACAACAAACAAACAAAGCAACCAGCATCGTCTGCCCAAAGTGCAGTATGGGCCGGCAGGACAGAACTCTGTGACATAACAGTAACTCACTATACAAATTAATCTATAAGAAACAAAAAGTTCAAAATCATGCAGAAATGAACACAGGTATCACAACAATGAAAGGCTCATACAACCGTGTGTGTGTGTGTGTGTGTGTGTGTGTGTGTGTATGGTACAGTACCCAAAACCTGCTGGTATTGAGGAATGATCCTACACCTATGATTGCTAAATTTCTTTAATGAATGTTGGAAGAAAAAGAGTATTCGCAATGACTGGAAAACAGCTAGAGTGTTATAACTTTTTAAGAAAGGAGACAATAGCCTATGCAGTAACTGCAGAGGAATTAGTTTACTAGACTCAGCATATATGGTGTATGCTAAGATTTTAAATACAAGACTTAAAAACATAAAAGAAACAGTACTGCATGAGGAACAAATGGGTTTTAGGAAAGGATGCAGTTTTTGCTTTGCAATAAATAATAGAAAAACAGAGAGAGTGTAATAAGAAACACACATTGCTTTTATTGATTTTAAAAAAGCTTTTGACAATGTCAATAGACAGAAAATTTGGGAGATAATGACAAATCATGGATATCCAAAGCATCTAATAAATGTGATAAAAAGTGTATATCAAAACACAAATATCACTCTAGATCTGAATGGAAAAACGACTAATGAGATACCAACTAACAAAGGAGTGCGACAAGGCTGCTGCATCTCTCCAACTTTGTTCAACGTCTACATTAATGAAATAATAAATGTATGGAAAACAGAATTTCAGAAAGGTATCTACCTAGACAGAAGCAATCTTTTAAACAATTTATTATATGCTGATGATGAAGTGATCCTAGCAGTTAAAGAAGATCTTTCAGAAAGGAATCTACTTACTAAAACAAATAAGCACAAAATTTGAAATGGAAATCTCAAAAGAAAAAACTGAGACAATGGTGTTCACGGGGAAAGAACCAATTAGAACTACAATAGTGATAGATCAGAAGGCTTAAGACCAAGTAAAGTCAATTACCTCAGATTTGAGAAGACATGTGACTACAGCAAAAATATTGAAATTCAGCTTAGTAAATTCAGTTGGGTATGTATAACTGACGTCTCTGGGAGAACCAGAAATGACAAAACTAATTCACCTGGTGAGTCAGATGTATGAGACAGGCGAAATACCCTCAGACTGTAAGAAAAATGTAATAATCCCCATTCCAAAGAAAACAGGTGCAGGCATATGTGAAAATTACAGAACCAACAGTTTAATAAGTCATGGTTCCAAAATTTTAACACAAATTATTTACAAATGGATGCAAATGTTGATAGATGCTGACCTCGGGGAAGATCAGCTTGGATTCAGGAGAAATGTAGGAACACGGGAGGCAATGCTCACCTTACAACTTTTCTTAGAATATAGATTAAAGAAAATCAAACCTAAAACTTCCTGGCAGATTAAAATTGTGTGCCGGAACCGGGACTCGAACCTGGGACCTTTGCCTTTCGCGGGCAAGCGCTCTACCACTGAGCTACCCCGACACGACTCACGATGCCGCCTCACAACTTTACTTCCGCCAGTGAGGCGGCATCGTGAGTCGTGTCGGGGTAGCTCAGTGGTAGAGCGCTTGCCCGCGAAAGGCAAAGGTCCCAGGTTCGAGTCCCGGTTCCGGCACACAATTTTAATCTGCCAGGAAGTTTCATGTCAGCGCACACTCCGCTGCAGAGTGAAAGTTTCATTCTGGAAATCAAACCTACATTTCTAGCTTTTGTAGGTTTGGAGAAAGCTTTTGACAATGTTGATTGGAATACACTCTGTCAAATTCTCAAGTCCGCAGGGGTAAAATATAGGGTTATTTACAACTTGTACAAAAACCAGACAGCAGTTGTGAGAGTCAAAGAGCATGAAAAGGAAGCACTGGTTGGGAAGGGAGTAAGACAGGGTTGTAGCCTTTCTCCAATCTAATTCAGTTTGTACATTGAGCAAGATGTGAAGGAAAGCAAAGAGAAATTTGGAGAAGGAATTAGATTTCAGGATGAAGAAATAAAAAAAAAAGTGTTTGGCAACATATAATAATGGAAAGTCCAGGTTGGAATTAATAATATAATAATGACAGTTTACAACTCACCGCAAAGACGTGGTGACGAGCTGCAACAGCCACATACAAAAAACACACAATTACAACACTTTCAGCTATCAGCCATGGCCTTCTTCAGAACATAGTACACTCACGTAATCACATAGGCAACCCATCCCTGATTTACATGCCGCAGAGCGTGATTCGAAGTGCGGCAGCCGGAGGGGATGGTTGTATGACTGTGTTGTGTGCCTCTGTGATTGCGTGAGTGTTCTATGTTCTGAACAAAGCCATGGCTGATAGCTGAAAGTGTTGTATGTATGTGTCTTTTTTGTGTGCCTGTTGCAGCTCCTCGCCACGTCTTTGTGGTGAGTTGTAAACTGTCCTTATTACTATTTTAAAAATTGTGTTTTGCTGATGGCATGGTTAAACCCATCAGAGGCAGCAAATAACCTGGAAGAGCAACTGAACGGAATGTTGAGTGTGTTGAAAGGAGCATTTAAGATAGACATTAACAAGAGTGAAACAAGGGTAATGTAATGCAGTCTTAGAAAATCAGACGATTCTGAAGGTAACAAAACAAAAAATGTGGTAGATGAGTTTTGTTACTAGTGCAGTAAAATAACATATGATGGTCACAGTACAGAGGATATAAAATGCAGAATGTCAGTGGGAAGAAAAGCGTTTTTGAAAAAGAGACATTTTCTAGCATCGAATATAACTTTAAGTGTAAGGAAGTCTTTTCTGAAGGCATTTATGTGAAGTGCTGCTTTGTATGGAAGTGAAACTTAGACGATAAATGCTTTAGACAGGAAGAGGATAGAGGCTTTTGAAATGTGGTGCTACAGAAGAATACTGAAAGTTAGGTGAGTAGATCGTATAACTAATAAAGAGGTACTGAACCGAATTGGGGAGAAAAGGAATTTTTGGCGTAACTTGACTAAAAGAAGAGTTTGATTGGTAGGACACATTCTTAGACATCACGGATTCGTAAATTTAGCATTGGAGGGAAATGTGTAGGGTAAAAATCGCAAAGGGAGACCAAGAGACGAATATAGTAAGCAGATTCAGGTGGATGTGGGTGCCATTCTTATGAAGAGATCAAGAGGCTTGCTCAGGGTAGAGTAGGGCAGAGAGCTGCATCAAACCAGTCTCCGGACTGAAGACCACAACAACACAACACAACATGTAGAGGAATTAAGAGAAACCTAAAAAACACAATCAGAAAAGACACTCAAATTCTTTGAAACTGTTGCTTTATGGAAGTGATAGCTGGGTGATTGCCAAGAAGCAAGAAAGCCATAATCAGGCACAAGAAATGAAATTCCTGAGAAGAATTACAGGTTGCACAAGAAAAGACAGGCTAAGAAATTAACATCTTAGGGAAGAACTGCAAATCTTTGACCTAAATGATGAGTAGAGAAGAAAATGGAACAAACATCTAGAAAGAATCAAAAGTGAGACACTTCCCTTAAAGACAAGAAATTATAAGTGCCATGGAAGAAGAGATAGAGGAAGACCCCAACAGAGAAGGGTACCATAACAGGCATATCCTGCCTAATACCTGAAACGAAGAAGAAGATAAATAATTGACACAATTGGGACAAATTGTCAGTTTTTAAATAACTTTGTCCAGTAATGTTATTTACGAGAGAGGCTGAGTTGCAAAATAACTTTTTTAATTTTGTTGTGTGAATGTCCATCACGGTGCATTTTTAGGTTACAGGTGCTACTAATTATCTAGTTTTGCTCATTTAAGATTTTGCATCAATCATATACTTTACTTTTGTTATTATTTAATCTACTTTGAGGCATTGTGTAACCTCTGCATTACTAATTACGCAATTAATTATATTTCTGTCAGACTCAAGATTCAAATGTTTGATTTGTTACAGAGTCCAATTGTATGTCAGAAGGCAGGATCTTTACTGCGATTTGGTAAGGGCCGAGTTGTGTCTTTATCTGCAGATTCTACAGGACAGGTACTGTGTTGCCATGGAACTGATAACAGTTTAGAACTGTATCACTTTAAGTCTGATGAGGAGACACAAACTCGCTTTAAGAAGAGGCAAAGAAAGGAGAAAAAAAGACTCTCACGGTATGGCCCCAAGAATCTGTTCATTTAGGTTGTAAATAAACATATTTTTTAAAGGTAGTCATTTCTTGTTAATAAACTTTTTTAAGATTATTTGATAGAATTCTGAAGTGTTAATGTGCTTCTATCACAGCAGAATCGATTCACATCACAGTACAATATCTCTATTTGTTGTAACAAACTTCTAACTAGAGGAAACTTATTTTGATGTGCATTTTATTTAGTTAGCCTTCTCAAATTGATTGCATATTTGTCTATTTAATAGCCACAGTTCTGTGGTTTTATTTTGTGTAAGGTATAGTTACATTGTAGCTAGTGTGGATAAGGACTATGATTGCTCTCTTAGCTGATTAGTGGCCCTTTTTTCAAAGACCTAGCAGTGCTGGCTTTAGTCACAAGGATTCGGGCTATTGCCGCTGGGCATCACTGTAGGGGTTGGATGTGTTGGTCCAAGGGTTTTCAGCACTTTCCACATGTCTTCCTATGCTGAGATTGACCCTCTCCCTGCCATTTGTCAAGTGGAAGGTTGTTTCAGGGTATGGCCAAGGGGGGAAGGGGGTGATTTCCAGGTGGCCAATTGAATGGCCTTTCCAGTTCATTTTATGAACAGGTTTCAAGTGCTACCTGTGGCTGATAAAGATCCAGAGCCAGATCAGCTTCCAAGATCCAGATACTGTCAAATGTTATGAAGTGTACCGATTTTTAACTTTAAACTTAAATATTCCTGAAAGCAATGAAATTATATTAATGATTTTCTTTCAGCGTATGGGTTTTGAAATGTAGTAATAAAATGTTTAATTGCTATTACTGTTTGCTCTAAAACATTTGAATATTTAAATAAAAACTACCTTGGGTCAGCTTACCCCATGTGGTGGTGGAGTTGACCAATTATTTATTATGTGATAATTTTCAGCTAATTATGACTGGGGTGATTTTAATTTTTCTAAAACATGACCAATGATTGTCAAATAATGTAATAATAAGTTTTGAGGATACATAATATGACATCACAAATTTTCAAAGAAACACCCACAAGAAAAGGTGGTCACTGTAGATTAAAACTAGCGGTATAAAATTCAAAATAAAATTCTCTCCCTCATCCAGTTTTTGGGTTTGTCAACTTTTTAACAATATCTGAAACCTTGATTTTGTCTAATTCTTTGATTACAGGCCATAGGAAATGAAACTCATTTATTCACATTACTGTAGAGTCCAACTGACCTTGACATGTCATAATAACTTTCCCCACATAGTATTTTACTGTTTTCTTTGAGCAGTACTGTACTGAATAACACCTAGTCAAATTGATTTGGCTTGCTAATCTGCAAAGGAAATAAATGAAGAATAAAATTAAAATATTCTGTTTTATACCATGACCCCATTTTCTTTCATAGCTAAAATACCACCATAGTAATTTTTCTGATACTGTGTTTCACTGTTCTCCAGTATTTAATGTATATTAGAAACTACTAGTATCAACATGTCATTTACAGCAGTCGTTATTACAGTATCTCCTCAGTTTATTTTCAATTTGTTGGTATGTATTTGATGTCATGTTCACAAAATAAAACAAATCCATATTTAACCCTTTATGGTCTGATGGGACTTCGAAGTCCCACTTCATGAAAACTAGTGTAAAACATTAATCATCATTTGAATTGCCGCAGAAATGCAGCACGCCACTTATTCTTGATTTGGCATAATGTTAATGATCACAGTTCTTTCATTGATGTGATAACTGTGACGCCAAAGCAATTTGAATTTCAGTACATAGATTCGGCACATAGACGTTTAGTTGTATACGGGTGATTGTTCAGTGCATTTCCTGTGGGAGAATGCTTTCTTCATAATCTTTTCCTGTTACTCGGTAAGTCAATTTATGATTATGATTGGTTAGGAGCAGATTACATTATAAATCCTCGGAATAATTTTGTACTTGTAAGTCTCTTCAGGCCTATATAATATCATTTGATTTGGTTTTTCTTTATACTAAACATATTTCCCAACAACTAAAATACCACAGAAAAAATTCGAAATATCAAAGTGAAACGATAAAAATTCAGGCCATAAAGGGTTAAGAGAGACTGCTTTTACCGTAAACAATTCCGAATATTGAAGAACATAGTTTTATTCAATTAATGCAAGTGTGTGAAAACCTTGTAGATGTCAAGGTGAAACAAAATTGTCAGTGATGGGTTGTGAACCACCGCCCATACTTATATACTTCAAAACCTAGTGTACTGTCCACTATGCTATGGTGAACATCTGTGAAAGTCGCTGCTCTTTCTCCTACCATTGTTAATATGACATTTTAAAACACCAGGCTGTAATTAATCTTAGTAAGAATGGTGTGTTTGTGATAATTCTTCAGTGTGCCATTGCTTTGAAATTGCAGTGCTTAAATTATAAAAAGAAAATCATAAAAAAAGCAAGATGGCATATACAGGAAGAGCTCCCACTCAATCCTGAAGCGTCATCATCGTAACAGTTCAGTAACCTTCTTTAATATTAGGACACAATGCTCTAGTTGCCACTCTGTCTGTAAGATCAAGGAATTATTGTGCTGCATGAAATTTGTTGCACTCAAATTATTCTTGAGACAGAGCTGGCTGATTCCCGAAATACAAGCTCTGAAATAAATAATGAGACTTGGAACATATATTGGAAAGACAGGGTGGACATGGTAGGAGTCAATAAAAATATTGTCACAACTGGGGTCAATTTAAGGGTGACAGTAAAGTTATCTGGAAGTGCATAACAGGTCTGAGTTGTTCCGATGGCCATTACTGATTTAGTCCAAGACCAACCGCGTGTGTCGAAAACAAACACATTACCATTTCTTGATGGTACTGTCTCTTGATAAAAATTATTCAAATAAATTACTGTTGTTCTCTGTAGGAGGACCGGCTAGTCCGTGCCTCCTATTATAACAACTGCTTCTGATGAAATTTTCTTGATGATACTTTCATTTCCCAATCATGATAACAAATATCATTTGCAATTAACTTTTAGTTGGATAAGTTTGAATTCAAGTAAACAGTGACTTCAAGGTAACACAAATAACCTTTTATTACATCATTGAATTACATGCTTATTGGAATTCAACTCACAGAAGAAGAATGTTCTTTCAACCAATCAAGACTAAAGGTAATTAATAACAATGTCATTTTCCATAGAATATACTGTACATACATGCGAATCATAGAACTTTTCAACATGGAGTAATCACATCACTGGCACAGTATCCCATTCTTCATTTATCCTTTTCTGCTGCACAAAACCTGTACAGAGAAAAACTGGAGCCAGAATACATTCTACTACCCTTTCCTAAATAAAATATGATTTTATTTAATTATTATACTCGAATTTCTTGAGTCTGTAGCAGAAAACATGCAGTGTAAGCTGTTACACTACAGGTCTAGGAGAAATAAAGCTAATTGTTGGGTATTTTTACTGGCCATCAGGTTCCACTGTCACAGTTTTAGAAGCATCTAAGGAAACTTGTGCTCAGTGCTATGGAAAAACCTAGATCATGCAATATTAGTTGGAGGCTACTTCTACTTACCAAGTATAGAGTGAGAAATCTATGGATTCTTTGCAGATGATATAGACAAGCAGCATTATTAACTGATTTTGAGCAATAACATGCCACTCTCAATGTAAATATTTTACACTTTGTTGCTACAAATTGGCCTGGCATAATTTAGAGGCAGAGATTAGTCCTCACAATATCGTCATAGTGCTGTGATTATTAAAACTTATAAATCAGTGAAGAAGGCATGGAGAGAATAATTGCTATAAAGAGCAGATAAATTGGTGTTAGCCACAGTGGAGCGGCTAAGCGCATTGAGGTGCTATGCTACAATGCGCGAGGCCGTTCCTCGTCGAGGGTTTGAATGCCCTCTCAGATGTTTGTGCTGTCTTTAGTATAAGCTAGTTCATAGGTAGTTTGTAAGTTTAGGGGCTGATGACTCTGTAGTTAAGTCTCTTAAGCTTAACAAACATTTGAGCATTTGAAACATATGTTAGCTTCTCATTTAGAAAGTGAATGAACATCATTTAACTGTGGTGTGTAAGATGTATGAGACAGGCGAAGTACCCTCAGACTTGAAGAAAAAATCCCCATTCCAAAGAAAGCAGGTGCAGACAGGTGTGAAAACTACAGAACCATTAGTTTAATAAGTAATGGTTCCAAAATATTAACACGAATTATTTACAGAAGGATGGAAAAGATGGTAGAAGCCGACCTCGGGGAAGACCAGTTTGCGTTCAGGAGAAATGTAGGAACACGGGAACCAATACTCACTTTGGGGCTTATCCTAGAGAATAGATTAAGGAAAGACGAACCTACATTTCTAGACTTTGTAGGTTTGGAGAAGACTTTGGACAGTGTTGATTGGAATAAACTCTTTCAAGTTCTGAAGCAAGCAGGAGTAAAATATAGGGAGCGTAAGGTTATTTACAATTTGTACAAAAACCAGACAGCAGTTGTCAGAGTTGAAGGGCATGAAAGGGATGCAGTGGTTGGGAAGGGATTAAGACAGGTTTGTAGCCTTTCTCCAATGTTATTCAATTTGTATATTGAGCAAGCTATAAAGGAAAGCTAGGAGAAATTTGGAGAAGGAATTAAAGTTCAGGGTGAAGAAATGAAAACATTGCTTTTTGCCGATGACATTGTAATTCTGTCAGAGACAGCAAAGGACCTGGACGAGCAGTTAAATGGAATGGACAGTGTGCTGAAAGGTGCATATAAGATGAACATTAACAAGAGCAAAACTAGGGTAATAGAGTGCTGTCTTAAGAAAATCAGGTAATGCTGAAGGAATTAGATTAGGTAACGAAACAATAAAGGTGGTAGACGAGTTTTGTTACTTGGGCAGAGAAATAGCAAATGATGGTCATAGTACAGAGGATGTAAAATGCTGAATGGCAATGAGTAGAAAAGCATTCTTGAAACAGAGAAATTTGTTAACATCGAATACTGATTTAAGCCTAATGAAGTCCTTTCTGAAGGCATTTGTGTGAAGTGTTGCCTTGTGTGGGAGTGAATCATGGACGATAAACAGTGTGGACAGGAAGAGGATAGAGGCTTTTGAAATGTGGTGCTACAGAAGAGTGCTGAAGGTTAGATTGGTGGATCACTTAACTAATGAGGAGGTACTGAACAGAATTGGGGAGAAAAGGAATTTCTGGCATACCTTGACTAAAAGAATGGATCGATTGGTAGGACATTCTTATACATCAAGGAATCTTCAGTGTTTGGGGTAAAAACCACAGAAGAAGACCAAGAGATGCATACAGTAAGCAGATTCAGACAGATGTAGGTCGCCGTTCTTATGTGGAGTTGAAGAGGCTTGCTTGGCATAGGGTATTGTGGAGAGCTGCATCAAACCATTCTCAGGACTGAAGACCACAACAACAACAGTTAAGTTGTTTATTTTTGTAGTTAAATAATGCTCCTTCCCTTCTCCCCTGTAATCTATGATCACAGACTCTTGCAGATATTAAGACGGTACAAAACTTTTTTTTACAATTTGTTCTTGGTAGAAATCACAGAAAGGCCATGCATGTGTCCTGCAAATTGAGTTTAATTTTATAGTATTACTTATAAGAGATAGAATTACTGGCTAATACCTACCTCAGCCCAGTACTGCAGATTGTGATACAAAAAAGATGAAAATAAATGGTAGAGCACAAGCTTTTGGAAATTTATTGCTTTGTTAGGTAGAAGAGATAAGGAGATACAAGGAAAGGATTAATGTTCAAATGTTTTTAAATCTCTGAGACACAACTACTGTGATTATCACTCCCTAGGCTTACAAACTAACCTAAGGACAACACACCCACCCATGACCAAGGGAGGATTCACATGTCTGTTGCTGACGAATCATGCACTACACAGCAAGGTGCCTTGGAGAGGGAAAGGATTACTCAAAACCTAGACTGTGAGTGTAAGGATGTGAAGGGTGGTAGGTAGAAGGTAGATATCAGTACTTATCATGCAGTGATGGTTAAGTACTTATCAAGCAGTTTCTCTCACTTCCACCTATTACCCTTCATGCCATCCTTTACCTCATGGTCTAGGTTGTGAGTAACCCTTCTCTTCTAACTCCCGTCTCTTCCCTCCTTTTTTCTACTTGATGAAGGAATTAATTTTCAGAAGCTTTTGTTCTAACATGTAATATTGTGTGTGTGTGTGTGTGTGTGTGTGTGTGTGTGTGTGTGGGTGGGTGGGTGGGTGGGTGGTTTTTTTTTGTATGGCTGTCAGTGGCACTGTGCTAAGTACTGGCCAGCCACTCTTATCTCTTTTGAATTATTTTAATACCACCCCCCCTCCCCATCTCATTGGAGAATTTTCATCAGATTAGTTTGTAGTACGTAAGGTCTGCTTCATAATCAGCTGAACAGTTTTGATGTTACCTACATGTATGCAATAAAAAGTCTCTCGCAGACTATACTTTATGCAATATTTGTGTTTTCCATTTCATAAATAATACTTTATGTGCAAAACATTTATAGGACAGAAGAGAATTGTGACCCACCAGAGACTGACACATCCCTGGTTCCTGGATTGAGAGATGAGGTTGCAAGATTGCCAGTAATTAAAGCAAATGGAAAAATTAAATCTGCACATATTATTATGGGAAGCCAGAAGGAATTGAGAGTGAGTGTTCTTTTAAACATTAAAATATAAAGTATGATATAGAATTGTATTACCTTTCAGAGACATGTCAGTACTGCTTATAAAGATAGGTCTAATGATAACAGTTTCATGTGGTATGTTATGTTCCCTACATTTTCCTGCATTCAGATTGCATCTATTTTTATATTTTAACCCCCAAATAGTATATAGAAAAGAAATGTTTAAAACTAATCACGTAATGCTATTGTCTATATGGTGAATCATGTATAATGTCCAATGTTTGCATTTCATTTTACTCTACTTTCCTGAAATTAAGCATTATTGTGAAATTTAAATTGTGAACATTGTCTAAAACAAAAATAGATTTTCTATCCTCAGTATTAAAATTTTATTCTGTTGCAGTGTGCATCCAAAATTAAGAATTTCAAAGTGGAAATATTTATGAAAACAGCATTAAATTTTATTGTTTAGTGTAGCAGGTATTATTTAATTGCTTCTTCTGAATTATTTTAATCAAAGGAGATATGTGTTGATTACTTATTCTTCACATATACACAATTTGACAGTAACCATCCTGCCAGGTGACCTGCCCATTATTGAGCATAAAATACTGTGCAAAGTCGTTTTGAATTTCTTTACATCTCATAGACATTTTTTGAGGCACAGATCTCATAGGTAAATATGCACTATGGTCATTGCCTTGCTATCATCTGCCATGAACCACACTTCCAATTTCACCCTCTGCATTGAGTACTCCTCTTGGTGTGTGAAGGTGTCCTGAGCTATGGCTTTTGCTTAAAAAAATTTGCAGATATGAGTGTGCTTGAACAACTATTACACAGTTGTCTACATCCAGAAGCATCAGTTTTCTCAACACTTGGAAACTGATAACGTAATTCTCCATCACTTTCCTATCTTGGCTGAGTCAATAGTTGAACACATGTTCAAAAGAATCACTTGTATGTTCACCAGGGTACAGTTTCATCATATGTTCATGCAGGGCAAATGACTGTCTCCAATGAATGTGCAAGGTGTATTTCTTGAGTTCCCCACTAGTAGTTTCTCCTCTGGTATATCTAATGTATTAACTTAAATTTGCTTCCAAAGTAGTTTTCAAGATTCCACTATCTGAATATGTGTCCTTGGAAACCAACATTTGAATATGATGAGTAATAGCTATGTCAACAACCCCTAATAGAGTGACACTGAAAAATCCTTCACACTTATAAAAATCTGTTCCACTGTTAGCTAGTGCACTACTTTCACAGTGCAGCTCCAAGACAGTGTGGAAAGTTCCACACTTCTTGAAATTCCTTTGCAATATGCAGCCATTCGCTTCTGAGGCGAGGAAGCTGAAAAAATAGAAATAATTTACTGATATTTTTACTTTTCTCTTCATACTCAACTAAAAGGAAAGAAAAGTTAAGTTTTGTTGATTTATATTGCTCGTCTGTAGTTTGTGTCCTCCTTCAAAATCTTACTCTCAATTTTAGCCAACAGTCAGCAAAAATCGTCCACCGTCATACGTATAAAGTTCTGGAATAGTCCTAATGAAGTTGTGAGTTGCAATTTTGTTGCTAATACCATATCACCACATATTTGCTGCTTATTCAAAAATTCAGAAACCTATATTTTTTCTTTCCTTCACTGCTTTGTCTTTGCTTTTTGATCTACTAACAGTGCAGCTGATCATCTAGTGTAAATGCTCTTTCGTGAGTATAAGCAAACACTAGCAAATTGATCTCTGGAATGCTTATTTGCTTGTTCCATTCAAAGTAAAAGCACCTTTATAAATCAGTGTGAAATTTAATTTATCCTTTCATGTCCTGCCTGGACATCTGTGTCACTCTTTTGTAGCATTGGAAATTCCCTGGCTGTAATTGTTCAACTTTTGATGTGCACCCACAGATTGCAATAATAGACAGAATGTTGTGCTCCTGTGTTGTTGATTAAGTCATTGTACAAGGGCTGTTCAAAAAAGTAACATCTGTTTTGAAATAGCATTCAAAGCACTATTAATACAAAAGTTTTATTATATATTCCTGAAAACTACATCTTTTCTCCATTTTTCTACATAGTCTCCAAACAGATTCAAGCACTTATCATACCTTTCTACACAGTATTTGAAATACTCTCTGTACAAAACTAGCTACACAAAACTAGCATTTTGAAATCCAAGTTTAGCATTATTCATTTAGCTTTTATACATAAAGGAATCATGAATTTAGTTAGCATTGGAGGGTAGTGTGTTTGGTAGAACTGAAAGAGGGAGACGATGTGGGTTGCCATTCTTATTCAGAGATGAAGAGGTTTGCTCAGGATAGAGAAGGATGAAGAGCTGCATCAAACCAGTCTCCGGACTGCCAACAACAGCTTTTATATTTTTTAATGTGTTTAGGCATTTAAATGAGCCATGCTAATTTTATAAAATATATTTTTTACCAGAGCCATGCTGTAATATTTAAATATTTTTAAGACTGACCATTTTGGCTACAATGCCATCTTCAGATCAACAATATAATACAGACAGTTTACATCTCACCTCAAAGACATAACGGCGATCTGCAACAGGCACATAAAAAAGACACACACATACAACACTTAAGCTATCAGCCATGGCTTTTTCAGAATAAAGAACATCCACGCAATTTGGAGATGACAGTTGTTTCACTGTGAAGTGTGCCTCTGTAATTGTGTGAATGTCCTTTATTCTGAAGAAGACCATGGCCAATAGCTCAAGTGTTGTATGTATGTGTCTTTTTTTATGTGCCTGTCACAGCTTGTCCGTCTAGTGCCTGTCACTTTGTCTTCTTCTAAATTGTTGTTCTCCCCGTTGAGTTTCTCTAACACAAAGGAATTTTTGGAATTAACATAAAAGTTACCTTCTTTCAGATAGTCATGTGTCGTGCCTACAAACTCAGTTCATGCATAGCTATTTTTAACACATAGCAGTCAGTGTAATTATTGGATTCTGTGGTGTTTGTCATTGACAATAATAATTTTCAAGCTATGTAAGTGCATTTTAAATTTGTTTTGGCACTATTGTTAGTAGTGTGTCTCAGGGTGTGGAGGGAGGCAACTTGTAATAATGGTTGAAATGCCGTGCAATTTTATAAATTGACAATAGGGAACAGAAGCAATAAAGCAGAAAAATATACTATTCAGAGTCCTCTAGTAAAGTTTTGTAAGCTGCAGAAGGTGTTTAAACTTCATATCGACTTTGATGGCATTTTATACCTTCAGCTACAAATGAAATATCCTTGGTCTTTCAGTGATATTAAATATCACAGTGAGATATCTCATCAACTGTGGGTAACTCGGTAGTGCATAAAAGTGTCTTGCAAAGGTTAGCAGTACATTGTATACAGCACATATATATTTATGTGAGAAGTACGGTATTCAGTTAGAAAGCTGTAATTTTCATTCTTATGGCATCTTTATCTGGTGATTTCACATATAATTGTGGATACACTATAGTCAGAAAAAGTCTGCTTTCTGTATATTAAGATCTTTCGGCACTTAAGCAATAAATTCAGCTGAAGTATCTAATTTTAGTAAATTCCATCAAAATTTATAGCACTTATGTAGCATTTATAGCATAGGCCTATATTAATTTCACGCTGCTCTATATAAGACTCTGCTGCCTGTGAACATAGCCAATCTGCCATGGCATCTTGCAGCCCTTTGTCTTTGACAAATTACAGAGATGTAATTCACTTTTTAACAGAAAGTTTCATGAATATGAATCAACGATTTTCGGGATAGTTTTCATCAATTTTGTTCACTGGGTCATTACTAGCTAATGGAGACATACTGTTCATGTTGTCACTGTGTATGTTTGTTCTTCCATTTAAAACATATTTGAGAGTGATGAATAACATCGTCACTCATAATGTCTGTACCATAAACCAATACAATTTCCTATGAATTTTGGCTACGATGCCTCACTCTTCATTGGCAGGATCTGCTATTTGTGATGCTCATGTTGCTAGGTTAAAAAGAGCAAACATGTGACAGTACAATGTTCCGTGTTGTCCAGCAAGAAACATACAGACCCACTGCGCACACTCATGTTAAAAGGTTGGCGCTACCCCCTCTACTTTATGTGTGATGCATGAATTGAGATTACTTTCTGCATAGCATTTGTATTTCTGAGGGCCTGTTTATATGAAAGCACTGTATTGTGAGGATTTGAACATTTATAACCTGCTCTCAATAAATTTTTTGTACCTACTTCTATAAGCACTACTAAGTACTTCTTTCATGCTTTGTTCCTAATCATTATGTATTTCGTTATAGGTCTCTGTATCCCTCAGTAACAACTGCATTGAGCTACATTCAATTCTTGGCACTAATAAAGAGGCAGAATGCAAATGTATACGCAAAATATCGACTCAAGGACATCATTCCGAAATACGATCAGTGTGTTTCAGTTCAGATAATTTAGCAGTTGCCTCTTCGAGTGCTGAGGCTGTCAAATTATGGAACAGGTACTACTTTTTTAAGTGTGTGTAATGAGAGTGGATGCTACAAAACAAAACAAATGCAGAAACTGTTGATAGAAAAAGTAACTCAGTTCATTACTTTCTAATATGGATATTGTTTAATAGAATTATTTTATGTATGTGGCCGGTTGTAAATCACCATAGAGCTAACAGACACCAATAACCTGAGGCTGGTGAAGTTTATTTGCAACCTTTGGTTTCTTCTTTTGAGCATGTATCATTACAGCATGGAAGAACTGTATGTAAAAAATACATTTGTAAATTATTTAATAAGGAGGGGAAGGAAGAAGGAATAGGAAAGAAAGGATTATCATTAGCTGCATTAGGGCATTGAAATTATACAGTGGCGACAAGTGAAAATGTGAGCCAGACCGGGAATCGAACCCAGGTCTCCTGCTTCAGGCCAGTGGCCGTCTTAACCATTTGGCTACCTGTGCTCACCTCCTGTCTGTCCAAAACTTCTACAAGTCTCACACTACGGCTGTATTGCCCCCACGTCTAAGACCTCTTACACTTGCCATTACGGATTTCCATGCGAGGTCGAACGTGTCACCACATCTGCTGTGAAGTAAATGAATCAAATGCCATCTTTGTGTGTAAATACTTATTATAGATTTGTGTTGTGTCTGTTCTTTTGGACATGTAGTTTCAGTGGTAAGAAAAGGCTGTAACCTGTCACCACTATTGTTCATACTACTTATGGATAAACGCTGAAAACAATAGATTAGCAGGGTGACATTAACAAATTGTGGACGGCATCCAAGCCTGACTCGTGCATTGCTAAAAATTTGTAGCAGCCACATAAAATGAAGTAAATAAGTTAGCTGCATTGTGCTGCCATGTAGTGAGTGGAGTTTTAACTATTTGTATGCTACAAAAAGGGCTTTGTATTGCTTGCTCTGTGTTGAGTCCTGCACTGCTTTCATGTGCTACCTGCATTGCTCCCAACCTGCCTATTCTTGATATGGTGAAATTATCTGAGAGCGGTGTTTTCAATGCTGTGGAAGAGGAAATATATGATTCTGTTTCAGAAGGAAAAGGTGGTTATCTGTAAGAACCATATGTATGAGTTTTTTTGGGGTAAATAAAAACAAGATTTACTAAAAACAATTTTTTGTATCTGCTAATTTTAATATTTAATAATAATTCATTTTGGAATAAATAAATGAGGTTTAATTATTTCAAATGAGACAGCCAACTCAATTATTTAATTTGTAGTTAGAAATCTGTAATTTTCTAAAAACTTGTCACAAACAGCAGTCTAGCTGCCCCATCCAAGGTCACTTATGCTAGTCTTGAATGTGTTAAAATAGGTGAAAACAAAATGAGCAGCCTCGCAAATATGGATGATGTAGTTGTGAAAGCAGATTTGATTGAAAGTTTGCAATCTAAGAGTTAGATCAGAGGTGTAAGGATCGTGGTATAAAGATCAGCATCTCCAGAACAAAAGTAATATCTGTGGGAAAGAGATTGAAATGTATTGTGTGCCAAATAGGAGGAACAAATATAAAACAGGTGGACAGTTTCAAGTACTTAGGATGTATTTTCTCACAGGATGGCAAAATAGTGAAAAAACTGGAATCAAGTTGCAGCAAAGCTAAAACAGTGATTGCTCAGCTATGATCTACTCTCTTTTTGCAAGAAGGAAGTCAGTACTAAGACTAACTTTGCAGTGCACCGCTCTATCTTTCGACCAACTGTGTTGATGTGAGTGAAAGCTGGGTGGATACAGGTTATCTTATTAACAAGGTTGAGGTTACAGATATGAAAATAGCAAGGATGATTGAACTAATAGATGGGAACAATGGCAGGAGGGTGTCGATAATGAGGAAATCTGAGGAATACCGCCAATGAACACCATAGCTGAAGCGGTTATAGCGAACAGACTGAGATGGTGAGCTAATGTTACACGAATGGGAGAAGCAAAGTTACCTTAGAGACTCATGGGTTCAGCAGTAGAGGGTAAGCAGAGTCAAGCTAGACCAAGGAGAAAGTACTTGGATTCAATCAAGAATGATTTTGAAGTAACAAGCTTAACATCAGATGAGGCATTTTTGCTAGCAAGGAATAGAGGCTCATAGAGGAATTTTATCAAGAGCATTATGTTTCAGACAATGCTGAAAGGAATAATCACCCTCTAATGATGACGATGATGTTGGTTGGTTATCTGTTGGACTTTTGATCTTACCTGGTACGTGACTAAAGGATTTTGTGGCAGCATAATTTACCCCATTCTTTGCAAAGTTAGATTTAACCTTGAGTAGTGTAGATCATCCTTTCTCCTAGTGTTGTTGCTATGCACAGTTTTATTACTTTTGTATTGGTTTGGCTTATTAATAACAAATTTCATAAGAGAATGTATATATTGTGAAGCTACTGTGAAGATCCATAGATCCTTCAATAAGTGTCAGCAACGATCATGAGTGGGCTCCTCAAATTATTCTAATTACTCACTTTTGTGCAATGAATACTTTTTTGCTCAATGATTGATTACCCCAAAATATGATACCATTTGAAAGCAGTGAATTAAAATAGGCATAGTAAGCTAATTTACTGAGATGTTTGTCACCAAAATTTGCAATAATCTAAATAGCAACATAAATTGCTGAACACAAATGTTTCACTAGATCATCAACATGTTGCTTCCAATTCAATTTCTCGTCAATGCACACACCTAAAATCTTTGAATATTCTACTTTAGTTACAGACTTCTGTTCATAGACTATTTTATTAATGGTGTCATGCCATTTAATGTATGGAACTGTATATACTGTGCATTATAAAAATTTAATAATGGTTCATCTGCAGGGAACCCCTTAATAATTTTCTGTAATTCATTATTTACTATTTCATCGGTTAATTCTTGTTTGTTGGGTGTGATTGCTATACTTATATCACCAACAAAAAGAACTAGCTTTGCATCATCATGAATATAGAATGGCAAATCATAAATATATATCAAGAACAGCAAAGGACCGAAGACCAAATCCTGTGGGACATCATTCTTGATAGCTCCCCAGTTTGAGAATCAGCTGATTTTTGCAGTTTGCCTGAACCACTTACTTCAACTTTCTGCACTCTTCTAGTTAAGTATCAAGTAAACCATTTGTGCACTGCCCCACTAGTGCCACAATGCTTAAGTTTATATAGAAAAATTCCATCATTTACAGAACCAAAAGCCTTTGAGAGTTCACAAAAAATCCCAATGGGTGATGTTAGTTATTTAGATCATTTAATATTTGGCCAGAGAAAGCATATACAACAGTTTCTGAATAGCCTTGCTGGAAACCAAAATGACATTTCCTTAGTACCTTATTTTTACAAATATGAAAAGCTTCTCTTGAATGCATTATTCTCTCAAGAACTGTGGATAAAGCTGTCAGAAATTAAATTGGGCAGAAATTGTTGATATCAGACATATCTCCCTTTTTATGCAATGCTTTAACAATAGTATATTTTAGTCTATCTGAGAAAAATACCCTGCTTCAAAGATGTATTACATATGTGGCTGAGAATCATATGTATCTGTTGGGAACATGGTTTTAGTACTCTGTTGGAAATGCCATCAATTCCATATAGGCTTTTACTTTTGAATGAGTTTATTATTTTATTGATTTCAAAGGGACAAGTGGGTGGAATTTCAGTAGTATCAGATTGCATGAGTATGGTCTCTTCCATTAATAGCTTTGCCTCTTCTGTTGAACATTTAGATCCTATTTTCTCCCTGATTATTAAAAATATTTTCAAGTTGACTTTTTCTTAGTAAACTTTCCATTCATTGTAATGTTATACGATCTCCCTGTTCTCTTGATTGCCCTGTTTTCCTTTCAGTTATATTCCATATTGTTTTAATGTTATTATCAGAGGTACTAATATGAGACATAACACACATGCAGATACACATCTGGACTTTTTAATAAGTATCCTTAATATTGCACAGTAGTTTTTATAATATTTGACTGTTTCTGACTCATTACTCCTTGGTGTTCCCTTTTCCAGTTACAAGGTACTTTTTTCCCTTTAGTTACCCATGGTTTTGTACGTGGCTTCTTACAATTATATTTAATCATTTTCTTGCGGAAACAGCTTTCAAATACACTGATAAATGTATCATGAAATAATTTATAATCCAAATTAGCATTGGTTTCGTAGTACACCTTCATCCCAGTCTAGCTGCTTGAAGCTTTCCCTAAACTTGGTAGTTGTTATATCATTAATTGATAGCACTGCTTTGAATGTCTGTTTTAACTTGTTGTGTGTGTGTGTGTGTGTTTGGAGGGGGGACTACATCATGTCAGAAAGACCACAGGGTAAACATTTATGTTTTTTTAACTTATCTTTGACTACATCAAAGTTATCTATCAGTATGCTGCTATCCTTTACTACCCGAGTAGAGAAATCATCAACAGATGTCAAATTGAAAGAACAAAGTAATACTTCATGCTCATTCTTCCTTTACACTTTTACAGAGAATCACCATTGAAATTCTCATAAATAATATTTTATTCCCCCTGTCAGACATATAGCACAACAAGGCATCCAGATTTTTCAGAAATAGCTAAAAATTATCTGATGGGGACCTACACACTTTTACCATTATATAAGTGCCTTTCAGTTTAAGCTCAGTTTATACCCACTGAAATTAACCTTTTCCATATCAGTGCCAATGTGATGCTTAGAAATGCATAATACATCTAATACACACTCACTTTCTATATCCTCTAAACATAAAATAAGCTCATCTATTTTATCCCTTAATCCCCCTATATTTTGATGAAATATACTAACATTATTTTTCACTCTAGTTTTGTCAAGATCTTGGGATATTTTAAAAGCTTTAGTTCCTGCCTGTCTGAACTTTCAACTGGATACTGATATTATCTTAAAAGATAAGGAGGTACTCCCATGATTTTTAGTAGCACCCATTAAAGCAGATGTTCATGAGCCCCCTCCCCCCCTCTGTTACTCCTGGTTCAAAACACAGTTTATTACACTAACACTAATAGATCATTCAAATGCTGTAACATTGATTTTACACGAATTGCACCCTTAGTCTATGCATGATAGGCTGTCTTTCTAGAATGAAGTCAAAGTGGAAAATCTTAGATAATATTATACATATGCCATTTTAAATGTAAAGGCATCCACATATTTCTGAATAAAAAACCATTAACCTGATGTGTAAATACTTACATAAGCAAAATCATGACAGTGAACACATACATTGCTTCTGAAACCCCATGTTGAAAGGTAACAGAGCAATGTGCTAAAGGATCGATTTTTTTCTATGTGCATGCCAACAGTTGACATTTAAGTGGCAGTCATATATTGGAAAAATAGGGTTTTGTGCAAAAAGGAAACAATTTACATTAACTGTTTAAACATCCTTCTGGATGGATGTCAGGATCATCTGGATTAAGGACTTATTTATTAACCCAGCCAGTTTACCCTTTCCATTCTGATTGAGATGCAGGTCATGCCTAGTAAAATCCCACCTACAAATGGCATCAACAGAAACCAAACCCATGCCTGAACAAGTATCAGTGTTGAAGAGATGATCTAACTCCATGTTGACCCTCCTAATAGAACTATTCAACTGGAGTTGATCATACTGCATGAAGGCAGGCACCAGCACTTACTAAGTAAAATGAGAGTCATTATTTTCATAACCACATTACTGTTACAACTCAGGGTTTTTTTATTTTACAGTAAAATAACAAATTTAAAAGATGGTAGATATATATTTCAACTTGTTGCAGCCTTTCCATTAAGAGTCGATTGCTCGACTTCTGTTTTAATTTTTTTACACAATGTATTATATTGTAACATAGTGTGTAATTTTATGATGAACATTGGTATAAGTAAATTTATATCCTAAATAGTGTTAAGTGATAATGGTAACTACAAGGAATATATTTGTGTTCTGTGATTATGCATTGCTTTGTGAAAGGATACCCTTGTAAAGAAAAAGAAAAAGCATGGGACTTCAATTCTAACTGTAAAAGGGATACCATGTTGGTCTCTTTCATGTATGAGAATATGTATTGTTGGCAGCGGCTATATTAGAAATTTTTAGAGTATTAAGTCTTTGATCTTGATTTCAGGATAATTAAATCAGTTTTCAAAGCATGTAAGGTTAGTGGATGACTATTCATATTGAATTAAATTGACTTTAATTTTCATATTTTTCATCTACGATCAGTTAAATGTGACTGTTAAGCATGGAAGTTTTAGTTAGAGCATGTGGATTCCACAATCAATGCATTTTCTTTCTTTTTCTTCTAGAATTGTTACTTTAAAAGTACAAATAGCTTCCTCACCTCATGAACCTGTCAATTTGAAACTAAAATTTATTGCAGTAATACGTTGTTTTAAGACTCTCAGAACATTCATACTTTTTTTTAGAAAGTTAACATGTCTGCTTCTTGGCTGTTCTTTTTGCACATTGTTCAATGATTAGCTGTTGTAACATCTGAAGGCTGTAGATAAAAGTATTAACAACAATTATTTTCACAGGCCATCATTAGCCTGTTTGCGAACTGTTGAGACAGGATACGGACTGTGCTCATGTTTTGCACCAGGAGATCGGCACTTGCTAGTGGGAATGAAGGATGGACAGTTGCTTATTATTGACATAGCGGCTGGAGAAGTTTTGGAGGCAGTTCCAGCACATACAAAGGAACTTTGGTCAGTCTGCCTCACACCTGATTCAGTAAGTAGCCATGAGTATTTATGTGTGCTCTGCATACTGATTTACATAATGACAGAACTAGCAGAATCAGTCGACAGGTGATGATAGAGATCATGGAAGATAAAGAGCTTAGTTGGGGGATATAGATGTTTCTTGGTGCTATGTAGTAGTGAATGCTGGGTGTCCACAAAATAGATAGGGAAAGTGTGAATGTTTAGGATGCCTGAATACAGATTAAGATATAACAAAAGAGGCAAATGCTTCTTTCTTTAACTGATATCAAGAATAAGTTGTGCTGTCACATTTGCACCAGTGTGCATACAGTCATTGTCTTATTTCTCTTTGAATTAACTGTGCATCTTCAATTTTGTCTAACCTGAAGCCAATACCGACCACAGTAGTACAAGTTTATATGCCAACTTGCTCTGCCGACGAGGAGGAAATTGAAGAAATGTATGAGGAGATAAAAGAAATTTTTCAGACTCACCGAAAAGACATAACGACGAGCTGTGACAGGCATATAAAAAAGACTATGGTCTTCTTCAGAATAAAGAGCATTCGCACAGGAACACTTCACAGTGACAACTGTCATTTCTAGTTGCCACACAACGAAGATTCAGTGTGGGTCAGCTGGAGATTGTCACAGCTCGTTGTTACATCTTTGCAGCGAGTTGTAAACTGTTCTTATTATATTGATAAACTGATTTTTTTAACATTGTATGATATAAGTCACCAGTTTGAAAGGGATGATGAATTTGAAGTACCCCTTGAGTGACTATTTAACATTCTATTTTCCCTCTAAAACCATTCAGAACCACTAAATTCTCTGCCAAATAACTATTGAAAAAGGCTTGCCTTAAATTTTATATATGCCATTGCTAGCCTAGTATGCTAATGTTGGCAATGAAATCTTCACTTAATAAGAATATTTAATTTACTAACTGGACAAGGGTACACAAAATAACCACAGACCAATAATAGCATTAATTATTTCTGTTATCATAAAACAAAAGATTAATTCCCTCATTGTATGTGATTTAGATTGCAAGGAGCATTTACCAATTGTTTCCAACATCAGCACATTAAGCCGGTGTAAATTGAATTGTACTACAGTTCTGCCAAACCCCCTCCAGACGGGTAGAAGGAGGCGGAGACTCTTGAGCGCAGGACTGGTCTTCAGCAACATTTCCAAGCGGCAGACACCAAAAGCTTAAACTGATATTCTTCTGTCACTTTTGTTCACAGTTTATGTGCATTATTGCATGAATTCCATTACCACAGCAGACTATCCAAAGTAACAGGAAAATATTGTACAATAGTCTGAACACAAGAGTGAATTGCTGCCTTCCTTATGTGATTTTAGTAGCCTCAAATGAAACGGGAAGCTTCAATATTTTTTCTTCTATTCGTGATGTAACTACCCACGAAGAAAATCATTAGTTTTGTAATGAATGTCAATTGAGTGTGGAAGCACATCTCAAGTCTTTCCATCAAAGAAAATGGAAAGAAAGATACTGACAACATACTTGTACCGATATCCAAATATTAGAGCTGTCGTGTGTAATTTATGTGAAACATATATAACGAGATGTATGTATTTCTCACCATCTGATACAGAATGTCTCATTTGCTGTGAGTGTGAAACATTTATAAATATACGTATTAAAGATATGTTGGCTACAGTCATCTCACTATAATAATAACAACTTCATGTGACTCATTGGCCAGGTGCAAGAAAAGCTCATAATTTTATATTCCTGTAGTGGAGACTGTGGTAATTAGAATGCAAATAAAATATATGTATACAAGATAAAATTTACAGAACCGGTAGACTTAAGTTAATGTTTACACTTTTCCGATTCTGTCATATTTGTTTGTACCTCAGAACTGTCCGACTCCTTCATGCTTGCAATTTATGTAGCTTATTTTAGAGTTAGTAAGGTCAAATGAAACTTTGGTAGTACGTATTCTGAAATTTCACTAAAATAGGAACATTCATTCATGAGTGATAGACGTCAAAACTACAAAAATGAACTCAGAATATTGCATTTTCTTGTTTTACTTTTTCTTCAAATTGGGACAACCACTACCTGAACTGTCCCTCAATAATGCAGCCTTAGGAAATGCAAGCTTTCCTTTTCTGGCACACCATTGGCGCTTCTCTGGGAATGGAGCACATAAGATTCCCATTGTGGAAAAATTTGTTTTTGAGAGGGGGAAAAATCATCGAGATTTATTAAAAGTGCCAAAAGGAACACAATTCAAGAAAAGGATAGTAGGAAGTTTTAAATACTCTTTTCCTCCTCCACAATACTGTCACTGAACGTAATCATGACAAATTTGCTGAGACAAACAGACAAAATCAACAGTATTAAAAAGCAAAATGAAAACATGATCACATGTAGCAAGTGCCAAATAACTAGGATAAGCACATGAAAAAAGTGCTATCAGCTGACAACTATTGCTTTCTGCCACTGGGAAGTGCTCTTGCAGACTAGTCACGTGCACAACATGCCCCACCTCGTTCTGCCCTTGGGGAGGGAATGTGGCAGAACTGTAGTATGATTCAAGTCGTTAAGCCATCTCTGCTGTAAGAAAAAGTACCACCTGTCTGCTTTGAACCATGATGTCACAGGTGGGGACACACTAAACTGAAAAACTAAAACAAAACTCATAAAATGAAACTTTCCATTAAGCTCAAACTTTTTTTTTCAATAATAAAATTTTTGTTGTATCCTTGAAGATACAAAAGTAAAACATAATCATGTATATATTATAGGCCACTGATGATACCTTTCATATAAAGGCATAATGCAAATGGGAATAAAATTATTAGTCAGTTGCATAGATGGATAACATAAATATCTACACTATAATATAATGCAGCAAATGTGGGAAGACAGGACAAAAAGGAACTAACAATGATACAAAAGTTTACTTCTATATCTTAGCAATGGAAAATCTGATTGGAAATGTCAATAATGGAGGATAGTTAACAACTCACCATAAAGACGCTCACTGAGCTGCTGACTGGTACATAAATAGATAATCACATACACACAACTTAAATTATTGGCCCTGGCCTTCTTTAGAAAAAGAAACACATAAATTCCCACAATCACTCAGACAACTATACATACACACAGCCACCATGTCTGGCCACTCCAGTGCCACAAGCATCTAGACTGAGTGAGGTGCGGAATGGAGGGGGAAGGATGCCGGGTAAAGGTGGGGATGGGAAGTTCCGCAATGCATGATGGTTTGTAACAACACTGATAGACAAGAATTTGAATTGTGGCAATTAATACAGTGAAGGGAAGGGGTTGGAAGGGATAAAAGGGAAGTGTAGAGGAGTTTAGGGAGGGATTGGGGATGGGGAATTTCAAATGATAAAAATAAGGAAAAATATAAATAGGAAAAAAAGGAAGAGGATAGGAAAAAAAGAATAATAAAACAGGAAACAGACAGGAAAAAATATAAAAAATTTAATAAAAATAAAAAGTAATTAATTAATGGAATATTGTAAGGGGCAACACACAGTTGCAAGAAAGACATGGATTGGAGAGATGCAGAATAATGAGTGGGGAAGAAAGAGGGGGGGGGAAGATGTTAGGCATAGGGTGCAGGAATGGGAAGTTATCTTAGGTTGAGGCCAGAATGGTTGCGGGACTGTAAAATGTGTTGAAGGGATAACTCCTATCTGCGCAGTTCAGAAAAGATGGTGGTGGAAGGGAGGATCCAGATGACTCAGGTAGTGAAGCAGCCATTGAAATCCTGAGCACTGTGTTCAGCCACATGCTGTGCCACAGGGTGGTCCAACTTGCTTTTTGCCACAGTTTGTCTGTGACCATTCATTGTGAGGACAGCTGGTTCATCGTCATACCAATATAAAACGCTGTGCAATGATTGCAGCAGAGTTGATATATCACATGGCTGCTATCACAGGTGGCCCAACCTCTGATGGGGTAGGATAAAACACAACAATCTGAAGTTGTCAAAAATTGCCAAAAGTACCCCACAGCCATAATTTCAAATTGTTGTAGCAAAGCTCCTAATGAAACTACAATGATGGTAGAGGTGTCATTTTTCGGCATTTTCCATGAGCTTTCCAATGATATATGACACCTTATGGATTTGAGATGAAAACTGTTTTTCAAATTTAAATGAAAATGAAAATTTTTAATTTCTCAAAAAGTGCATCTTCAAAAATTTTCAAAATAGTTTATATAATGCTTTACATTACTGTTAACTAATACCCTGAGTATGAAAGTGGGACTATCATGGGTTTACACCTTTATAAAATTGCAAAAATTCACATTTCACTAAAAAAAATACATTTTTGTAAAATTTATAGATCTAAGCATAAATATACCTAATTTCATTCATGTATCTACATACACATTAAAATTTGATGTTAACACAAACATTCCAAGTGTGCAAAACCTAATTTATACAGTCTTTGATTTAAAAATGAAATTATTGTTAAATGCTTTCTTTGTTTTTACAGTTTCATCCCCAGAAATCTGATACAGACTTCCTGTAGCTGTTACTCAGTTTAACTTACAAAGAATATCTTTTATCAATAACCAAAGAATATCCGGTTTTATGGGAAATGTGTAAGATGGTGATGGGCCACAAGGGCGAAGGAATGTAACTTTAACTTCATCAAGGTCATCTTTCGTTAAAAGCTGACCACCATTTCTTGTCATAGACAACAGTAATATCTCCATGAATGTCTTTCAAAGCCAGTCTTTCTGGAGATTTGGTAACAGTAGATTCTATGATGTCTGAAAAAAAGTCTTTACCAATATTTTCGATGTACTTGAAACAATCGGTATAAAAGCAAGTAACTTCTGTGTCCCTTTTATGGAAACAGATTAACTGAAGTGTTCTTCCAGGAATCTCTCAGTTTGAATGAACCCTTCTACTGTAGAAAATTCAAAATGTACAGATGTAATGTTTTTAACTGCCCATTAAAAAAGTTGTTGCAGAGTAAGAATGTGGTTGCCATATGGCCTATGCAGACTTGATTTTTTTGATAATCTCTTAGCAATTCCACCAACACCATCTCAAGGTTCTTTTCCATGAGCAGGGGCAAAAAAATGCCATTCGGTTTAGATTCCAAAATCTTTGTGAAGCAGTAGTTCACAAAATTCTTTCTATTTTTGTACTGGGCTGCACTCCCATCTTCTGTACGTTAGTCTGAAATTTTGTTTTTAAAATCTAAATTAGCAGTAGACTGACTGCAATGGTATTACACTCTAGACAGTTCCTGGGCAACAACTATAGTTTCCCATAATGCATTGGAAAGATGCTGGGTTGCACAGCACTTTTGCCAAAAAGTGTTTATAAGAGGCCAATTCTTCATTGTTTAAGATTCGAAGCTTAGAGTTTTCTATCATTAGTTTGACATTTTGATGTGTAGTGCAGACACATAATGAGGGTGTTGCACTATGGCCAGTCAAAACACAGTGTTTTGGGTGAAGTTCTGCAAATTTTGAAAACCTGATCTTCATTGCTGGAAATTCAGCTTTGAAACTGTTACATGCTTCTTTTAAACTGAACAAAAAAGGTCTCTTAGATATTACTGTTCTATTTCCATCTTCCCCCTTCACAGTTACACCAGTGTAACTTATGTATATGTCCACTTAAATCTACAAATTTAACAAAAATGAATTGTGAATTTTGAAATTTTATAAAAGTGTGAATCCATGAAGTCCCACTTTCATACTCAGGGTATTAGTTAACAATAATCCAAAGCATTACAGACTTTTTTTTTTGAAATTTTTTTGCACTTTTTGAGAAATTAAAAATTTTAATTTTCGTTTAAATGTGAAACACAGTTTTCATGTCAAATCAATAATGTGTTGTATATTATTGGAAAGCTCTTGGAAAATGCTGAAAAATGACCTCTCTCCCATCATTGTAACTTAATTAAGAGATTTGCTACAAGAAGTTGAAATTATGACTGTGGGGTGCTTTTTGATGATTTTTGACAACTTAAAATTGTCGTATTTTCAAAATGGATTGATGGATTTAAAAAAAATTGGGCATTTTTCGTAATCTATATGTGGGCTACATCTGTGCCAAGTTTCACCAAAATCTGACATGATGAGATAAAATTCATGTTAAAAGTGTGTTGATTTGACATGGAATGACCCCTGTGGTAACGGGTTGGGGTTGGGAGTGGCATAAGGATGGACTAGGATATTGTGGAGGTCGGATGGGCTATGGAACACCACTTGAGGAGGGGTCAAAAGGATTTTGGGTAGGATGTCTCTCATTTCAGGACAATATGACAGCCAACGAAAGCCCTGACAAAGGATGTGATTAAGTTGATTGGTGGTGTGTGGGGACATGGCTCGGGAAATCTGTTTACAGACTAGATCAGGAGGGAAATGTCTTTCTGTGAAGGTCTTTGTGAGGCCTTCGGCATAATGGGTAAGGGACTTCTCATCACTTCAAATTCGCCATCCATGGGTGGCAAGCCTGTATGGGAGGTTTTTTTTAAATGTGGAATGGATAGCAGCTGTCAAAGTGCAGGTACTGTTGGTAATTAGTAGGTTGAATGTGGGCAGAGGTGTGGATGAAGCCGTCAATGAGGTGGAGGTTAACATCCAGGAAGGTGACTTGGTGAGTTGAGAAGGACCAAGTGAAACTGATGGGGGAGAAGGTGTTGAGGTTGTGAAGGAATGAGGATAGGGTGTCCTGGCCCTGTTTTAGGAGGCTAGGAAGGTTTCCTCTAGATGGCCCATAAATGGGTTGGCATAGGAGGGTGCCATATGGATCATAATGGATGCCCATGGCTGTGCCACAGATTTGATTGTATACTTTTCCTTCAAAGGAAAAGTAATTGTTTGTTAGAATGTAATTGGTAGGGGTTATAAGGATGAGGTATTGGGCGTGGAGTCTGAAGGACGTTGATAAAGGTAGTGTTCGAAAGCAGCAAGATCATGGGCATGTGGGATATTGGTGTACAGTGAAGTGGCATTAACAGTGACAAGTAACGATCCATGAGGTAAAGAGGAACTGGTATCTTGGATGGGGGAGGCTAGGTTTCGAACAATTGGTTGGAGGTGCTGGTCAATAAGGGCTGAAATTCTCTCTGTGGGAGCACAGTAAACAATCACAATTGGGCACCAGGATTGTTAGGTTTATGGATATTTGGGAGCATGTAAAATGTAGCCTGCGGGGTGTTGTTGGAGTGAGGAGGGAGATGGATTTGGGGGAGAGCTTCTGGGAAGGGCCATAAGATTTTAGTAGGGATTGTAAGGCATTTTGGACTTTTGGGATGCGGTCATCCTGGCACAACTTATAGGTTGAGGAATCAGACAATTGACATAGGCCTTACGTCAAGTAATCATTGTGATTCATCACAATAGTGGTGGAACCCTTGTTTGCAGTGAGGATGATTAGATTGGGATCTGTTTTGAGGTTGTGTGAGGCTGTCATTTCTTCTGCCAAAAGGTTGGCATTCGTAGGAAGGGACTTGGGAAGGATAGTGATCCCAAGTTGTATGTCCCTCAGGGGCTCAGCATTAATTTGCTGAGTACAGGCTTGGCGAACCCGGGGTCCTGAGCTGTGGGCTGTGTCGCGCCAACAGTCCACTACACCGTAAGCTCTGTGCGTGCCTCAACGACCATCGTTCGGCGCGACGGTGGAACGTTGTACGTTTCAGAGCCCGGGGATCTTGGCTTAATCGCCCGGGTCGCGAGGACGGTACAAACCTCTATAAAAAAAACCTCAATCTCAAGGTGTGCTACGTGCCGAGGAGATGCATGGCTGTTGAGGTTGAACAGCCGCTAGCGAGCAACCTCTGAGGAACCTGCCGCACCTCAGTTGTATAAGGCTTCCCCAGGCAAGCGGGGCTCTGCCTGGGTGGACCTCTTTTCCCTAGCTGCTCGTAGGACGACAATGAAACGAGCAAACAAAAACATGGCCGGTCGCGAAAACGGCGTCTCTAAGTGTGGAAGAGGAGATTATAATGCTGCTGGATATAACCCCCGTTTGTTCCCTTCCCTGCCTACACCGTGGGAGGAACGTCGGGCTAGATCTGCAAATGAGACATACTCTCCCAAATTCCTTGTATGCAGCCGCACGGATGATGAGTCGTTTACATCTACGAAGCCTCTTTTCTTTGTGGAACATCTTGAGGACAAGTACGGCGAAGTTTCCGGATTGTCCAAGATGCGAAGCGGCGCAGTGCTCATAGAAGCAGCATCCCCAGCTCAATCGCGGGCGTTACTTGCCTGCGACAAGCTGGGTGACGTCCCTGTGAGCATCACACCACATAAGTTGCTAAATATGGTCCAAGGTATAATTTTCCACCGAGACCTTTTGTTACAGTCTGACGACGAGTTACGCGCCAACTTGGAGAGTAGAGGAGTCCACTTCGTCCGGCGTGTCCATAGGGGGCCAAAGGATCACAAGGTTGCCACCGGTGCCTTCATCCTGGCCTTTGAAGGCGATAACCTGCCTGAGAAGGTCAAGGTAATGGTTTACTGGTGCGACGTGAAACCTTACATTCCTCCCCCTATGAGATGCTTCAAATGCTGGAAATTCGGCCACATGTCCTCTAGATGTACTTTCATCGCTACATGCAGGGACTGTGGCCGTCCAGACCACCCGGACGCGCCATGCACACCGCCTCCCATCTGCGTTAATTGTGGCTTGCATCATCCTCCTTGGTCATCGGATTGCACCGTTCTTCGTAAGGAAGAACGGTGCATGGAACTTAAGACCTTGGACCGACTTTCGTATTCTGAGGCTCGAAAGAAGTATGAGCGACTTCACCCAGTTACCATGAATGCCTCTTTCGCAGCAGTGACATCGTCGCCATCCGCCTTTAAATCTGCAGCAGACACTAGTGTTCCACCATCTGCCGGCCCTCAGGGCCACTCACGCACTTGCTTTGGGAGCAGCCCCCAACCCTCCGTCGGAGAAGATTCAACCTTCTCCGGCTGCCCTCATTCAGAAGGGGACCCTCGGGACGATCCCTTCTGTGGCTTCCTCCAGCGCCGGTACCGGTGCTGGCCGCCAGCAGCAGGCACCGTCGCCGGCTGCTGGCCGCAGGGCGTCGTACTCTCCCTCTGTCACTGAGACGGAGGCTGAGTCTGCGAAGCCCCTCCTTCCAGCGAAGCCCCCGAGGGACTCGAGGGTTCGAAAGAAAAAGGAGAAGAAGGATAAGACCAAAGATTCCACGATGGCCACTGTGCCACACGCCCCGTCCACCTCTGCCTCTGAGGACGAGGTGGAGATACTCGCATCCCCCGAGGACCTTGCTCTCTTGGATGCATCAGACGCAATGGACATCGTAGCTGATGCATCGCTACCAGTGGCTACAAACGATGTTGAGGTGTGATTCATAACTTTTTTTTTCATTCATGCCTTCCCAGCTGTCGGATTCTGTCATCCTCCAATGGAACTGCGGCGGTTTTTTCACCCACCTGGCTGAGCTACGACAACTTTTGAGCGTTACACCTGCTCTCTGCATTGCCCTGCAGGAAACCTGGTTTCCGGCGATGCGGACCCCTGCCCTTCGGGGCTATAGGGGATACTTCTGCAATCGTAGTGTGTATAACAGGGTGTCAGGTGGAGTGTGTGTGTACATCCTTACCTCTGTATATAGTGAACCTGTGTCCCTTCAGACGCCGTTGGAAGAGTTGGCCGTTAGGGTAAGGACAACACAAGAGATTACTGTCTGCAGCCTCTACCTCCCTCCTGATGGCGATGTCTCTATGGCTGTCTTGGCTGCACTTATCTCGCAACTCCCGCCACCTTTTGTGCTATTGGGGGACTTAAATGCCCACAATCCCCTGTGGGATGGTTCTACAATCTCTGGCCGTGGCAGAGTTGTCGAGGACCTGCTTTCTCAGCTCGACCTCTGCCTCTTGAATACAGGTGCCCCCACACATTTCAGTGTGGCACACGGCACATTCTCGGCCATTGATCTGTCGATATGCAGCCACAGCCTTCCGCCATCCATCCATTGGAGTGTCCATGATGACTTGTGCGGCAGTGACCATTTTCCGATCTTTTTGTCACTCCCACAACGTCAGTCCCCAGCACGCTCTCCTCGGTAGGCTCTCCATAGGGCTCACTGGGAAGGCTACACCTCTGCTGCCATCGTTGGCCCTCCCCCACTCGATACCATCGATGTGGTGGTTGAGAGCGCCACGCAGTCAATATTGTCTGCTGCAGAAGCTACTATTCCTCGTTCCTCGGGGCGCCCACGGCGTAAGACGGTGCCGTGGTGGTCACCAGAGGTCGCTGACGCCATTGAAGACCGTAGGCGGGCCCTACAGCGGTACAGGCGGCACCCTTCTCTTGAGCACCTCATTACCTTTAAAAAGCTCCGTGCTCGTGCTTGCTGTCTAATTAGAAGACGAAAACGGGAGTGTTGGGAGACGTACGTTTCCACCATTGGATCAGGTATCTCCACTTCCCAGGTCTGGAGCCGGATTAGGCGCTTACGGGGATACACAACAACAACAATCCCTGGGATCTCCGTGAATGGAGCCATATGTACGGATCCAACCACGCTTGCGGAGATGTTTGCTGAGCATTACGCTCGTGCTTCTGCCTCTGCAAACTACCCACCAGCCTTCCGTACGTTAAAGGAGCGAGTGGAACGCAAGCCTATCTCTTTTACCACCCGCCGCACTGAGGCTTATAACGCTCCATTCCGTAAGTGGGAGCTACTTGGTGCCCTCGCGCAATGTCCTGACACGGCCCCTGGGCCTGATAGCATCCATGCCCAAATGCTGTGACACCTCTCTGCAGAAAGCCTGGGTAATATCCTCACCATTTTCAATCGGATCTGGAGCGACGGGGTATTCCCTTCGCAGTGGCTGGAGGGTATCATCATACCTGTGATGAAACCGGGCAAAAACCCTGCTCATTTGGATAGCTATCGACCCATCAGACTGACCAATGTTCTCTGTAAACTGTTGGATCTCATGGTCAGTAGGCGGCTGTGCTGGATCCTCGAGACTCGGGGCTTACTGGCTCCATGCCAGGGAGGATTCCGCCGGGGTCGCTCCACCACCGACAACCTGGTGTACCTCGAGTCCGCACAGCCTTTTCCAGGCGCCTACATCTCATAGCCGTCTTCTTTGACATGCACAAGGCGTATGACACAACGTGGTGACACCACATACTCACTACTTTACATGGGTGGGGCCTCCGGGGCTCCCTTCCGATTTTTATCAATAACTTTTTAGCTGTCCGTTCTTTTAGAGTTCAAGTTGGTGCCTCTCGAAGCACCTCTCATGTGCTGGAAAATGGGGTTCCTCAGGGCTCTGTTCTGAGTGTTCCCTTATTTTTAATAGCCATTAATGGCCTAGTGACAGCAGTTGGGTAGTCAGTATCCCCTTCACTATATGCTGACGACTTCTGCATCTATTTTAGCTCTTCCAGCACACAAGTGGCTGAACGCAGACTGCAGGAAGCGATTCGAAAAGTGCAATCCTGGGCTCTTGCCCACGGCTTCCAGTTTTCTGCGGCCAAGACTAGTGTTATGCACTTCTGTCGGCATCGGACTGTTCACTCACACCCCGAACTTTACCTCGAAGACCACTTACTTCAAGTAGTTTTTAGGGCTTGTCTTCGACGCTCGGCTGACTTGGCTTCCTCATATTCGTCAGCTGAAGCAGGAGTGCTGGCGCCATCTGAATGTTCTTCGCCACCTGGGCCATACAAGTTGGGGCGCGGATCGCTCCACACTATTACGACTCTACACAGCACTGGTACAGTCATGGCTTGACTTTGGATGCATTGCCTACAGTTCAGCATCCCCTTCGGCATTGCGCCTGTTGGACCCCATCCACCACTGTGGGGTTCGCATCGCGACAGGTGCCTTCCGCACCAGCCCTGTGAACAGCTTACTTGTGGAGGCTGGGGTCCCACCTTTGGAGATACGCCGCCAACACCTGTTAGTGGCTTATGCAGCCAATGTATATTGCTCCCCAGGCCACCCAAACCGGCGTCTCCTCTTTTCTGATGTGGTTGTCCGTCCCCATCAGCGACGCCCTAGATCAGGTCACGCGATTGCCTTTTGAGTTCGATCCCTCTTGCTGGAGGGGCCAAAGACTCAGTTCCACTGGAGGCGCTCCGCCGTCAGTTCTCGGCTGTCATAGCGGAGTTCCGTGGTTATGACCTGATGTACACCGATGGTTCAATGGTTGATGGCTGTGTGGGATTTGCCTATACTCATGGTGACCATGTGATTCACAGAGCTCTCATGCATATCCGGTACTGCTCAGGCGAGTCTTTTGTTGTTTGCAGCGACTCCCTGAGCAGCCTCCGAGCTCTGGAGCAGTGTTAGCCGCGGTCCCCTCTGGTGTTGGCCATACAAGAGACGTTTTGTGCCATTGAACAGTCCGGGCGATCAGTGGTGTTCATCTGGTCTCCGGGTCATGTGGGCATCCCGGGCAATGAATGTGTTGACAGACTTGCCAGGCAGGCAGTCAGTGCGTCCATTTTGGACATTGGCCTCCTGGCGTCTGATCTCCGTTCATTGTTGCGCTACCGCATACATCAGCGTTGGGATGCCGAGTGGCATAGCCTGGGCACACCCAACAAGCTTCGGGTAGTCAAGGAGACCACCACCGCATGGCGTTCTTCCATGCTGGCCTCTCGCCGGGACTCTGTGGTGCTGTGTAGACTCCGTATTGGGCATTCGTGGCTCACCCACGGACATCTCCTTCGTGGTGAGGCCGTGCCCCAGTGTCAGTGTGGCTGCCATTTAACAATAGTCCACATCCTAGTGGACTGCCCTTTCTTAGCCGCCTTGCGGCGTCGTTTTAACATCCCTGGTGTTTTATCAGATGTTTTACGTGACGATGCTTCAGCAGCAAATTCAGTTTTAAGTTTTATTCGAGTAGGAGGTTTTTATCAGTCTCTCTGACTGGTCTTTCCCTTTTACTGCCGAGTGGTTGACTTTTCCTTTTTTATTCCTATGGTCGGTCAACCACAGCCTTTGGCCTCTTTGTAGTAAGGTGTCTTTGTGTGTTTGTCCCTTTTCCTTTAGTTTCTTCTCCGTTTTGTTGATGTTTTATGGACCCAGTGGGATTCCCCTCCCACTTCACAAACCTAATCTATGGGCGCATTTATTTGACGTCCGTGCTTTTATTTTTGACACTTTGTGATGGAATGGGGGACTGATGACCATTGTAGTTTTGTCCCCTTAAACATCCAAATAACAACAAATAACAACCAAGTTGTCTGTGACGAATTCCTAGAAGGTGACCAGAGGGTGGTTAGGTGGGAATGAGGGAAGGTCACAGTTGGATGGTGGTATGAATTGGGAGAGGCAAGGTTCAATGTTGGAATTAGTTTGGCTTTGATTGGAGGGATTGGTGGCAAAGTAGTTTTTCCACTGTAGGGACCGGCAGAAAGCGAGGAGGTCTTTGACGAGTGCAGCATAGTTAAATTTGGGTGTGGGGATGAAAGTGAGACCTTTGGATACGACTGTAACTCCTGTGGGGTTGAGGGTTTTGGCAGAAAGGTTAACAACAGAATTCTGGGATTGTTTAGGCTTTGGGTATTTTGGTTTGTTGGTGGGGTGTTTTGAGGGATGTAGCAAGTGAAAAAGGTCTGCGAGGCAAGGTCTAGGTGTCCAAAGTTCATAAACCAATCAAGAAGGCTAGGTGCATGTTTTTGTTGGGAAGAGCCGATAAGCAAATGTTAGGTTCACACTTAGAAAATGAGTGGGCATTGTTTAATTCTGGGACTATGGACGTAGAGGAATTGTGGACTAAATATGTGCGAGTAAAGACGATTAAGTATGGAAAAGATCCTCTATGGTATAATAATAATGTTAGAAAGCTGCTGAGAAAGCAAAGACTGTTGCATTCTTGAAATGATGACAGGCAAAAGTTAGTAGAGATTCGTGCGTCTATAAAAAGATCGATGCGCGAAGCATACAATAATTACCACAGCCATACCTTACCAAGAACCCTAAAAATTCTGGTCCTATGTAAAATCGATAAGTGGGTCAAAGCCCACTGTCCAGTCATTCGTTGATCATTCTGGGGCAGTAATAGAAGAAAGCAAACAGAAAGCTGAAGTTCTAAATTTAACCTTTAAGAAATCTTTCACACAGGAGGACCACACAAATGTACCATCATTTGATCAACGTACCAATTCCGAAATGGAGGACATAGTAATAGGTATTTCTGGTGTAGAGAAGCAGCTGAGAGAGCTAAATACGAAAAAGGTCTGCTGGTCCAGATGGAATACCAGTTCAATTTTACAAAGACTATTCTGCGGCATTGGCCCCCTAATTAGCTTGTATTTATCATGAATCTTTAATTCAGCGCAAAGTTCCTAGTGATCGGAAAAAGCGCAGGTGACTCCCATTTATAAGAAAGGAAAGAGAACTGACCCACACAATTACAGGCCAATACCGTTGATATCAGTTTCATGTAGGATTTTGGAGCATATTCTCAGTTAGAATATAGTAAATGACCTTGAAACGGAAAAGCTTCTTTCTATGAATCAGCACGGGTTTAGGGAACATCATTCATGTGAAACTCAGCTTGCCCTTTTCTCACATGACATCTTGCATGCCACGGATGAAGGGCAACATGCAGATTGTGTTTTTCTCGACTTCAAAAAGGTGTTCGACGTGGTGCCACACTGCAGACTGCTAATGAAGATATGAGCTTATGGAATAGGTTCACAGATTTGTGACTGGCTGGAAGACTTCCTAAGTAATAGAACACAGTACGTTGTTCTCGACGGCGAGTGTTCATCAGAGACGAGTGTATCGTCAGGCGTGCCCCAGGGGATTGTGATAGGACCGCTATTATTTTCTATCTATATAAATGATCTAACAAATATAAAAAATAGAAAACGGATGACTTACCAAAAGGACCGGCTCGTCAATAGGCACAAATAAAATCACACACATACAAGCTTTCGCAACCGTTGGTTGCTTCGTCAGGAAAAGAGGAAGAAAGGAGAGGAGAAAGGGAAGGATATGGGTTTTAAGGAAGTGGAAAAGGAGTCATTCCAATCCCAGGAGTGGAAGGACTTACCTTAGGGTAAAAAAAGGTAGGTAAACAAATACACACACACTCACACTGATGGACAGAGCAAGTTGGAATTTGTGGCTGTTTGCTTATGATGCTGTGGTGTACGGGAGGGTGTCGTCTTTAACTGACTGTAATAGCATACAGGATGACTTAGACAAAATTTCTAGTTGGTGCGAAGAATGGTAGCTAGCTCTCAATGTAGAAAAATGTAAGGTGATGAGCATGAGTAGGAAAAACAATCCCATAATGTTCAAATACAGCATTAGTACTGAGCTTCTTGATGCTGTCGTGTCGTTCAGATATCTAGGCATGACATAACAGAGTGATATGATATGAAATGAAACTAACATGTAAGGACAGTTGTGAGTAAGGTGGACAGCTGATTTCGGTTTATTGGGAGAATTTTGGGAAGATGTACTTCACCTGTAAAGGAGACCGTGTATAAAACGCTTGTACAACCACGTCATTAGTATTGCTCAAATGTTTGGGACCCGCAGCAGATCAGTTTAAAGGAAGACATAGAGGCAGTTTATAGGCGAGCAGCTAGGTTTGTTACTGGTAGGTTTGATGTTCTTTTCGTGAATTTCTGTTGAGGAAATTTAGGTGGCAATAGTATGTCAACAGGCTTGATAATGTATGAAGGTGGTTTCTAGATTGCTCCTCCAACTGCTGGAGTGCAAGGGATTCAATTTGGGATGTGGGATTTATGTAATGGGGATTGCCCATTAGCAATATCTTTCAGAGGAAGCAGAGGTGGTTGATGGATGCCTGTGCCATGGAGATGTGTTTCTGCAGTACTATGTGTGTGAAGGATAAGAATTTGTGGAATCTGAAAAGGTGAAGGTCGTTGTGAAAGAAGGGATATGGGATTCAGAGAACAGAATTTTAATGGTTAGGCCATTAGTAGGAATTCCTGGTTTAGGCAGCATTGGAGAAATAGAATGTGCGACTGGGTTTTGGCCAAGAACAGGGAAACCCTTCTGAACTGGTGCAGGAAGATGGAGCAGGGATGCTGTTGGAAAGGACATGATGGAGAAATAGGTAGATGAAGGCTTTAAGAGGTGGAGGGGTGCACTGGATAGCTAAAAGGCTAAAAGGGTGTGGAAAATATGCAAAAAATTCACAGAATCACGCACCAACCCACGAAATTATGCACTGGTACAAAAAAATATGAAGCAACATGCAAAATCTCACACCAGTAAGGACAACTACGAACCAACACATGAAAATTGCCCACCAATACCTATAAATGTGTAACAATCCGACAAATTGCCAACCAATACATGAAAATGTATACAAACATGCACATCCATGTCAAATCACATAAAGACAGGCAAGGATACACAAGACACACAAACAAGTAATGATACATAAAAATGTTTATTAAGTCAAGGGAAATGATGGGAAAATGATTTATGGATAGGATGGGAAACCGAAGCGATTATAAACATACTGGACTGTGTGTAGCACTGGTAGAAGTGGGAAGGGAAATTCAAAAAACATATAAAAATAAATAATAAGGGACAGGTAAAATATGCAAGGGAGACAGAGGAAATGTGATCGTAGGAATTACAGGCATGGGAATAATTGTTACATCAAGAATCCGTGCCATAATGTATTGCTGTTGTGAGCAGACAAGACCATTAAATGTGATAAAGGTAACAAGAAATGTAAGAAAATAAGAAACAGAAGGAATGAGTAAAGAAAGTTAGAAGAGTAACAGAGGATAAACACAGAGCCTGGGAAGGAAGAAGAGCCGTTTGGTAAAATTTTAACAATGGAAAATCCGATTGGATCTGTTATTAATGGAGGATAGGTAACAACTCACCGTAAAGAGGCTCGCTGAGCTGTTGACAGGCACGAAAATAGATAATCACATACACATCACTTAAATTTTTGGCCACGGCCTTCTTTAGAAAAAGAAACACATAAATTCACACAATCACTCAGACAACTATACACATACAACTGCTATGTCCGGCCACTGCAGAGCCAAAAGCATCTAGACTGTGAGTGAGGTGGGGAGTGGAGGGGGAAGGATCCCGGGTGAAGGTGGGGATGGAAAGTTCCGCGGTGCCTGATGGATTGTAACAACTCTGATAGGCAAGAATTTGAATTGCAGCAATGAAGGGAAGGGGCGGGAAAGGATAAAAGGGAAGTTTAGAAGAGTTTAGGGAGGGTCGGGGGGGGGGGTTGAAGTAATGAAATAAGGAAAAATAAAAATAGGAAAAACAGGAAGAGGATAGGGGGAAAAAATAATAAAACAGCAAAAAGATAGAATTCCTATCTTTTCCTTTTTTATTACTTGTTAAGTAATAATGAAATTTAGTTGTCAAAAGCTACATTTAAGAACATTAATTAGTTTCAGAGTTGAATCTAATAAATAAAGATAGAAATTAACTGATTAATATATAAATGGAAAAGTTATAAACAGAGATAAAAAATAAACATTATCTGTAACAATCTATTCCAATGAAGGTCCAAAGTTTTTTGATGACTTTCACCATAATCTTCTAGAAGGATTGGAAACGAAATCAGTGTTTAATGGGAATGGTTAAATTCTTCATTTCTTGAGATTCTGTCAAAATTAATACTGTTTAGATTCATAGAGAGGCAGATTGGTTGTAAAAAAAGTAAATGTTATGCCTCACCATATATTTGAAACATGCAGTGGTTAATAGAAGCATAAACAATACTGAAAACATGGCTTAACTTTTAGGCAAACTCCTCCTTCAGAGTTAGCTAGTACAGAAAAATACAGTGCAGTTGTATTGAACTTTTATTTTATTGTTTGCTATATTTTTTGACCTCCATTGTTTTGTATCAAGGTGAATTCATATACTTCCCTATATTCCAATGAATTTTGAAAATATAACTTTTCATCATAATGCATTGTGATGCATATGATAATATTTATATCATTGTTAAATATTTCAGCTTGGCTGTGTAACTGGTGGTGACAATACAGTGAAATTTTGGCAGTTTGAATTAGTTGCGGCACCAGATAGTAAAGCTAAAGTGCTTTCACTGCTACACAAGCGAACATTAAAGTTGGATGAAGGTGTTCTAGCTGTGAAAGTATCACAAAACAATAAATTTTTGGCTGTATCTCTGCTGGATTCAACTGTGAAGATTTTTTTTGCTGACACCTTGAAGGTATGTAAAGTGGTAGTGTTATTAGTTATCTAATAGTACTATTGTATGTGCTTTCATCTCCCAGAAACGATTTTTCTGTGTACTATACTTGCTTACAGTAGCATCCAAGGATGTAACAGTTTCCGCATATTTTATGTACTTGCCCGGTGCTCAACCACAGTATCTTCTTTATCTTATGGGAAGTCATCTAAATTGTTAGAAATATTATATCCAATCCTACCACCCTCATGAAGCACAGACATTGCCATAGTGGGGAGGCTTGCATGCCTCAGTGATACATATAGCCATACCACAGGTGCAACCACAGCAGAAGGGTATCTGTGGAGTGGCCAGACATACATGTGGTTTCCGAAGAGGGGCAGCAGCCTTTTCAATAGTTACAGGGGCGAAAGTCTGGATGATTGACTAAGCTGGCTTTGTAACATTAGCTAACGTGACTTTGCTATGCAGTTATTGTGAACAGCTGAAAGCAAGGGGAAACTACAGTTGTTAAACTTCCCGAGGACATGCAGCTCTATATAAATAAATGATAATGGCATCTTTTGGGTTAAAATTCCAGAGGTAAAATTGTCCCCCATTCAGATCTTTGGATGGGGACGACTCAGAAGGATTTGTCATCAAGAGGAACAATCAAGCATTCTACAGGTCGGAGTGTGGAATGTTCTATCCTTAATCGGGTAGGTAATTTAGAAAATCTGAGAAGAGAAATGGATAGGTTAATGTTAGATATTGTAGGTATTAGTGAAGTTCAGTGGCAGGATGAACAGGATTGCTGGTCAGATGAGTACAAAATCAGTTGGTGGTAATGCAGGAGTAGGTCTTATAATGAATAAGATAATAGGAATGTGGGTAAGTTACTATGAACAGCATAGTGAACACTTAGGTGTAGCAAAGATAGACATGATGCCAATACAGACCACAGTAGTACAAGTGTATATGCCAACTTGCTCTGCCAAAGATGAGATTGAAGAAATGTATGAGAAGATAAAAGAAATTTTCCAGACAGTTAAGGGATCAAAAAAGTTGATTGTGATGGTGGACTGGAACTCTGTAATAGGAAAGGAAATGTAGTAGTTGAATATGGACTGGGAAAAAGGAATGAATCACCTGGTAGAATTTTGTTCAGTGTACAATTTAATCATCACAAACACTTGGTTTGATCTTCATGAAAGACATTTGTATATGTGGAAGAGACCAGGAGACACTGGAAGTTACCAGATTGACTTATTAATGTTAAGACATAGGTTCAGAAACCAGGTTTTAAACAGTAAGAGGTATCCAGCGGCAGATATAGACTCTGACCATATCTTATTGGTTATGAACTGTAGACTGAAACTTAAGGTAGAAAATAAGGAGATGGAACCTGGATAAATTGAAGGAACCAGAGGTGTTGAGGGTTTCAGAGCAAACCTTAGGCAAGGATAGACCGAAACAAGGGAAAAAATAAAGTTGACAAGATGTGCGGTCTGGCTAAGCAGGAGTGGTGGACGACAAATGCAAAACTGTAGAAGAAGGGGAAAGATACCCCCCTATAGGAAAATAAAAGAGACATTTGGAGACAAGAAAAGCAGCTGCATTAATGTCGAGAACTCAAATGGAAAAGCAGTACTAAGCAAATAAGGGAAAGCTGAAAGTGTAAGGAATATATAGAGGACCTATACATAGGAAATAAACTTGAAGACAGTATTCTAGAAACAAAGGATGAGGTAGAGGAAGACGAGATAGGAGATATAATACTGAGAGAAGAATTTGACAGAGCACTGAAAGATTTGAGTTGAAACAAGATCTCTGGAGTGGATGATATTCTGTCTTAACTGTTGATATTGTTAGGAGAGCCAGTAATGAAGAAATTGTTCCACCTGGTACACAAGATGGGAAAATACCCTCCGACTTCAAGAGGGTAATTTCCATTCCTAAGAAAGCAAGTGTACACAAATGTGAAAATTACAGGAATGATAGTTTAATAAGTCATGGATATAAAATTCAACACAAATGATTTACAGACAAATGGATAAACTAGTGTAATCCGACTTTGGGGAAGATCAGTTTGGATTTAGGAGAAATGTAGGAACATGGGAGACAATATTCACATTATGACTTTCCTTAGAAGATAGGTTAAGGACTGGAAAACATACATTTTTAGCATTTGTAGATTTTGAGAAAGCTTTTGACAATGTTGAGTGGAATGCACACTTTCAAATTCTTAAGAATATCATGGGTAAAATATAGAGTGTTAAGAGTTATATTCAACTTGTACAAGAAAGGGCCGCAGTAGTTGGACAGAAAATAAGACAGTTTTGTAGCCTTTCCCCAATGTTGTTCAATCTGTACATTGACCAAGCTGTGAAGGAATGCAAGGAGAAATTTGGAGAGGGAATTTAAGTTTATGGTGAAGAAAAAAAAAAAAAAAAAAAAAAAAAAACCTTATGATTTGCTGATGACTTAGTAATTCTGTCAGAAACAGCAGGACCTGGAAAAGCACCTGAACAGAATGGAGAATGTCTCAAAATGTGGGTATAAGATGACAGTTAACAAGAGTAAAACAAGAGTAATGGAATGTAAGGTCAGAAAAATCAGGCGATGCTGAAGGAATTGCATTAGAGGCAATAAAAGTAGTAGAAGAGTTTTTTTATTTGGGTAGGAAAATAACTTAAGATGGTCGAAGTAAAGAAGATATAAAATGTATAATGGCTATGGGACAAAAAGTGTTTCTGAAGAAGTAAAATTTTTTGATATCCAATATTAATTTAAATGTCGGGAATTCCTTTCTGAAAGCTTTAATCTGGAGTGTAGCATTGTATGGGAGTGAAACATGAATGATAGGGAGTTCAGTAAAAAAGATGATAGAAGCTTTTGAAATACGGTACCACAGACAAATGATGGAGATAATATTGGTAGATCACTGAACTAATGAGATGGTGCTTGACAGAATTGGGGAGAAAAGGAGTTTCTGGCATACCCTGAATAAGAGAAGGGATAGATTGGTGGGTCACATTCTGAGACACTAACAAATTGTCAACTTAGCATTAGAACTGATGATGATTAGTTACCTTGCCGAAATTGATCTGTGATCATTAAACAGATTTATTGCGACCGAATGCTGTGTTATTCCCAGTAATTAGAAGGAAGTGTGTGGGGGGTGAAAATCATAGAGGGAGACCAAGGGACGAATACAGTAAACAGATTCAAAAGGATGTAGGTTGCCGTCATTATTCTCAGATGAAGAGGCTTGCACAGGACAGGGTAGCGCGGAGAGCTGCATCTTACCAATCTGCGGACTGAAGACCACAACAATAACAAGAACAACAACAACAACATCCATTTCTGTATTTTCCATGTGGCATATTGTATTTTGACTTCCATTACATACTGTAACAAAGTGTTATTTTATCGTATGTTATGTTTCCTTTTCTTATGTATACACTATGTAATGAAAAGTATCTGAACACCCCAAAAAATATACATTTTTCATATTAGTTGCATTGTGCTGCTACCTAATGCCAGGTACCCCATATCAGCAACCTCAGTAGTCATTAACATCATGAGAGCGGAATTATGTGCTTTGTGAGATTAAAAAACTTCGAATGTAATCAGGTGATGGTTACCATTTGTGTCAGAAGTCAGTACGCAAAATTTCCACACTCCTAAACATCCCTAAGTCCACTGTTTCTGATGTGATAGTGAAGTGGAAACATGAAGGGACACATACAGTAGGAAAGCCTACAGCCTGACTTCGTCTGTTTACTGACAGAGACTGCTGACAGTTACAGAGGGTCATACAGTATAATAGGCAGGCATCTATCCAGGCCATCACACAGGAATTCCAAACTGCATCAGGATTCACTGCAAGTACTATAACAATTAGATGGGAGATGAGAAAACTTGGATTTCATGGCCCAGCTGCTGCCCATAAGCCACACATCACACAGGTCAGTGCCAAACAACACCCCACTTTTTGGAAGGAGCATAAACATTGGACAGTTGTACAATGGGAAAATGTTGTGTGGAGTGACAAATCATGGTACACAATGTAGATTTGGTGGGTGCCTGGTGAGTGTCATCTGCCAGTATGTGTAGTGCCAACAATAAAATTCAGAGGTGGTGGTGATATGATGTGGTTGTTTTTTCATATAGAGCGCTTGCTCCCCTTGTTTTGCATGACACTAGCACAGCACAGGCCTACATTGATGTTTTAAGCATTTTCTTGATTCTCAATGTTGAAGAGCAGTTGGCGGATGGTGATTGCACTTTTCAACACAGTTGAGCTCCTGTCCATAATGCATGGCCTGTGGTGGTCTGGTTACACAACACTAACAGCCCTGTAATGGACTGGCCAGCCCAGAGTCCTGACTTGAATCCTATCCAACACCTTTGCGATGTTTTGGAACACCGACTTCATGCCAGGTCTCATCGACCTACATTGATATCTCTCCTGAGTGTAGCGCTCCATGAAGAATGGGCTGCCATTTCCCAAGAAACCTTCCTGCTCTGGATTGATTGTATGCCTGCAGGAATGGAAGCTGTCATCGTCGCTAAGGGTGGGCGAACACCATATTGAATTCCAGCATTACCGAACTTCGTAAATAACGACATTCTTTGAATATTAATGCTCCAGTCACCTGATGCAGCTCTAGTTGGAGTCTGGAGGAACTAAAGGAATTTGGCAGCTGTGAGAGATTTAGTTGAGTGTACTGTACATTTCCCACATTACCTAGATGTTGTTCTGTTCTAGATTTATTTTTAAATCTATCATCTCTGTATCCCTTTTATTTATTTATTTATTTTTTATTATTATTATTTTTTAATTTATCATACCTGTTTATCTGTTTATCATTTCTAGAGTTCTGCAATGTAATATCCCCCAATACAGTGTAGGAGAAGGTGTTGATGCTGATAGCTAGAATAGCTAAGGGCTCAAAGACGACCTTTGATAATATTTTTATGGAAATGTCTAGTGAACAAAATTACATTATAAAACCAATAACAAATAACTGCTCAAACTTGTCAACACACACTTTCTGATGAATGAATGTTATACTTCTCTTAGACAATTCTGATGTTGATTAAGAATTTAAACTTCAGTAGTGAAAATGAAGATATTGTGAGACGAATGAAGAAGAGGAGGTTTCAGATTCTGATTTACATTAGTCCCCACCTCATAATCACAGCAGGCCCACCCCAAGTTGAATTTCTCTAGGTAGCCAGACATGGAATCAAGTGGGTGACTTTCAATTTTTCATGTTCTGGAAGGAGGTCAGCTTTGAATTTTTCAGAGGAGGGAGGAGGACACACTGTTTATGCTTATCAACAAGGAGACATATTGGCATCATTGATTTCTGCCATAGTTTTTTCTTAAAGAGCTCTGCTGTGATCAAGAAAGTCCTGAAAGAAACAATGATTGGGTATGGTCACTTAAGGAGGTGGGGTGTCATTTGTACAAAATGTGTATTTGTAGAGGACCTTACACAAATCCAAGTGATAAGTGTCAAGAGCTACTTGTGTTCCTTCATCTCGAAGAGAGATAAAAGAGGATAATTCATCTTATCTGCTCTGGAGATAATTTAAATTTAGACAAGCAACTATTACCAAGCTAAACAAATTGCAAGTTAAATCAATTCACTCTCAGCAAACTCTACAAATATGGTATCAAATACTTGATTGCTGTTAATGTAATGATATAGTCAATGTGTAATGCTTTCCCATACCTCTGAAAAAAAAAAAATGAAATGTACAAAGAGAAGAGAACACCAATTCTGTATGTCATGTTGCCATTTGTAAATCAAGGAAAACATATTACAACAGACAAATCTTCACTTCTATTAATAATGGAAATTCTCCTCAGAGATGATAAATTATACTTCAAATGAGAGAGTTTGGCTGGCCAATACTTACCTTTGTGCTGTACTGCCGATAGTAACCCAAAGAAAGAAAAATTACGAAAAAAGAGAAGAGCAAGCTTTCGGAAGAATATTCCTTCGTCAGGTAGGAGAGAAGGGAAGGAAAAAAAAAAAAAGGGAATGGGAACAGAAGGGGGAAGTAATTCACGACCTAGGTCATGAGGATGATGTTCAGCACTAATATACAGTATCTCTGACTTCAACAATCCTTAAATGTTATCCTCATGACCTACGTCATGAATTACCTGCCCCTTCTCTTCCCATTCCTTTTTTCTTCACTTCTGTCCTACCTGGCGAATGAGCATTGTTCTGAAAGCTTGCTCTTCTCTTTTTTCCGTAATTTTTCTTTCTTTGTGTGACTATGGGCCGTACAACACAAAGGTAAGTATTGGCCAGCCAAACAATCTCTTTTGAAGTATAATTCTTCACTTCTTTCCAACTAGCTAAGAACTAAAAGAAAAGACATTTTCAGTAGTTGACATCCTGAACAAGAGTCAGTGAAAAATTCCCAATGAGGCTAAAAGCTAAATGGTCATACATATTCAACCATTCTCCTGTGTCAAGGCAGCCAGTGCAGACCATGCCATGGCTGATACTAAGGTACAAGGAATAAAAGTGTTGTTATTCTAAGTGCACTGCATACTAAAGGAGCAGTAAAGAATGAAGGAAAAGAAGAAATCTAAAACCATAACAATATACGATACAACAAAATTTAGTGTAGATGTGATTAAACAAAGATCCATAAATATAATAAAAAAGGCTGCGTGTAGAAAATGGGCCAATACATCTCCTCTACAATGTCTTAAATGTGGTAGTATTAAATGCATGGATCATCTAGAAAATAGGTGAAGAAGTTAATACATGAAGGGTACAAAGGAGGTAGAGGAAGAAAGTACAAAAGAAGAGGACATGGGACCAAAATCACATAGAAAACAGAAGTGCAGATCATTCCCTGTAAAGAAACAAGATCAGAGACAGCTGTGTCAATTGCCACTAACTAGTGTGCCAAAACTGTGAGCATGAAATAGAAATCACTTCTGTTCACTGTGTTTAGGCAACTCCAGTAACTTGAGTAAAAAATACAGTGATGATGTGTATAGAAGATATGCAAGTATAATACCCGTCATCTGTATGCTTTCAGAGAAATCAGCTTTATCTAGTTCTTTTCCCAAATTGTCTCCCCCAAATATCTGAATTTTTACATTTTTATTTGTGAATCATGATGTGCCATTACCTGGTCGTAGATCGATGTTCTCAATGTTGTCGATAGTTGTTGCTCTTGGTAGTGGCTGGCTGAAATCTCGGGGCGAAAACTAATTCACTACAAATGACGAAGGCAACACACAGAATGGCAGTTCCTTGACACTTTTAATGATTCATAAATGCCCAGTTGTCTCCATTTATGGCCAGCGTACAAGTCTCATTAATTGCAATTAATGTGATGTACAGCGCACATTGCACACATCAATAATATGAATATGTGTGGAATACACTAATCTGAGTGTACATCTTAATGTGGCACAAGTATTAAGTGTTCATTCCTAATACCTGTGTAAACACTTTCCACTCGAATAACATTGATGAACTTCTACATAATTGTTCAAATTTAAAGTTCCAACTGGCATGGTTTGTTCCTCAGATCGCAGCCAAAAAAAGTACTTTGAACCAGCATGGTTTATGCCTCAGACAATGGATGAAACAGTTCTCTGAACTGACATAGGTTGTGCATCTGACAACTGACGAAACAGTACTTTCGTAATTAATGGTAATTATACAGAAACTAAAGAAGGCAAAACTTTCCTAATATTACTTGTGAAACACAGTAATTCCTACTTTAAACAATGGAAATACCTTAAAGGATTCAACAGTATTTTGGAAAGGATAGTTTGCTGCTCACCATAGAGACGTCCGATGAGCCACAGAAAGGCACACATAACAGAATGAAGAAAAGTGAAGCTTTCGGCTGTTAAGCCTTCATCTGCCACAGGGAAAACACACACACACACACACACACTCACACTGACACAAACACGAACCCAACCGCCGTCTCCGCCTATTGCGGCTGGACTTGAGTCCTTAGATTTGTGTGAGTGTGAGTGTACGTGCATTCTCTGTGGCAGATGAAGGCTTAGAAGCCAAAAGCTTCATTTTTGTGTATTCTGTTTTGTGAGCCTTTCTGCACCTCATTGACATCTCTGTGGTGAGTAGAAACCTATCCTTTGCAAAATATTGTTAATTCCTACTTTAATATTATGAGAAAAGAATTTACTTAGTTTTAACAGAAATACTAATTAGCATACTATCTGACCTTTAAAAATATACATCTGGCACAAATTAATTAATATTTGCTAATTAAGCAAAGGTCTCCGGCATCAGATAATATAAAATGACTTCATCTAGTTACGTTACAACAAAGAATAACAAAAGTTTTGAAAAATAAAATGATAATAGAGTAATTACATTCTCATCTATTATTACGCAACAGTGGTATCGGGAAATTCAGTAATGCAAGCACATGGGAATAAATCCCAACAGGCTTTGTTGAACCATAAATATTAAGGTTATGGAATATTTTCAAAAATAGTGAAGAGATACAAGTCTAAATTGTAGGTAACTTGTTAACATGAGTAATTGCTAATTAGTGTATAGAAATAAATAAGTAATATATTAGTTATTGTGTAAAATAATTATTGTTATAACTTATAAAAAGGTACAGATGAACATAATTTAGCTACACTAAAATAAAGTACTTTTTAAAGTTAAATCTGAAAATATTTTATGCAGGTCAAAGTGATCCTTTCTGCTTTTTCAGGAATGTCAGAAACTTTGCCCTTTTTGTTTTTTTCTTTCCTGTGTTGTTAATGGGATGTTAAACCCTAATCATCCTTTCCTTACTTGCCAGTATTATGAGTATTGAATATCGTCTCTTTTGAAAAGTTTGGTTACATAATTCTAATATTTGTGATGTATTTCATAAGGGAAGATATTGCATTAGTGACTTGAACATACTCATAGATACATTTTCTAATACCTGTGTGATATCATTTTTAAAAATAATTTACTTTTATTACAGTTCTTTGTCTCTCTTTATGGCCACAAACTGCCTGTGCTTTGCATGGACATTTCGTACGACTCAACAATTATTGCTACTGGAAGTGCAGACCGCAATGTAAAAATTTGGGGATTGGACTTTGGAGATTGCCACCGTTCGCTGTTTGCACACGATGATTCAGTAACTGGCTTAATGTTTGTGCCCAAAACTCATTACTTTTTTACATGTGGAAAGGATGGGAGAGTGAAATATTGGGATGCTGATTCATTTGTCAAGATTCTCACATTGCAGGTGAGTGAGTGTGTGTAGTGTTCTTATCTCTAAAAAACAATTCTCTCTCTCTGTCTCCCCCCCTCCACTTTCCCCACCTCCCCCCTCCCCTCCCCCTTTATTATTATTAGGTTGATTCAAACAATTGAAATTCTGGGAACGATCAAACAGTATTTGGATATGGTGTTACTCACCACAATGTTTTGCAGAAAGGCATGCATAAAAGAATACAGGTATACTCAGCTTTCAGCCGTTACAACCTTCTTCTGAAATAGAAATGCATTCTCTTATACAAACACTCAAACATGACCACCATCTCCAGCCTTTGTGGGCAGACTATATATTACTCTTATCAGTAGCACGGATGTGTCAACTGTCAAGCTGATTGTGTGATAGTTCACACAGTTGTGATAAGAAGAAAGAGGAAGTGAAAGGCATGACTCTAGTTGCACTTGAGCATTGAAATAATTCAGTGGCAACAAATGAAAATTTATTCCACTTGGCTGTCTGAGTAAACATCCCATCTGTCCCAAATTCCTGTAAGTTGCATATTACGGAAGTAGCGCCTCTACCATCCATGTCATTTTATGCTCACCATTCAGCAGCTGGAGATGACGGATGTGTGACTATGAACTGTGTCTGTGTGATTGCATGAATGTTCTTTATTATGAAGGCCATGGCTGATAGCTTAAATTGTATGAACCACAGACATTGCCGAGGTGGAGGGGGGGGGGGGGAGTGGTTTGTGTGCCTCAACTATACAGATAGCCATTCCGTAGGTGTAACCACAGCTGAGGGATATCTGTGGAGAGCCAGACAAATGTGTGGTTCCTGAAGATGGGCAGCAGCCTTTTCAGTAGTTACAGGGGCAACAGTCTGGATGTTTGACTGAGCCAGCCTTGTATCAGCTAAAATGGCTTTGCCATGCAGTTACTGTGCCAGTTGAAAGCAAGGAGAAACTACAGTCATTAATTTTCCCAAGGACATGCAGCTCTACTGTATGAATATATGATGATGATATCCTCTCGGGTAAAATATTCTGGAGATAAAATAGTCCCCAATTAGGATCTACGCAGGAGGATGTCTTCATCAAGAGAAATGAAGCAGGCATTCTATGGATCGGAGCGTGAAGTATTCCAACCCTTAATTGGGTAGGTAAGTTAGAAATTTGAAAAGAGAAGTGGATAGGTTAAAAGTTATATCTGGTGAGAATCAATGAAGTTTGGTGGCAGGATGAACAAGATTCTTTGTCACGTAAGTACAGGGTTATAAATACAAAATCAGTTAGTGGCAACTCAGGAGTTGGTCTGATAATGAATAAGAAAATAAGAATGTGGGTAAGTTATTATGAACAGTATAGTAAATGCTTTATTGTAGCAAAGACAGACACAAAGCCAACGCCGACCACACTAGTACAAGTTTATATGTGAACTAGATCTGCTAATAAGGAGATCAAAGAAATGTATTAGGAGATAGAAGAAATTACTCACACCGTTAAAGAAAAAGAAAATTTATTTACAGAAATTTTCAGCAATCAGTCTTAAAAATATTTATTTATTAGCAGACCTAGATTTCAACCACTGTGTGGTCATTATCAATGCTTAAAAAATGATTAAAATAATTAAAACATCTTGGCCTCCATGTTGGAGGTTGCGTTCATACTGATGTTTTAAGTATTTTAATCGTTTTTTAAGCATTGATAATGACCAAATAGTGGTCGAAATCTAGATCTGCCAATAAATCAATATTTTTTACGACTGATTGCTGAAAATTTCTACAAGTCAAATACAGTTATGGAGCACAAATTCCACCATGGAATCAAGCCAGATAAAAGAAAATTTAATTGTTATGGGAAACTGGAACTCATTAGTAGGAAAGGGAAGGGAAAGAAATGTAGTAGTTGAAAATGTACTGGGAAGAGGAATGAAAGAGGAGATTGCCTGGTAGAATTTTGTGCAGAGCACAATTTAATCATCACAAACATTTGGTTTAATCAACATGAAAGAAGGTTATATACATGGAAGAGACCCGGAGACACTAGAAGATACCAGATTGACTTTATAATGGTAAGGCAAAGGTTTAGAAACCAGATTTTAAACTGTAAGACATATCCAGGGACAGCTATAGACTATGACCATAACTTATTCGTTATGAACTGTAGATTAAAACTGAAGAGATTGCAAAAAGGTAGAAAATTAAGGAGATGGAATCTGGACAAATTGAAGGAACCAAAGGTTAGAGTTTTAGAGGGAGCATTAGGCAAGGATTGTCTAAAACGGGGGAAAGTAATACAGTAGAAGAAGAATGGGTAGCTCCGAGAGATAGAGTAGTGAAGGCCGCAGAGGATCATATAGGCAGAAGGACAAGGCATAATAGAATTCCTTGGATAACACAGGAGATACTGAAAGGAGAAAATATAAAAATACATGAAGTGAAGCAGGGAAACTGGAGTACAGACATCTGAAAAAATTAGGTTGACAGGAAGTGCACATTGGCTACGCAGGAGTGGCTTGAGGAGAAATGCAAGACCATAGAACAATATATAACTAGGGGAAAGATAGATACCGTATACAGAAAATAAAAGAGACATTTGGAGACGAGAAAAGCAGTGATATAAATATCAAGAACTGATGGAAACGCAGTACTAAGCAAAGAAAGGAAAGCTGAAAGATGGAAAGAATATATAGAAGGCCTGTACAGAGGAAATAAATTTGAAGGCAGTATTCTAGAAGTGGAAGGCGACATAGAGGAAGATGGGATAGGAGATACTATACTGTGAGAAGAATTTGACAGATTTGAGTAGAAACAGGGCCGCAGGAGTGGATGATGTCCCATCTGATTGCTATTATCGTTAGAAGAGCCAGCCATGCAGAAATTGTTCCACCTGGTATGCAAGATGTATGAGACCTAGGAAATGTAGTAGACTTCAAGAAGAATATAGCGATTCCAATTCCTAAGAAAGCAAGAGCAGACAAATGTGAACATTACAGAACTATCAGTTTAATAAGTCATGGTTGCAAAATACTAGCACAAATTATTTACAGGCGAATGGAAAAACTGGTGGAATCTGACCTTAGGGAAGATCAATTTGGATTTAGGAGAAATGTAGGAACACGCAAGACAGTACTCACATCATGACTTATCATAGAAGATAGATTAAGGCGAGGGGAACCTACATTTATAGCATTTGTCTGGAGAAAGCTTTTACAGTGTTGACTGTAATACACTTTTTCAAATTCTGAAGGTTGCAGGGGTAAAATCTAGGGAACAAAGAGTTATATTCAACTTGTACAAAAATCAGACAGCAATTATTAAGAGTTGAAAGTCTTGAAAGGGCCGCAGTGGTTGGGAAGGGGGTAAGACAGGGTTGTAGCCTTTTCCCAATGTTATTCAATAAATACATTGAGCAAGCTGTAAAGGAATGCAAGGAGAAATTTGGATAGGGAATTACAGTCCAGGGAGAGGGAATAAAAACCTTGCAGTTTGCTGATGACATACTAATTCTGTCAGAGACAACGAAAGTCCTGGAAGAGCAATTAAATGGAATGGACAGCGTTTTGAAAGGAAGGTATAAGATTAACCTTAACAAGAGTAAAACAAAGGTAATCAAATGCAGTGTCAGAAAATCAGGCGATGCTGAAGAAATTAGATTAGGTAATGAGACAATAAAAGTAGTAGATGAGTTTTGTTATTTAGGTAGCAAGATAACTTCTGATGGCCAAAGTAAAGAAAGTATAAAATACAGAATGACTTAGGTAATAAAAGCATTTCTGAAGAAGCAAAAATTTGTTGACATCCAATATTAGTTTAAATGGTAGGAAGTCTTTTCTGAAAGCATTTGTTTGGAATGTAGCAGTGTATGGGATTGAAATGTGGACAATAAGGAGTTAAGACATAAAGATGATAGAAGATTTCAAAATGTGATGCTACAGATGAATGATGAAGATTAGATGGGTAGATCATGTAACTAATAAGGAGGTGCTCAGCAGAATTGAGAAGAAAAGAAGTGTCTGGCATATCCTGACTAAGAGAAAGGAACTGTCAACTTAACATTAGAAGAAAGTGTGTGGGGTAAAAATCATAGAGGGAGACCAAGTTAGCAGATTCAAAAGGATGTAGGTTGCCTTATGGATTTTCGGATGAAGTGGATTGCACAGGCAGGGTAGTGTGGAGAGCTGCATCAAACCAGTCTGCAGACTGAAGACCACAACAACAAAAACGGGTGTTTTTTCATGTGCCTGTTGCAGCTTATCATTATGTCTTTGCAGTGAGTTGTAAACTGTCCTTATTATATTGTTGAATTCCAACCTGGAGTTTCCATTATTAGATTTCACCGTGCAGATCCTCATACAAGGTTAAATAATATTATCACATCTGCTGTCAATATATGAACTGAATATATAAACAGGGGAAGTTTAATTATAAACTTAAACTTTGCAAAAGGCTTTGAAAATAACACCACTGGGCAGAATGACTTCAAATTGCAATTGAATATTTTAGGAGAAGGGAGAAAATGTATGACAGAAGAAAAATAAATAGTGTGAAAATTGATCAGTAGATGGTGCTGTATATGTCAGAATGTGAATGAAAACACCTGGAATGCGCACTGAGGTGTTTGCCATGACTGTCTCATGCATGATCACACTCTGCATGTAAAGATGTTTTACAAGAATGATGACTGTGCACAAGTCGCTCAGCAGAAGTTGCAGTCACTGAAGGGTTTGAAGAAAGGTGTCAGTCTGATGACTGCCATGGCTCTGGAGAAAATGATTGGGAAATTGGAAAAACAGGTTCAGAAATATGTTCAAATGTCCTCAGCAGCCAGAGATGGTGGTCATGTATGTCTGCTTGTGTGTGTGTGTGTGTGTGTGTGTGTGTGTGTGTTTCTCCAATCAACAAAAGTCGTATTGGCCGAAAGCTTTACAGTTGTTTCTATTATTTGTACCTTTCCGTGGCTCGTCAGACGTCTCTGTGGTGAGTTGCGACCTATCCTTCACAAAAGTATTGTTGATCCTTCCTGGAATTTCCATTGTATAATGAATATTGTCATATTAATGTCCAGTATATTATTTTGCATATGAGTTATTAACTTACATAGTGTGTGTATTTGTGAAAGTAGCTGCTGTATATTAATCTTGTGTGAAATTATATATGGGTTTTACTTTTTGAACAGGCACATCATGGAGAGGCTTGGGCACTGAGTGTGAGTGCAAATGGGCAGTGGGTTGTGAGTGCAGGATCAGACAGAGTCTTGCGTTTATTTGAAAAAACTGCTGAGCCTCTTGTTTTGGAAGATGAGCAAGAGCAGGAACGAGAACAAGAAGACAACAACAATCTTGTGACTGGTGAGGACACTGTTGTGCCCGGCCATGTTGCACCTAATCTTCCCTCTAGAAAGACAGTTGGCAGTGAGCAGGCTGTAAGTTATAATTATGTATTGTACCAAAATGTTATTCAAAATTTATATTTATCTTGCATCTTTTCCAACTTAATTGAATTACTGTTAAAAAAAGTGGTTATTTCTAAGGCCTACATTGCTTCTTATACAGGTATTGTTCTTGAAAAGAGACTATATGTTTGCAATAGGAACTGTGTATTGTATATGTATCTATATGAGTTCTCTGTGGTTCTCACGTAAGTGCTTGGCAAAGGGTTCAGTGAACCACTTTTATTATTTCTTTACCATTCTACTCTCTAATAGCTCATGGAATAAATCACCACTATTTGTGCAAGCTCTGATTTCTTTTTATTTTATTGTAATGAACATGTAGGTGAGTGGCAAGAAGTTATTTGTGCATTTGAAGGACATAATTGCTGATTGAAATTTTGTTAAAATGTCTTGCCACAATGAAAAATACTTTTGGTTTGATGATTCAACAGTATAGTGACACTTTACAATTTACCACAAAGATGTGTGATGAGCTGTGACAGGTGCAGAAGAAAGACACACACATACAGCACTTAAGTTATCGGCCATTCACATAGGCACACTTCACAGTCACACAACCCTTGTCTCTGGCTGCACCATTGGTTGACATTAAAAGCCATAAATTCATTAATTCAAAATATTCAGAGATCTCAACTGTTTCAGGGCAATGAAATATATTCAACGGCTAACTTGAAAATTTGTGCTGGATCGGAATTCAAATCTGAATTTCCCAGTTCAGGCCAGCAGCTACCTTAACCAATTACCCTATCCAGACACGCTTTTCATCCTGCCCAAATACTCAACTTATCACATATTACGATGATAGTACACCCTCTCCATTAATTCCTCTTGCTCACTTCAGAAACTGTATTCAAGGTATTGGACATATTTGTATATCTGCGCAGAAATTGTTATTTGCCTTTGGAGGCATGTGTATGATTCCTTCAGGCATGTTTCTGATGGTGCGGCCTTAAACAATGACAAGTGTGGACTCACTCTCACAAGTACTGAAAAAGAGTCCATTAAATTTTGGTTAGACAATATCTCAAAGGTTTTAATTCAACTAACTACCTAGCAGTTACAGTTACAAACAACTATAATTGGAAACATCACATAGATGACATTGTGAGGAAGATGAATCAAAGACTACATTCCATTGGTAAACATTTTGATGATTTAACAAATAAACTAAGGAGATTGCCTGCACTACCCTTGTCAACACATCAACACTCTGCTAGAGTATTGCTGTACAGAAAGAATTTATAAAGTACATAAAAAAGTTTTGATTATTTTTTTATAAATGGAGAGTGTCATGGAACAGATATGTGAGTTAGGATGAAAATTATTAATGAATTATTTGTTGCTACAATACCTATAAATAGTCTGATAGTGGTTCATTGAACCTTCTGCACAGCATTTAAATGTGAATTGCTGAGTTATCTCGCAAATGTAAATGAATTGGGACCATTCTATTTTAGTGACCTTAGTCGCCTACTTGACTTTTTGACATGTGTTCATTTCGGTTCTTCGGAAATTTCAGGTTGCTACCACCTTTATCACTGACAGTATTAAATCCAAAGATAGACAAAATATGCTTTTACATCTCTTGCTAGACAGGAACACTGTTTGTTTGTGAGGAGTTGTAATGTTTTGATTCCCTAGCTGATAACTGTTAACAGATCCCTCTGTTTTACTAATCAATCTATCTTTGAGCACTTTTATATACGTAGTGACTCGGAGAAGTCTGCAGGCAACTGACTGATGTTACCCTTCACATTATAAGGTCTGTACTGTTCATGATCTTCATGCTGAACTTAACTGCTGGCTTTGCTCATACCTCATTTGCTTTGTTATTCTTAGTTTCATTTTTGTGGGTGAAAATAAGGCCACTGCTTATTCCAAGATGGAATCTGGTGGGTTACTGCTCCCTATAATAGACTCTGCATTATCAAGGAGACTTCTGCTGCTTGGTGTGCCTCCTCTTGTTCCTCCTGTAAGAAATCTACTATCGTATGTTGCCTCTGCTTTGGGCATACAAGATGCATGTATAATTATTATTCTAAAGTGAGAAAGAGACACCGACCAGTATTTATCTCACCTCGTTACCACTATAGTAAGGACAAAAATAACCAAGCAAACGATCTTTTGGAAAACAAATTTACTTACAACCTAGACCACGAGGTAAAGATGGAGTCTATCTTACGAACATAAAAAAAAGGAAGTATAAATTTAAAAGGGTGCAGCTCACCATAAAGATAATTTCACATAAAAAAGACAGTCACACTCATGCAACTTAGCTTCTGGCCACTGCCTTCTTCAGTCCCAAGCCTGAAGTCGGAGCACGGCAGCTGGAGATAGCAGTCATGTGTGCATGAGCTGTGCCCTTGATTGTATGAATGTCTGTGCGTCCTTTACTGATGAAGTCTGTAGCAAAGCCAAATTTTGCGCGCTCTAACAAGGAAATTAAGCATTTATGGACACATGACCACATAACATATTTTCTTTCTTTGTGTGTGAGGAATGTTTCCTCAAAGTTTCACGTACCTTTTTGTAACACCCAGAGAGTGTGAGAGAGGGGGGGGGGGGGGGGACAGGAAGCACACAGTAGGGAAATGGGCATGAATCGGAAGGAAATGTAGGGTGTGAGGGGGAGGGGGACTGTGGGGCAGTAGCGCTTCGGAGCCCGTGTGGTTGGAGCACTACGTCACCTGTTTAATACAGACATCTTCTTAAATTTCTGTGCTTAAAACTGATCAGCATAGACTGTGTTTATATTCGAAAAAGAAACGGTTCTTTCAGAGTTTTACAAAAGGACACTTTATTTTCCCCAATTAACGCACAAGAGGTTATGTGGCACAAAGCAAAGCATGTCATTTCAAGTGTTAAAACTGACATTTACTTGTAATCTTGTAATTGGTAACTCTCAGCAAAAATAGACAATGTCAGCTGCAGCTACGGCCAGCCTGTACAATCTAACATTGCGTACCTTTCAAAAATGTTACTTTCACTGAACACCATATCTGATTATGAAAGTTGGTATAAAATGCTATTGTCAACCTTTATTACTTCTGTCACCATTTATCTAATGTATAAACATGAATGTTTGCTCGTATTTTATGCACAGCTGTACTGTACTTTCGGTTGCGATGAAACTTTGCCAACATATTGCTTGCGCTTTTGCAGCATTTATTGACATAATTAAATGACTGTAAGACACATAGTTCAGGAATATGACATAATAAACAATGAAATTCGTGGTAAATTGCTGCATCATGCGACAATGTTGCACATCTCCAGCTAAACCACTGGACCGATTTTAACTAAATTTGGTGCACATATTCCTTCCTTGATGTAACAATCAATGTAGGGGTAATAAATAAGTATTTATGCTACTTTGTCCTGTGTCACACAAATGTTTCAGCAAATTTGAAGTTCCACTTTTGTGTCCAGTAAAAGAATATACTTTTTTTATGATACGAATATTATAGAGGAGAAATTCCTAGCAGGAAAAATATATATAAAAAATAGATGAAGATTACTTACCAGGCAAAGGAGCACAGGTAGTGCAGAGCTTCCAACCATTACGATTTAATCGTAATTGTTACGAAAATTGTTTAAAATTATGAGATTACGATTGGAGTGGTTCGGATTCTGACTTTTTAGGTTTAAATAACAAATTGGTGTCATTTGTTTTCTGACGGCAAAATTCGTTTTCTTTAGAGTTTGTTTGTGTGATGTTATCGACAAAAATAAACTGGTTGCGAACGATATCCTTCTTGCATGTTCTTGTGGAAATTACGAGTATTAACAGTAACTTCTACTACCTCGAAAACTGCATAATATGACATACCGGATGTATCCACAAAAGTGCACCATTGTGGAATCTAGCAGTAGCCAATGAAAACATGGCATGTCACTTGGCTCCCAGTTTCCTTAACCTTGCATCCTCACCGCCATATCTTAACCGACATTGTTACTGTGGCCAGTTATGGTTTTACGATATCTTGTGTTTGTGTGAAATTTTAAATGAGTAACTTCTTATTCATATCTCTGGATATCACAAAATGTAAGATGTTCAGTTCTGAGGAAGAAAATAATTAGTTTTTTCTCGTCCTCCGTCAATTCACACACATTCCTCTTGTATACATCAGAATGATGTAAGTAATATGCCACATTTATTTCATCTGCAACCTTCCAAATCTGTTTTCAAAATTTCATTACTTACTTATTCCTCTTGGATCCCTTCTAAGACCCCTCCGCCCCCCGCCCTTTCCGCTTATACATATTAGATCGCATTACTATTTGCCACATTCAAAAGTTGGAACCTCTGGTAGTGATAGTAGCACAAATAAATAAAACACACACACAAACGCTAGCTAGGCTGCGAAAGCTAGTGTTTGTATGTGTGTGTGTTTTATTTATTTGTGCTACTATCACTACCTGTGCTCCTTCGCCTGGTAAGTAATCTTCATCTATTTTTTTTTTTTTTTTAATATACTTTTTTACACGCAAAGCAGGCCACTATATCATTGATCTTTTCCTTGCCCTCAAATGCGTATCCAATTTTTTTCCAAATTGACGATTTCTATTTGTTTTCCTTCACTAATGTCAAATCACCTTTTTTTCACTTTACACGATACAGTATCCATTGATGTCGTGTTCATTTTAAGAAATGGCACTCGGTCACTACAAAGTGCTAACTGAAGGCAGCGGAAATTTTGCATGTCACCTCTAGTGGGCAGTGGGCCAGTTTGCCACCCAGAAAGCACTTGACAGACTGCATATAAGACACGGTCACATAAACGAATTAGGGGCAGGCACCTCAGGTACAGTTACGTCCACTGTAGCCAGGGATGAGGACAACAGACTTCCACTCTACCTGGGCCCTGTAAGGATACCAAAAATGTCCACATGCTTGAAGTTTTCAGCTAATATTTCAACAGATCTACTGGCCAGATACATCACTCTTTATCTACATTTAATACACACATATCCGTGTAACTCACAATATTAAGAAATACTGTGGATATCTGTGGATATATCCGAGGATATCCGCATCCGCGCAGACCTCTAAGTATAACCCTGTTTTTATGTTCCCAGATTTTATATTTTTTCATATTTTACACCATTTTTTGTCCATCGCACCAAATTTCCTGTCTTCACAGTGCTAATTTGCCCCCATTTTTGTGTTAACATATCCATCAAAAGAGAGAGATTGGCTGGCCAGTACTTACTTTCGTTCTTTACTGTGTATAGTTGAACAAAAATGAAAATAAAAAAGGAAAATGGAGATAAAAAATAGGACAAGCTTTTGGAACTATGTTTCTTCATCGGGTAGGAGAGGAGGGAAGAAAACGGGAACGACCTAGGCCGTGAAGTGATGATCGGTGATGTGTGGAAGTAATAGATATTGTTTGTTAAGTACTGAGTTCTTCTATAGTTTATTTTTACCATTATCTTAAATTATCCTGTTAATTGTGCTATACTCCTATTGCATTTACTTTATGGTTGATGGTTCGCATTTTAGGAGCCTGCCACCATCTAATTGTAATTCCTTTTCGAGTGCCATGTGCCTGTTTTCTAGTGCATTATGAAATGTGGTTGGCTGCATGCTAGCAACACTGCCCCCATCATTGCAATCTATAAATCACAAAGTAATTTTAATCAAAGTGTAACAACATAACTTACTAATATTTTCCCTTTAATAGGCTGAACAACTATTAGAGGCCTTGGAAGTGATAAAAAATTATGAATTACAACTGCAAGAACATGGTGCAAGTAAGGGATCAGCACAGACTGCTCCTCCACTTCCACTGTTAATGCAAGCCTACAAAGCTGCAAATTCAAATGAGTTCCTGTTTGAAGTTCTGCAGCGTATTAAATCCAGGTAGGATTATGTGAAAAGCAAGATATATGTTTAAACCTTTCATTCAAATTGATGGTTGTCATCATCATCTCTACCAAGATCAACTTTTTCTTCTCATTTACATTAGGTCACTAGCAGATTCTCATTTTTGGTACCCATCATTTTCTTAATCTGACTACTCTTCATCTTTCTTTTATAACTATTTTGGTTTAATCTGTACCTTTACATTTTGTAATGTGTTCAGCAGCTTCTTCCTGTTGCTTTATTGTTTTCAAATACTTATTTCGAGACACTCTCTAAATAAAGACTTGACAAAAAAGTGAATCAAACAGAAGGGGAGGTGGAAAGAGATTGAAACTTACGTCTTGAGGTGCTGGCGCGCGTGTGTGTGTGTGTGTGTGTGTGTGTGTGTGTGGTGTCTGCACACCCTCTAGTCTTGATGCTCACACTCATTTGGTTGGGAAGGATTTCATAAAATCATTGTAATCTCTACTAATGAAGCTGGCCTACAACTGTTATAGCTGGTCATTGTTAGCATGGTTAGTAACACTGGGACAGAGTTGACCTCCAACAGAAGCGTGGCCACTAACTGGGAAAACCTGGAATATCTGGTATTGTCAGAGAATTTCGTGCAACCGGGAAGTGATGGAAATATCAGGGATATTTTTTAGCCGTATTTACCCAAACCGAAGCTGTTTTCCTTCTTCCCGTTTTCATGATCCAAAAAACTGGCTATGGCTTAGAATCCAGTGCAAAGGAAACAGGTGTTCTGTGAAATGATGCTAGGTGCTGCCACAACTAACTTTTGCCATCTAATTAAGCAGCGGTATGCCACATTTCAAACTCAAGTACTAGCACAAAAATAGCAGTCAACAGAACTACTACATTATACTTCTATCCAAGTTTCCACCACTGAATTGTAATACATCATTCAGTGGAGGAAAGGGAAGTTCATTACTGCTTATCTTCGAATATAGCAACTTTTCAAATATTCATAGCAACAAAAATAAATTTCTTTGCATAAACACAGACAATGTGCAAGGCTTCAGGATTCCTGCTCAAGTTGGGTGCTGGCAATACGTTATGAAAGATTAACTGAATTTATTGTGCCAAAATTAAAGGGATTGTCTGGTTTAGTGTTTATTCCAAATCCCTTGCCACTTTCCTCGATGTCGACCTCCATCTGTCCAACGGCCAACTCCACACATCCGTCCACATCAAACCTAGCAATAAACAACAGTACCTGCATTATGACAGCTGCCATCCATTCCACATCAAACATTCCCTTCCTTACAGCTTAGGTCTTCGTGGCAAATGAGTCTGTTCCAGTCCCGAAGCTCTGAACCAGTACACCAATAACCTAATAACAGCCTTCACATCCCACAGCTATGCTCCTAATCTGGTAGAGAAGCAAATTGCCAGAGCCACTTACTCATCCCCCCAAATTCAGAACCTTCAACAGAAGAATCCAAGAAGTGCACCTCTTGTCACCGGATACTTTCCGGGACTGGAGTGGACTCTGAATGTGGCTCTCCAGCAAGGATACGACTTCCTTAAATCCTGCCCCGAAATGAGATCCGTCCTTCATGACATCCTTCCTACTCCACAGAGAGTGTCTTTCTGCCGCCCACCTAACCTCTGCAACCTCCTAGTCCACCCCTATGAAATCCCCAAACCACCTTCCCTACCTTCTGGCTCCTACCATTGTAATCGTCCCTGTTGTAAAACCTGCCCTATGCACCCTTCCACCACCACTTACTCCAGTCCCGTAACCCGGAAGGTGTACACGATCAAAGGCAGAGCCACTTGCGATAGTACCCACGTGATCTACCAACTGACATGCCTGCACTGTGAAGCGTTCTATGTGGGAATGACCAGCAACAAACTGCCCATTCGCATGAATGGACACAGGCAGACAGTGTTTGTTGGTAACGAGGATCACCCTGTGGCTAAACACGCCTTGGTGCACGGCCAGCACATCTTGGGACAGTGCTACACTGTCCGTGTTATCTGGATACTTCCCACCAACACCAATTCTTCAGAACTCCGGAGATGGGAACTAGCCCTTCAGCATATTCTCTCTTCCTGTTGCCCACCTGGTCTTAACCTCTGATAAATTTGAATTCCCACCCGCCATCTTTAACATCTTTGCCTCAGTTCTCTGGACAGAGCCTCTGCCTCTAGTGGCTATGTGGGCGGTGATAGCACGGTCATCCGCATATATGAAGTTCTGGGTATATCAGGAAGGGGCTGGTCATTGGTGTATATATTGAAGAGCATAGGGGCCAGAACCTACCCTGTGGAAGACCTTAGTTTTTGATTTCTCCATCGGCTTTTCTGCCCCTGGAACTCCATGAAAAATCTCCGGTTTTGGAGAAGATTGCCTATCATACATACAGTAATGTAACACTTTGAGTCCATATCCTGTGGAGCATGTGTGTAACAGTATCATGGGCATTTTTGGCATCTCTTTGTCCACCTCCGTAGCTCAGTGCCAGCGTCGCTGACTGCCATGCAGGGGGCCCGGTTCGATTTCCGGCAGAGGACTGGGTGTTGTGTGTTGTCCTAATGATCATCTCCTCATCATCATTGGCATATAAGTCGCCCACGCGGTGTCAAAGACTTACACTAAGGCAGCCAAACAATCCCGCAAGGGATCTCCCGGCCAAGAAAGCCATATGCTCATTTCATTTCTATTTGGCATCTCTTTAATTAACTACCATTTAATTCTTATAACCTTACTTAATGATATGTTAACATTTATTAGGCACAGATTGGTGCACATAAAACCAACTCCCGCACTAACGGAATATGAATGAAGAAAATCAACGTACATCATCACTTTCTTATATTTTTATTATACTGTATCATTATTAACTATTTAATTAACAGTTTAAGTAACAGTTGTACATTTATTAGTTTAATAAGCATATTTTAGAAAGGAATTTAAAGTCTTTGTGTTCAAAATGTTCTCCACCAACATCTAAGCAAACTTGTGCACATCGAACCATGTTAAGGAAAACACTTTTCAGTACTCTTTGAGGAATGTTCAAAATTTCTTGACATATGTTGTTTTTTAATACATCAAGTGTTCTAGGATTGTTGCGGTATACTCTAGCCTTTAGAAATCCCCAGAGGTAAAAGTCACATGGTGACAAGTCAGGAGAGCAGTGTGGCCAAAAGCCAGCTGCAAACATCATCTCAAATCTCCACTCCTGACATCCATTTTTGTAACAAAAGGTTGAGATATCTCCTTCATGCCCAAAAACAAGTAATTTCATCCTGCAAAGCCCCGACTCTCATTAACACTTTTCCCGTTTTCAACCACCTCACACTGTTATGATAAATTACATCTTCATACTCTCCCGTCACATCCTCAAGAAGAGATTTTAAATCTCTGTGATGTAGTGCCCTTGGATCTATCACATACTGTAAGACCAGTGCAGTTTCACAGAAATAAAATACAGTGAAAAGCTAATATTTCACTGTCTGTGCCTTGGGCTTGTAATTTGTTTTTTTTTTTTTTTTTTTTTTTTTTAAAGTTTTACTATACCTACATTTTTCCCACTGAAGCTCTGGAATCAACTATTGTTATGCTTATCTCTTTGTTCCAGGAGAAACCACTTGTTTCTTGGCCGGTGGTTCTATCTGTAATTGGAACTAAGCCAAGTAATCCCTCTTTTATGACGAAATGTTCATTAATTCCACAGATAAAGATGAGTACTGGTGCAGTGTCTTCGTTATTTTTGCTCTGGTCCATATTCAAAGAAAGCCGAACAGAATCTTCACTCACAGTCTTGAGTTGTTCTGAAGTTTCATCAGTAATTAAGTCGATGTGCTGCACTATAGTCCTCCTTGACAATGAAACACTGTCAAATTTGGTTTTAACAGCGGGACAAAATATGCTTTCACACTCTACCATACATTACTTAATAAATTCACAATTCGAAAAAGGCTTCTTATGTTTAGCAAGGTAATAGTCACTATTTTGAAGCAGTGTTTGCTTTGTAAATAATGCTTGTTGCTTCTACAAACTTTTCACACTCTCCACAGTTCTTTATTTTGCATTCTCCATTAGAAAGTTTGTAACCAAATTTGCTGTTTCATTTCATGATGGCACTTCAGATTGTATTCCTTGAATATGGCTATTGTTTAGCCTGATGCATTATTTCCTGTATCTTCAAACACACAACACTCATGACTGACTTAACGTTTCTTTGGAGGGTTCATGATTGCACGAAGTTGGGATATTGATATACGTACTGCCGCACAGACAAAACAGAAGTAAATCACCAGGTCAACCAGCATAGCACTGTGCCCTGTATTACAATATTCGGCAGGAAGATGGAGCATTTCCATCAGCCACTGCATGAAGCCTAAACAAAGTTTTCACATATAGGAGGATCCTCTATGCCAGCGGTGGCTGTGGGAGAACTTCCATAATCCTCTGCACCAAGGACAACTCTGTCCGCACAAATAGAATCCGCATTGCACTTGCTTATGACATCCCTCCTAATAGAAATTTTTTATTGCGCGGGAAAGGAAACATCATTTCTTGGAAGATTTCTGGCAGTGTCTTTGGCAGGCTGCCAGCGGCCCACATGCTACTATTTGCCCATCCCTGCTCTACTAGAGCATTCCATTACCCATTACTGATTAGACTGTCATATGCTTTTCTCATGGTATTATCTGTTCAGTGCCCTCCTATACTAACTGTCTCTCTTCATCTGTAGTTTGTGACATCAACATGAATGTTTGAATTATTGTTGGTGACATGGACTTGCTGTTGATTTTGTTACGAATAATCCTCACTTAATTATTCTAAGTAACTCACTCCCTAATCTACTTTTTGTACATAACAAATGTTACTGCTGTTATAATGTTTTCTGCTGCTGTTAATATTACACTATAGTCATCTGACCAGAATTCTTTATCTTTTATCCATTTCACTTCACTGATAACCATTATGGAAACTTGAAAAACTGAAAAGGGAAATGCAAAGATTCAATGGTAAATTAGCATTTATTAAGTAAGAGTACATTAAAAATAGAATTGACAGTTTTGGTCATATTTTTAACACTATTAAGTTCTGCTTCTGTTTGTCTTCAGTGAACTAGAGGAGGCCCTACTGCTGCTTCCATTTCCTTCAGTTTGTGAATTACTGACACTTCTGCCACGCCTGCTCAAGTACAGTAGTTATGGGACTGAACTTGCAAGCCGTGTTTCAGTATTTCTTGTGAGGATGCACCATGGACCAATTGTAAGCAACCGTAATCTGCTTCCTGTTCTCAAGCAGCTACAGGAGATAACATTTCGAAGATTAAATGAGCTTCGTGTAAGTATTTGATTGTTGTATTACTTTATTTTCTTTAAAATATATTGGCAGTTTTAGGTTTAGAGCACTATTTCAGTTTTCACATGTGTGTCAGTAGTTCTATATGAAGTAATATACATATTTCACTTCTTTTTTTTTTTTTCTTCTTAATAAGTGAAAAAGATAAAAGAGTAAATTTAGTTTATATCTGTGCTATATTCACTGCATTTACACAAAATTGTATAAGCTATCAATTGCAAAAATTTAGATTAAATGAAATGTTTGAACGTTTGTTTGCAGCAAAAGGGGAAGTAGCTCTCATTACAAAATGTAGTAAACTTAGTTTGTTTAGCAGCCAATAAAGATGCTTATCCCCTTTCAGGGGACGGTATATTGAAAAGCTAAGGGACTTTGTGTATGTATTGTTACAAAAAAAAAAAAAAAAAAAAGAACATTGGTTGGAGTTTATATCAATTTCTCTACTTGATTTCGACTTGGTCATCCCAGAATTGTTACTAATGCTTTCAAATATTTGAACAATTTGCTTTAGAAAAAAAATGTTCAAATGTTTGTAAATCTATTGGACCAAACTGTGTGGTCATCAGTCCGTAGCTTACAAACTACTTAAACCTAGGTAAACTAACCTAAGGACAACACACACACCCATGCCCCAGGGAGGACTCGAACCTCCACGGCGAGCAACCGCGCACTCCACAGCAAGACGCTTTAGACTGCTCGGCTACTCCACCGCGGCAATTTGCTATAGAACATTAACACAGATAGTAGGGGAACAGTTGTGCTAAATGATTGTGTTAATAAACAGTACTGTCAATTTTAGTGTCTGAGTTGTCATATTATCCAGTGACTTGAAACATAGCTGACAACTGAACAGTCCAGAGTGCTCTGATGTTCAACTGTGGGTAGAGTATAAACTTTTATTTGTTATATCACTAAGAATGTAAATGAAATATTATCAGTAAATAAAAGAAAATTGTAGACAACATGTTTTGTTAATGACTTGGGAAATGGGCACTCAAAACAGATAAGATTCTACCATCTCACTATAAATTCAAAAACCGTATATTCATTTACCTCAACACACTCACTTTTTCAATAATCCATTAGGATATTTAAGAATTTAGTTCATATATAATTTCTTCTTCAAAGGCAACTGTTAGTTCATCACAGCTTCATCATAAACTGCCCTCTCAAATGTTTATTTCACTCACTTCTGAATTAGTATGCTCACCTTTTTAATTCCTTTGCCATACTTTTAAGAGTTTCAGTAAGTACAAATGTATTTAACTTTGTTTAATTTTATTCCTTTTTTAGGATGTGGTTGGGTACAACTTACATGGTCTTCAGTTCGTGCAGAGAGAGCTTGAAGCTAAGCAGAGTGTACAGTTATTCCTTGATGCAACATTGGAGAAAAGAAGCAGAGAGAAACAGAGAAGGAAAAGAGAGAGAGTTGCTAAAAGGGCTCTACTTACAATGTAGACTATTGTATGAGATATATGTATATAATTGTGAACTATTATGTATAGCATACAGGAAAAATATTTTCATCATAGAAAACGTGTCCATATATGAAAGTATAATATTTATTTGGTGTCTCTTTCAGAAAAATATTCTTTTAACGATAACAGCTTGATTAAAATCATCAAGCCTATAAAGTTTCCATTTGTTTAAGAAATGGATTATATCAGTAATTTTTCTCATTGTCTCATTGTTGTTAATAAATTGTATATACAGTTTTTAAGACTTTCAAAATTATTTATTTTATATCTGTTTAAAAAATTAACCTCATTATGAAAAGATAGAATGCTGCTGAGTAACATTCTATCCTGTTCATAATATTGTTATTCCTACCTGGACTTTTAACAATGGAAAAATCCGATAGGAATATCAATAATGGAGGATAGGTAACAACTAACCTGAGCTGCTAACAGACACGAAGATAGATATTCACATTCACACAACTAAATTTTCGGCCACGGCCTTCATCAGAAAAAGAAACACATACATTCACGCAGTCGGACAACTATACACACACAAGTATCATGTCCGGCCACTCCTGCAACACAAGCTAGATTGTGAGTGAGCTGGGGAGAGGAGGGGTAAGGATGCAGGGTAAAGTTGGGGACGGAAAGTTCCGCATTCCATGATGGATTTTGAAGGCTCTGATAGGTGGGATTTGAATTGCGATAATGAATACAGTGAAGGGAAGGGCTGGGAAAGGATAAGACGGAGGTGTGGGAAGAGAGTGGGGGGGATTTGAAATCATAAAAATAATAAGCCATGGGCACCTGTATTGCACCCTCCTGTGCCAACCTATTTATGGGCCGTATAGAGGAAACCTTTCTAGCTTTCCAAAACCCCAAACCCTTGGTCTGATTCAGGTTCATTGATGATATTTCATGATTTGGACTCAGGGCCACGACACCATATCCTCGTTCCTTCACAACCTCAATTCCTTCTTCCCCATCAGTTTCACTTGGTCCTTCTCAACCTGGTAAGTCGCCTTCCTGGATGTTAACCTACACCTCACTGACAGCTCCGTCCACACCTTTGTCCACATTCAACCTACTAATTACCAACAGTACCTGCACTTAGATAGCTGCCATCCATTCCCCATCAAAAAATCCCTCCCATAAAGCCTTGCCACCCACGGACGGTGAATCTGCAGGGATGAAAAGTCCCTTACCCATTATTCTGAAGGCCTCACAAAGGCCTTCAGACAGACAGACATTATCCTCCTGACCTAGTCCGCAAACAGATTTCCCATGCCATGTCCCCACACACCACCAATCCTCCCCCCAACCCCAGTAATCAGTCACAATGGAGTGCCCTCCTTGTCACCCAATACCACCCCAGACTGGAACATTGTCATTATCTGTCATCATGCCCTGATATGAGAGACATCCTACCCAAGATCCTTCCGACTCCTCCTAAAGTGGTGTTCTGTCACCCACCCAACCTCCACAACATTCTAGTCCATCCCTAATCTCAACCCCTAACCACCGGAACCATATCCCTGTGGAAGACCCCAATGCAAAACCTGCCCAATCCACCCACCCAGCACTTCCTATTCTAGCCCGTCACAGGTTTATCCTACTCCTTCAGAGGTTGGGCCACCTGTGAAAGCAGCCATGTGATATACTAACTCTGTTGCAATCATTGCATAGCGTTTTATATTGGTATGACAACAAACCAGCTGTCCGTCAGAATGAATGGCCATCACTAAACTGTGGCAAAAAAAAAAAAAAAAAAAAAAAAAAAAAAAAAAAAAAAAAAAAAAGATAGACCACCCTGTGGCATAGCATGCAGCTGAGCACAGCACTCTGGATTTCACTGACTGCTTCACTACCCAAACTATCTGTATCCTCCCCTCCACCACCAGCTCTTCTGAACTGTGCAGATGGGAGTTGTCTCTTCAACACATTCTATGGTCCCGCAACCATCCTGGCTCAGCCTAAGATAACTTCCCACCCCTGCACCCTATTGCCTAACATGTGCCCCACCCCCCCAATCCCTCCCATCTTCCTTCCCCGCCCATTATCCTGTATCCATGTCTTCCTTACAACTGTATCACCAATTACAGTACCCCTTAATTTATTACTTTTATGTTTACATATTTTTTCTATTTTTCCTGAACCCCCCTTTTCCTAACTTTATTTATTCCCTTTTTCCTAACTTTATTTTTCCTTTATTTCTTCCTATTTTTTCCTTATTATTCTTATCATTTCAAATGCCCTCACTTCCTCCCAACCCTTCCCTTCACTGTATTCATTACCACAATTCAAATTCCCACCTATCAGAGCCTTCAAAATCCATCATGCAATACAGAACTTTCCATCCCCACCTTTACTGACCATCCTTCTTCCTCCACTCCCCACCTCATTCACAGTCTAGCTTGTGTTGCTGGAGTGGCTAAACATGATAGCTGTGTGTGTACAGAAATCTGAGTGATTGCGTGAATGTATGTGTTTCTTTTTCTGACGAAGACCATGGCCGAAAATTTAAGTTGTGTGAATGTGACTATTTTCGTGTCTGTCAGCAGCTTAATGTGAACATTAAGTTCGTTAGAATTTTTGAACAACAAATTTCAGTCAATAGAAAACAAATTAGTGTCAAAAGACTATTTAGAAACATTGAAAAAGGATTTTGAATCAGAGTTAATTAACACATGTAACAGCATTGTTAAGGCAAAAGTTGAAGTTTTTAAAACGGAATTGTCTGATAATATTGAAGAAAATTGCCAAAGATCAGTGATGAACTTTCAAAAAATCTTGATTCAAAACTCTGTAACGCAAATATTATGCTTAAAAAAGAAATTTCTGACACAACAGAGAAAACTGATGTAGTCAATCAAGGTAGAGCATGTCTCAGCAAAGTTCATTAAGACCTTAAAAGTATCAGAAGTGTTGTTGATACAACAGTAAATCAATTTGGAATAGAATTACGTGAAAACACAATGAACGTAGAAAAATTAACCACTGACATTGTAAATTTGAAACTTAATAGTGCAGCCAACACTCACAGTAACATGTGTTATTCCATATGGAATGCAGTTCCAACGAAAAGCTTTGCTGTAGATGGAAATTTATATCCTACCAATTACTTACAAATTTGCCGTGATAATTTTGCACCTGAAATGTGCGATCGCACAAAGATTTTGTTAGTAAAAAAGTTTTTTGAGGGAGATGCATTAAGGTGGGCAAACAAAAACTGCCGTAATGATTGGTCATGTAGTAGATTTGAAAAGGAAGTCCTCGACACATTTTGGTCTAAATGCAGAACAAGCCAGAATGAAAAATTAATTGTTGAATGGCCCATATTATAATCAAAGTTTTGGCAATATGAAAAAGTTTTGCAAAGATGAGATCAAAAAGCTACTGCATTTAGACACTCCATTTGACAATCATACAAATTGACACTTGCCATACAAAAATATTTAGTTTGCAGCCCAGACAATGATGTCGAAACAGTTTTAAATTTCATACACAAACTTGATAAGTATCGTGATAGACACAAGCATACAATCAGAGCAATCCACATGATTCAAACAGAAGGAATCAAAATTGGGGAGAAAGCAATAGTTGTGGGGGAATGAAGAGAATCAGAACCACAAAAGCAATTACCAACACTGGTCAAAATCAGTGGTCAAAAAAAGCATGGTATAATGGGAATCGTCACAGTAATTATGAAAATGTACAACACACAAACATTTCAGAAAACTGAAAAATGGTCCCTTGAAGGTCCACAAATGTAGAGCAAAAGACACAGTGTCACAAAGGGCCAACAACAACAGCAAAACTAACAACAGAACAAGTTGTAACGTTTCTGCTATGTTGCGAACTCCTAAAAATCTGTTGCCAACATTGAAACACGAAATATCTGATACCTAAAGTAAAACTTCATTACCGGACATGTGATATTTCACACTTTCGCCTTCAGATTGAAATTCTATTTACACTATTAGTAAAACACTTTTAACAAATAGTACGTTCATTTAAATATAACTTTAGCTGACCTTTTACGTAATTTTCAGTTTTTATACTTTCGTAAATAATAGCTGCAAACACTAAAAATGCATTTCACTTAGTTTTAGAAATTGCTGAACCTAAATAGATACTAATTTGTATAGAAACAATAATGCTACATGTTATAAACTATTGCACAACATGATTTCATATATACCTATTGTTTAAATAAATTAGGGCAGACCATGTTTTATATATCACTAGATCCTAAATTAAATACTGATAATTTTTCATGCACTAAAATTAATAATCCGTTTGGTACTAAGAAACTATCTTCAAAATTAACAAAACTACGACAACCATAAACAAATCGTATTAATAAATAATTTGACCGCAAACCGAAACACATTAAAATTATATGTTACAATAATAGTAAGCCTACACACTATTGGCAAAACAAATATATGTGCATTTCGAAAACACACATAATGTAAATAATTTGACGACTGTAAAAACTAGTCAAAAGGATGACGTTAAATTTGTGTACTACATTTAAATACAAAATTCATGAAACAAGTACATATATTAACATAAATAGTCTTAGCTTAAATGTAATGTTTAAATTTCTGTATTTTGGCATATTTAATGGAAAAGAATATTGTTTAATTGTGAATTACAAAACTTTGTCATCATTTTTAATACGTGGTTAAGCAGAAAGATGTTGGAGAGAAACCATTGTTTGTTCAGTCGGTTATAGAGTCTGGGATAGAGTATCCGAGTGGCCAGAAGCCTGTAAGCAGCTGTGTTGGCTTGCTGCTGCATTTCTTGATTGTGCAATGTTTAAATGGAAATAAAATCATTTCCATATCAACTAAGATGAATTTACTTTATGAAAATATCCTGTAGAATCAATTTCTTTAGTGAATGCCGAAGACAAATCACAACGCAATGGACTTCAGCCAGCTTATAAGATAAGTTCAACTTCACCTACAGTGGAATGATTTCGTTATAGACTGAGAACTAATAAACATTTCCGTTATTTAGGAATATATTAGGGCTCAGTTTGAGTCATTCCGAAAAGAGGTGACGGACGTTAGATGTGGTGCCGTGTGACCAGGATTTTAAAAGCGTATTCACTAATGTAAAGTGTTAAAAGTGGTGACGAGATCAAACGATTTTAATGAGTATTCGCTAATATAAGAATGTGTTTCAGGATACAAGGAAAATAATGTATATGATGGATGTGCAGTAAAACCATCATAAAAGTGCAGAATTCGACTACAATACTACCCACACCTACGATGTCGAAATTTAATGGAGGAAGATGGCAATAATTTGGACTACTAGATTCCTGTATCGCCGCATCTTTGTGTGAAGTTAAGTACTCATTTTTTTTTTCTCTTTTTTTTTAGTGACTGTTTGTGTGATAGGGGTTTTATGTGGACTGAAAACTTATCTTAAAATGGATACAGTAAGAAAGGAGGGAGATGATAGTACTCAAGTTTCGGACTTTGACAGTGGGGTAGAAGGTTCTGGTATCGCGAGTTCTACACCAATTACAAGAAAGCAGCAGGTCCCATTTTCTAGTGATTTACAAGAGACTGGACAACAGACTAGTAATATGGCAGCAAATGCGGAAATAGAAAGAAAATCAATCTTGGAACTTATATTAGAATCGAACTCCAAACTTTCATTACAAATGAAAACCGAACTTTCATTACAAACGGAAACTATGAAAACTATGAAAACCGAACTTTCGTTAGATATAAAAACCATGAAAACCGAACTATCTGACATGAAATCTCAAACAAATTCAATTAAATTGGAAATTAGTAAAACAAATGACTCAATGACCGATTTAAAACAATACATTGGAAGTCTAGTGACAAATTTTAGTACTGGATTCAATAGTGTAGAAAAAACTGTTGTGGTAGCCACTACTTCAGTAGTTTCTCAGACGAGTGACAATGTTGAAGAAATAGATGACAGTTCATGTAATGTAAATTCTCAGAGCCAGGATACTAAAACAGAGTTAACTGGAAAGATTCGCGATGTTGAACAATGTAATAGCAAACTTGATATTTCTGATTTTAAAGTAGAAACTGAATGTAACTGTGTTATAGATAACCCTGAGCAAGAAATCGAAAGTAAATGTACAGTCACAGAATTACCAGAGTGTGTAGACGAAATTCAAGAAAAGTCACATACTGAAACTTTGAGTATTCCTAGGTGTACTAGTGTAAGTAGTTTAACAGTAGTGAAGTTACCTGGTAGGCCTAAAAAGAAATTTTGTCCTATTTATTTTATGCCACAGGACAATGATTGGTTTCATTCAGATTTGAATGACACTTTAGAAATTATGTTGCTTAAGCAAAGTCTAAGGTGTAAAGTAGGTTCTTGGGCAAACCAGACCCAACTGTTTGCATTTAATTTTGGACCTAATTGTAATCTACTATTACCTATTCTACCTGATGATAGACAAAATGAGATGCATCAGGCTATGTACTGATGTTATACCTTAGGGGCATAATTACTCTTTAGTTATGAAACTACTGACAACAGTTCAGGTCCCCAGTCGTGTGCTGTGTACTTCAATTAATCATTTTCACAGTGCAGAAAAAATTCTAGGCTTTAAGTTTTTCTTCAGTGTAAATATTTGATTTTTTGATAAAATGTTTTAATTACCACTGACAAATGAAGGCAGCTGAGGCATACCTTTTGATATATACATTTTTGCTATATGCTTATTGAAACTTAAACTAAACTTTATTACCAGTTGGAATTTTTGAGAAAATAAAAAATTTATGTAGGTGGATGTCATCAGTTCAGAAGAACTTTATACCAAATACTAATACTATACCTAATCTGAGATACTAGTGTCATTTTAGTTGGGGGTTTTCAATGTGAGATTTTTTACTTATGTCAATGTATAAGCCAATGGACTTTATTCTTAAGAAAAGTAAATATACTGAAATACAGTTTGAACCGAATAGTGAATTCATGTTTACAGTTAATACAGTTGCAAATAACAACAAATATTGAGAAGGATTTATGAATAAAAATACTATGTGAATTTAAGTACTGAAAAAGAAAATAGGTAAATGATGGGGGTTTATTTAATGTGTTTGACAGGAATTTTGGAGACTTATGTTATGATGTTTATGAACCACTAGCTAATGTGGAAGTCTTTGTGTAGTCGTCAAAAGATACAAGTCTAAGAAAAATAGTAACAGCTGTTCATGAGAAATTAGGTTAAGAATTGTCAGTGAAAGTACTGAACAAATAGTTATTAAGATACTGAAATGGAAGTGAAAAAATGCTTCAAATATTGAAAAGAAAGAATTAATATGTCATAAAGAAAATGACTATGAAAATAATGAATATTTCAACGAAAAAATGTTGATGTAGTATTTAAGATTAGTGTAGTCTCTGAACAGATGCTTTACTTGAAGTCTAAGATGTTAAAATTGCTTGATACTGCTGAGGAATCTCAAAATGATAGTGTTAAGTGTACTGAAAATGTTAGCTCCAAACCCTGATGTAAATGTTAAGTCATCTACCGAAATGTTAAAGAAATAAGTGAAAGTAAATATGAAAGTATACCTTCTGTCAATGTCAACTTAAGTTGTGATTCTAGTAACATGAATAATTTTGAGGAAGTTAAAAAAAAAACTAGTAACTGAAACCTGAAAACCAAGTACTATTTCACTATGTTAGTAGTCCATTTGTTAAGATCTTGAGTTGAAGTTTTTCTACATATATACGTTGAGCCTCTTGAAGTTAATTGAAAACCTTAGCTGTATGCTTATAGTTTTGTTTATCCACGATCCATGAAGTTGATCGGTCTCAGATAGAATAATGCGTTTAAATCCTACCTACAGAAAAGTTAATTGATGTCTTGTGAATAGTTTACCTTGCTCTTACTCTGAAACCTACAAGGAAGATATTTGTTGATACCTACTATAAATATGGTACACAGATAGTGTGTATACCGTAACTGCATGTACAGATTTACACAATAATTAATTTATTAACCTCATATCCATAGTCAAAGGTATGTTGAAGTGTTCATTATTTGTTTATGGCTTGAAATGTCTTTGTATATATGAAAATTCTTACCTCAGTTAAGTACTGTGATCTTTCTATTAATCACATCCACAGTGCATTACAATTCAAAGTCTTTATTTCTTTTCACTCTTGTTAGTCATTCATTAATATTTTTGTATTGTTGGTTGAATTTTGTGTTGTACTTTGATGTGTCAAGAGGAACTTGCTAACAATTAGTACAAAAGTGACTAAAAGCATGGGAGGACACAAAGACCACACAAGTGTTGACCAATGTAAAATTCAATTTCTATCCTTGAGCTTACAGCTTCATAGGAAAATATTTAATACTGGTTTAAGATGACCATATTATAGTATATTGTACATATGACACAGCTTTGGCTGATGCAAAGTTTAATTTTCATTTTTATTCTTAAAGTTTACAAGGAATCTATTGATGTTTTACAAGTTACATACTTTGTATGTTTATCATGCATACTTGCACATACTCATGATGTAAGGTCATATGTAGCCGTTTGCGAGTCAGTTACCTGCCCTGGCCGTGGACGTAATTTAATGGCAGCGTATTTTTCCGCCCTCTCTTGATTACTGCCTTGAGAGTGGGTGTATTTTGGCAGTTTAAAACAAAACCTTTTTCATTTTTCTTTAAATTCTTCCATGATTTGTGAAAAATTTGACACTTTGATGGATCAGTTGAGAACTGACAATTATTACTTTAATTTCCATGCTTGATTTGAGCTATGAAATTAACCATTGCCACTGCTAACTACTCGCAGGGGGGTTAATTTTTGAATTTTTATTAATGCATATGTTTTTTCAATAATTGTTTGTACTCTTTACTATTACTCATTCTAATCTCTAACTGTATGAGAAATATTCAAAACCACAATTACATTTTCTGTCTATATAACCATTTTAACTATACCATAATTCTGAATGATAAATGTTTGATGTGCTCACTGAGAGCTTGTTTCTATCCATTGTTTTACTATTTAATTATGTCATTCTTTCACTTAGTAAATTGACTATAAATTTTGAAGTTATTACAGTGTACAACACCCTTTCTAGAGGAATTAGGAGATTAGTTCTCACATAATGGCATTTACATGCATGTTCACATAGAAAAAGTTATTCTGCATAAAATATTTTTTTATATGAATTAATACCAAACATAACTGTTTACAATATAAATATCAATGCTCTTGAAAGAAAAAAAGTTGTAAAAGCTTGCTATTTCATTATTCAAACTAAAGTAAATTAGAGAGATTTCTCATTAATTTTCAGTAACATTTAAGGGTTAATTTGAACCCATAATTTTGTTTGTTTTAAATACCGTATAGAGAAAATTGATTGCTCTTTCCAATAGCCTGATAACAGTATGCTTATTTATGTATGTAGTTAGGGAAAACTAGTATGTGGTTCTGAGAAAGATACAACCATGTTATAGGAATGCCTGTATCTACAGTCAGCTGAAGCTGAGAGCCTCTACATCACCAACAGCAGTTTGCAGATACACCACTGTCGGCGCATCATGCAACATCAACAACCACCAGCATTCGCAAGACTACAATCAACATACATTTTTTTTATTTTAGCCTAAACTAATACAGACTCACTATGTACATTTAAATCACAACATATTGAAACGATAGTACACAGTGAACCTTACATTATATTTCAGGTACACTATGTAGGGGGGTGTGTAACGTTTCTGCTATGTTGCGAACTCCTAAAAATCTGTTGCCAACATTGAAACACGAAATATCTGATACCTAAAGTAAAACTTCATTACCGGACATGTGATATTTCACACTTTCGCCTTCAGATTGAAATTCTATTTACACTATTAGTAAAACACTTTTAACAAATAGTACGTTCATTTAAATATAACTTTAGCTGACCTTTTACGTAATTTTCAGTTTTTATACTTTCGTAAATAATAGCTGCAAACACTAAAAATGCATTTCACTTAGTTTTAGAAATTGCTGAACCTAAATAGATACTAATTTGTATAGAAACAATAATGCTACATGTTATAAACTATTGCACAACATGATTTCATATATACCTATTGTTTAAATAAATTAGGGCAGACCATGTTTTATATATCACTAGATCCTAAATTAAATACTGATAATTTTTCATGCACTAAAATTAATAATCCGTTTGGTACTAAGAAACTATCTTCAAAATTAACAAAACTACGACAACCATAAACAAATCGTATTAATAAATAATTTGACCGCAAACCGAAACACATTAAAATTATATGTTACAATAATAGTAAGCCTACACACTATTGGCAAAACAAATATATGTGCATTTCGAAAACACACATAATGTAAATAATTTGACGACTGTAAACACTAGTCAAAAGGATGACGTTAAATTTGTGTACTACATTTAAATACAAAATTCATGAAACAAGTACATATATTAACATAAATAGTCTTAGCTTAAATGTAATGTTTAAATTTCTGTATTTTGGCATATTTAATGGAAAAGAATATTGTTTAATTGTGAATTACAAAACTTTGTCATCATTTTTAATACGTGGTTAAGCAGAAAGATGTTGGAGAGAAACCATTGTTTGTTCAGTCGGTTATAGAGTCTGGGATAGAGTATCCGAGTGGCCAGAAGCCTGTAAGCAGCTGTGTTGGCTTGCTGCTGCATTTCTTGATTGTGCAATGTTTAAATGGAAATAAAATCATTTCCATATCAACTAAGATGAATTTACTTTATGAAAATATCCTGTAGAATCAATTTCTTTAGTGAATGCCGAAGACAAATCACAACGCAATGGACTTCAGCCAGCTTATAAGATAAGTTCAACTTCACCTACAGTGGAATGATTTCGTTATAGACTGAGAACTAATAAACATTTCCGTTATTTAGGAATATATTAGGGCTCAGTTTGAGTCATTCCGAAAAGAGGTGACGGACGTTAGAAAGTGATCACACAAATATTTCTTTAAACGCATTTAAGCTGATGATCGTACATCTGTGATAAACATTTTATTCAGCTCAACCATCAGTTGCTATTGCAGATTGAGCAGTGAACAACTTGGTGCGATCGGCATTGTGATTTTGTTCATAAATGAAGAAAACAGCTAGAGGCGATTGTCACAGCTGGTTCCACCATATGCGCTCACAGCAAATTCCATTGTCTGGACCTAAGCTTAGAGAAAAGGCTTGTGAAATCGCCCAGAGAAGGAAATTTCTGGGTTTGTGTTTTCTGAGGGCTGGCTGTGGCATTTTCAGAAGAGGCATAAAAACTGTTGTCAGTGTTTGGGGAGGCACTCAAACGAGGAATATGCCAATGAGTGGGTGCAGGAATTTTAAACCAAGCTCTCCCATTCTCATCAGAGAGATGCATTTAATAAGGATGAAGCCAGCGTTCTCTATAACTTGATGCCTGAAGAACACTGCATGACAAGGGCGAAAAATGTCTTGGAGGAAAATGCAGCAAGGAGAGACTGATAGGTCTTGTGTTGTAATTGAAATAGTTCTGATTGGAAAATCCGCATTGTTTCAAGAATGTTAATACATTCAGTTTGCCATGCCACTACGAGAATAACAATAAAGCCTTTATGCACAGATGCCATCTTTTGAGAAGGTCAGTTAGTAATGGCAGAGTCAGGTCGGGCAGTGCTGTTACTGGGGAAGAGATGCACTGGCATCACTACATAAGACATTACAGAAAAATTGACACATATTAAAACCAATTCAGTATAACAATAACTGATATGTACAGAGCCTCTTTTTCTTATCTGCAGATTGACGTCATCTCAGATTTGCACTACAATTGTTGAAGTACGGTTATTTTTTTTAGTTGAACACTAGTTTCCCCCTTAGCTGCTCCTGTTTTCACTAGTAACATGCTTTCTGTTTTTGCATCATATGCATCTTCTGCACTAACAGCATGTAACAGTTCTGTTTTATATTAGCACTAAATTCTGATCTCAGATCTGCACTACATTTGTGAAGTAGAAGTTCAGGAATCATTTTTTTAATTGAAAACTCCAGTTTCTGATAAACTGCTTATTGTTTTGGCATCATATATCTTGTGCACTAAACAGTCCCTTGTTCATAATAGCGCTAAATGCTTATCTCAGATTGGCACTACATAAAAGTGAAGGAGGTGGTTCATTTTCTTTTTTTTTAATTGAATACTTTAGTTGCCCCCTTACCTGCTAGCAGTTCCTGTTCACAGGAAGTACAATTGGTAACATGCTTTGGGTGTGACGTCATATGCATCTTCTGCATTAACAGAGCACTTAACAGTTCTGCGTTCATATTAGCTTTAAACTCTGTCTTATTATTCCTCGCCAAACTAAATTCTTCCCACAGGAGAATTACTATGAGACACCAGAAGAATAGCCATCATATATTTAGTGACGGGTACTTTCTGATTCCTGAAGTAACAGTGAGTTTAGATATTCGAAAAAATCGTAATTTTAGCTATATCATTCCTAATGCCGTAATTATTACAATTGATTCATAATGGTTGGCATCTCTGCTTTATGACCAAGTCTCTCTTTCGTAGCTGGGCTTTTGAAGGATCAACAACAAATGGCTGTGAGGAAGAGAAATATTTTGCTAACTTTGGACCACTGCTTGGCACATCACGTGGCGGACCTGGATCTTATGAACATAAAAGTTTTCCTACTAGCTAACACCACGAGCCATCTGCAGCCATTGGATCTAGGAATAATCATCTCAATGAAACATAATTACAGACGGTGACTTGATAAGGCTGCCATCACTGCAATCAAGCTACAAGAAACAGCTCTACATTGGAATGTACTGCAAGCTATTCACGACATAGCTGCTGCTTGGGATGAAGTTACAATGGACACAAAAAGTAACTGTTTTAAGAAGGCTAGGACAGCACCCAATAATGCAGCTGAAACTGGAGACAAAACCAATGATCCAACATCAGATCTTGCTCCTGATGGAGATACACCTTTGAATCCTGATGCTGCTCTTCTACACGTTTATATCCGGTCAGTGCCCTCTTCTACCGTCAATATGGAAGAGTGACAATAATGGAGGATAGATAACAACTCACCATAATAAAATTCGCTGAGTTACTGAAAGACATGAAAATAGATACAGTAAAACTCCTATTTTACGTTTTAGTGTGGTCCAGACTTAAAAACACAGAATTGAGGAAAATGTTAGAACCCACAAAATACGAGCAAAAACATATTTGGTTAGCAAGTATAATTAAAAATCTGAATCCTCTCCAATACACTGTATAAAATCTTTATAGGTGATGAAAATTAAATTACATTCAACAATAAATTGTGGTAGTGCATTTCATCAGTTCTTTTAAAAAAATCATTGATGTGTAACAACAAGGAAAATTATATGTCAAAACATGTTTTCTTTTTTTTTTTTTTTTTTTTTTTAAGAAAAAAGAAATTGTGTTCATTCCGAATAAAGCAAAAATCAATTAATTTGTTGAATTAACTAGAAATCTAAAATACGATGAAAGGCTTGAAAATGCAATAAATGGGGGTATGTGTTTTCCTTCTACAGCCAATGGCAGTGGAGCTATCTGCTGCATTGTCAAAGTGTGCAGTGCGTACTTCAAAATATGTATGTAGTGGTACTTACTTATGCCAATGAATGTAAAGTTAAGCTTGCCGTGATTTCAGCCATTTGTTACATTTATAATAATCTGCCTGCCATCAGAACACATTAAAACCTAATTTAGGACTGCAACAAAGACGAACAAGATGTCACACTACACATGTCCAGTTAATTGCGATGGCGCGCATTGTAAATTCTTACCGTCTTATATTCTTCTGTGCCCGTTTCTAATCCTGTACTTCAGAATTTCGAATGTTTCATACAGAGGTTGCCCCCCCCCCCCCCCACAGATATTAGGTCCTAGATTCCTAGTTAATTAACTAATAAATATGGTTTTGCCATTTAATACTGAAATTAAATGTCTTTTATTACATGTTTTGTCAATAGTTTTATAAAGCCCCCCTCCCCCAAGGCTGTCCAACAGTATTAATTTTTCAATATGCAGTGCCTTTTCTTTTAAGACAGTGCCGTCTATGGCAATGTTTGCTGTGCAGGCTTGCTTGAACATCCTTGCGAGAATTGTTTCAAGTTCTTCAAGCGGTGATGATTTCATGGATTTCCTCCTCTTAGAAGACGATGATCACAATGGTTCAAATTCTTCTCGATCTCTTCATGTTGCTTCACAATTGTGTTTAAAAAGGATACTGGAATCCCCAGAGAAGCAGCTAACTTTCTTCCAACGAAAACTCTCAGCATTTTTTGTTAGAATTATTGTTCTTGATTAAAACAAAGTTTATGACTTGCAAGACTCACGAACACGTCACACCAGTATACAGAACAATAAATATCTAACAATTCGTATTTTGTCATTTATCATGAGTCTGCTCGGTCCAGAATATTTCACGTCTACAGAGTACAATCTGGTTTCTCCTCTACTGCTGCAAAATGGCGGACTTTGTGCGGTGAAGCCAAATGTTGAAAGTTGTTTCGGCAATGCCAATCGTGGATTTTTCCTCTCTCACACTTCATGTCTGCCCTCCATTGAGTGAGAGACTTCATGTAAAAAAATAGAATCGAGGGAAAACTGGGTAGGAAGAAACATAAAATCGGAAACTTTTAGCATTGATCTTACAGATTATTCACAGGGGCAAAGAATTAATGGCATAAAATCACGAAAAACATAAAATTGGAGATGGTAAAATCGAAGTTTTACTGTAATCACATTCACACAACGAAATTTTTGGCCTTGGCCTTCATCAGAAAGACATATATTTCTGCAATCACTAAGACGACTATACACACACAACCACCATGTCCGGCCACTCCAGCAACACGAGCTGGACTGTGAGTGAGGTGGGGAGTGGAGGGGGAAGGATGCCGGGTAAAGGTGGGGATGGAAAGTTCTGCGTTGCACAACGGATTTTAAAGGCTCTGATAGGCAGGAATTTGAATTGTGGCAATGAATACAGTGAAGGGAAGGGGTGGGAAAGAATAAAAGGGAGGTGTAGAGAGTGGGGGGGGAGGGGGCATTGAAACAATAAGAGTAATAAGGAAAAATAAAAATAAGAAAAAAAGGAAAGAAATAGTCAGCAAAAATATGAAAAATAAAGAATAAGTAAAAATAAAAAGTAATTAATTAAGGTAATATTGTAAGTGCCGACACACAGTTGAAAGGAAGACATGAGATACTGGAGACTCAGCAAGCCTCTTTATGAGGAGTTGTTATCTGTCCTCCATTATTGACATTCCCATCGGATTTTCCATTGTTAAAATATGAAAGAATGGACAAAAGCAGACATTAACATTTGTACTGCTGAAGGACCAGTCATCAGTTCTGCTGATGATGCAGAAGAAGAAGAAGAAGAAGATACTGCCTTATAATCATCTTCTGAAGAGGAACAAGAAGACATGACACCGCCAACTCGCACTAAAGTTGCAACTGCAGTTGCAGTTCCCCAGAGATTTGCTGCCACTTCTGATGTCTCCTTAAGATTTCACGCTGGTCTCAATTTGGTATCTTTAGAAACTGCCAAAATATTATGATGAAATGTTCGGCAAAAAACAATTGATCATTTCTTTCACGGACTGTCACGGACTGCGTGGCTGCTCCTGTCGTAAGTTTGAGTCACCACTTGGCCATGGCTGCGTGTGTGTGTGTGTGTGTGTGTGTGTGTGTGTTTGTTTTGTCCTCATAATAAGTTAGTTTAAATAGTGTGTTAAGTCTAGGGAGTGATGATGTCAGCAGTTTAGTCCCTTAAGAACACACACACATTTGAACACTTGTTTTTGGACAAAAATGATGACAAGCATTTGACAATATGAAGAAACTAGCTTATATGCCTGCACTTTGCAATGGTTCTTAAAGAACGTGCGTATCTTGGCTTTTTAGGGTTACAGACCTCAGTCAGTAAAAATCCTTGTTGGATCGCTCTGTCAATTAATTCAGTTGTCCTAGCCAAGATGTCAAATGTAAGTAAAAGTCATCCTCCAAAACGATGTATCTTCTTCACGTTTTTGATACAAATTGAAACATGCCTAAAGAAGCACAGAAATGTCGTTAAGTATTTAATACACAAAGCTAAATCAGTAACACTATCTTCAATGTTTGTTGGTATTTGCAGAGATAAGATTGCTTAACTCTATCACAGATGTTCCCTTCCTTGCTTTACTACCCTATACTTATTTCACAGCAGCCGCATCTATTAGTTCTTTGGTGCACCTACAGTGCCTCTATCGCTTGTTTGCTGTACTATGCCATCCATACTTCAAGAATAGCTTACATCTAAAGATTTTTCCATGATCTCACTTTTATGAAACAAAGTTGTTCCATGCAAATCCGTGAAGTAGTTTAAGAGATTAGGTGTTTCTAATAGATGAACAGACAGTTTCTGACAACATTTAAGATTACGATGTATCTATTTTGCAGGTATATATTCATTGGTATAAATGAATATTATAGAGGAAAAATTCCTAGCAGGAAAAATATATATAAAAAGTAGATGAAGATTACTTACCAGGCGAAGGAGCACAGGTAGTGATAGTAACACTATTAACACTATCACTACCTGTGCTCCTTCACCTGGTAAGTAATCTTAATCTACTTTTTATATACATTTGTATAAATGCTTTATGTAAGTTCCTCTGTGAAATCTGATGTATTTTATTCCTTCCTTATGTTAGGGCATATCGTTCTTCCGTTTTTGTCCATCGACTTCTACCTTACTATCTGCCCATTTAAGTTTCATTTCCATGCAGATCATTTGTAGAGATTAATATTAGCAAACAGTCTGGGACGAATATATAGTGGATGAATGAAGTCTCGTAAATCAGTCATTACGTGATGGGACCATTTATTGTTTAGATCATATGTCCTTAACTATGTTGTTATAAGTAGTTTTTAACCCCACAGCGATTGTTGTCTGGTAGTAAGCAATATGTGTACCAAGTTTAATTGAAATTGGTCCATTATTTTAGGAGGAGATGTGGAAAAAGAGCGCATGATGTAGCAGTTAGTCGGAAATTTCATTGTTTATGACATCATATCTCCTGAAATATGTGTCATATGATGATGTAAATTCGAATGTACATTCAGTGGTATATGTGCCAAATGTCTGCAAAATGTATCGTGAATAGTGTTAGCAGTAAAGACGTAAAAAATCAAAACCTCATGCATGATGATACAGTTTTTCATGAACCACATTGTTTATGACTTTATCTCATGAACTATATGTCAAACTGTGATATAATATCAAAGGAAAATTCAGTGGTATGTATGTGAATTGTCTGGTGTATACAATTTACAGTGTAGAAGTAATAACTTTTAACGTCATGCCAAATGCCGTAAATATACATCATGAACATCGGAAAAGTAGTAAGCGATAAACTTTTTTTTCCTCATTTTGTTGCGGTTGTCAGCGAGAAAAAGTTTTGTAAAGATTTGAAATTATGTTTACAGTTTATTGCAAGTCACTAAGTGCTCTCATTCTCAAATAGTTGAAGAATAAAATCACGCTATCACATGCTGCAAGATGATAGCGTATGAACTATGTATTTTATGTGGTCTTTGCAACCACAGCAAATGATTCCTGACCTTAAAGGATATTTGTATCAAATTTGGTTGAAATTGGTCCATTAGTTTAGGAGCAGATGCAGAATATTATCATATGATGCGCCCGTTTTGCACGACTGTCATTGTTTATGACGTCATATCTTCTTACGTGTGTGCCTTAGGTGGTTCTTACCCCAACAGCAATTGTTGCCTGATAGTAAGGATCATGTGTACAAAGCAGCCTATTTTGTAAGATACTGCACTTTCTCAACCAAACAAATACCAGAAATACAGTTGTACATAAGTAGTCTAGTTACTGTATTTTTATTTTCCATTGAAGGTCATGATGACAGAGCACCCTCAATTGTTGAGGCCCATACCAAAAGAAAAAGTGAACTCAACAGCTTTATATTTTTACAAAAACCCTCGTTAATTCAAACTTCGTTAAACCAAATTGGCTATTTTTTTGGTCCCTTGAAATTTGATTTAATGAGGGTCTACTGTAATACACTACAATACAATATAACGATAAAATCCCATGAGAATCAATGTGAAGTGGAACATAACAATGGAAGATGTATTCTTTCTTTAAATTCTGACAGCGCCCCAGTAAGCACACAGATATTCAGATATACTTGTAACAGGTTAATTTGTCACTATGCAAAATCTCCGTAGTATCTAACATCTCCACATATACATCAACAGCAACCCTCACCACTGCTTACCCCAATACCAAGGAGCTGGCAATAACGCTCCCCATCACTGCCAGCTGTCAATGACAAAATAATTTTAATCAAGAGTACAGTTGCAATTTTATACATCCTGATGAGATGATATTTCAATTGTCAGCAAGGTTGATATTTTTAATGTATTTTAAACGCATAGAAAAAGAAGCTTCTCAAGGAAGAGAGCAGAAAATGCTTTGGAAAAAGAATAATTTTCAGGAGGTTCAACAGGAACTTTGACACAAAATAATAATTATAGGTTGCATCAGTTCAGTTTATTTTGTAAAGCTTCAGAGAAACTGCAGGGCACTATAAATTTATTTTTACTTGCTATGAAAGCAACTAAAAGGTTTGCCTAAAATGAAGTAAACAAGAAAGTTTTACAATCCTCCCTCTTCTTCCCATCTGTGACTTCGCCTATATAAAATATGCAGAGCAACTTTAGAGTTTAGAAATTCAAGGTGTAAGATATACAGCAGGAGGTACTAAAGATTTTAATGTTGCCAAATGTCAGATGAATGTCACATACCCTGGACACGGAAACAAATAAAGTCCTAGAATAAAGCAACACTGACAGGGTATTACATTGATCACAAGAACTCATCCTTTTAATTATTTTATTTAACAAAAAAAGATACTTATTTTCAAACTGCCAATACGCAGTTTAAACATCAATGAAAGTAAAATATCTGAAACCTTATATGAAAGAACAGTTGTTAAAGAGAGCCCTAACGTGAGCTGCTTGAACTTGAGCGGCTGTATCTTCGACGACGTGCTGGGCTACGCGAGCGTGACCTTGGCCGTCTGCGGGGCGGAGGCGTTCGTCGACGTGGAGGAGGTGGTGTATGTCGTCGATACCTATTTAGAGAAATGTTCTATGAGTACCACTTAACATTAATAGATATACACAAGCATTACACTGCATTAAATTTTATTGGATACATGATTAATATGGAAACTGGACTGTAGCTGGTCTAAGTATTCTGAGTTAAATGGAACCAACAATCATATATTTCAAAAATAAATTTATGAGCAGTCAATTTTGGTTCTGATGTAAAGCCATCCTTTGGTCCGTAAATGAAATGGAAGTTCCATATTCTTTTGTAAGAGCCTCACAAGCGGTGATGTGAAGTCCTAATGACACAACCTGCCTACACTGCTACCAACAACTACTGTGAGGAAAAGCAATTGTATATGAGTGGTAAGTTACACGGTTTGGACTGTGTAAGGTATAGGCCACCTTTGAATATATAATAAGCAACCTGCTCAAATAGGTTGCATGGGGATGTGTCTTTGCTATCTGGACAACATTGTCCCTAGACCTCCCAAAGGATATTTTAGGAACATACTGTATTTGCTGGAATATAAGCCACAACTGAAAAATAAGACTCAAAATTCAAGGGCAAAAAGTTTAAGGTCACATTTTGAAATCCAAACAAAGATGATTCATTCTAACATGAGATGCAAATTAGGTAGAAGGGATAAAGTAACAGTTGTTGTGTTTGAGTCATAAGCTTAGCAGTCAAGCTTACGCTAGGTTATTTTGGTGAAAATACCTTTTAGGTCTCAACAGTAGTTGTTGGTTATGACGCAATGAATCATGGGAAACACACATGGCTAATCATGACAGCCAATAAGTATTTTTCAATGTAAACAAATCTCACTTTGGCTGTACTACTACGTTCAACTTAACCACGAACTCAAAAATCGTAAAATATTCATAAAAAGACAGCAATATATTTCTGACAAGGAAGTGTGTGAATCCATGAGCTGCCTTATGCTCGGGATGAGGCAGGAGACAGCTACAGCTTCGGAAAAAAATGTGATTCAATATGAGATTTTGATCATGCAAGAAAAAACTCTGCTTCGGCGAAACGCCCCACCAAGCAATCTTAATGTTAATAAGTGATGTTTCAAATGATTAGTGTTTTGTAATTCAATCACAAGGCCAGATAGACTGTCACTGGATCGGTCTGTTTTGTCACCATAATCACAAGGAATTATGACAAATGCTAATATACATCGCTAAAAATAAATCAAATAATCACTTCAATTTTTCACACCTACCTCATTAGTTACGTGAAATACATAGAAACACATGCAAATATTTCTAAGTTGCAGAACTGTGTATTTGGAAGCTGTGCTACTAGGTTCCTGTATAACCACATATTCAAATATCATGACATTCTCAACTACCAACCCGTACAAAAATCCTAAAGCCTTGTGCAGTGTTGGTACTGATACAAAGAAATTTATTTTTTGTTGCTGGTACAAATATTTGAAAAGCTGCTACATTCGAAGATGAGCAATAGTGAATTTCTCTTTCCTTCATTGCACTGATTCAGTGGCCAAATTCGGAAAAAGTAGACTCATCTTCTACCATATTTTTTTGTATTTGTATTAACATATAATTTTGATGGAGACCATACAAGTAACATGAGCAGTCACAGAATTTCCAATTTTTCAGTGCTGGGTAAAGATGGGGATGGAAAGTTCCTTGTTGCGTGATGGATTGTAAAGGATCTGATAGATGGGGATGTGAGATGTAGCACTGAGTACAGTGAAGGAAAGTGGTGGGAGAAGATAAAAGAAAGTGTAGAGGAATGTGGGCAAAGAGTGGGGCAATTTGAATGATAAAAATAAAAGGGAGAAACAATATAAAAGTAATTCATTACGGGGTTATTGTAAGGGGCGACACACGGCTGGAAGGAAAACATGAATTAGAGAGATACATGATAATGCATTTACGTAGGTGACTAAATTTTACTTACGGTGTTGCCCGCGTATGCTTTGTAGTGGCAATGTATTTAAGTGATGCTATACTGGTGTTCAAGGCAAAGGTGTATATTCATCCTGAATGGTATTTAACTTACTTTAGAACCTTATAAGGGTTTTTCTGAAGCTATTAAGAGTCAGATGCATTAAATATACGAGGGTTATTTCAAAAGTAATGTTTGATTAGCCGTAAATATTTGAAAGCGGCGCCAAGGACAAAATGCGCATGCACGTCGACGTCTGGCATACCTAGCGTGTTAAAAGCCGCCAGTATCGTCGTTATTGTTGCTGTGTGCTGTTGATAGTATCAGTTCACAATGTTTAAGACAATCATCAGCACGCCAGCCGACCATCCGTGTTTTCAGACGAGTTGGTTCATGCAGTTAATGACAAAATTTGTGAAGATTGAGGATTTACTACCTAAAGGAGTTTCTTTTCTTGGCGGCAAGCGCTTCAACACAGATGATGGGGTGAAAGGAGCTGTTAAAGACTGTTTATCTTCGCAGGTGGCCGATTTCGATGACTTGGGCGTTCAAAAGGTTGTTGAACTATATGATAAACTGTATTTCTTCTGATCTTTTCTAACATGATAGCAGACCAAAGGGCTAAAAATAATTACATTTCATAATATTTGACTGTGTTACACAAGACGGGGTGTTACACATCCCATCACCAATTTGCATCTAGTTGAACAAAACAATATAATAAGTATATACGCGTGAAGACGGTGTTGGTTTCAGTTACTTAACTGCAAATGTGGTCAATTGTTCAACCTCGCACAGTAATCAGTTACGGCAAGTGTAAGAGGGCACGAATGAGAGGGGCGCTACAGCCATAGCATGCGACTTATCGGAGTTTGAGATGGACGGGAGGCGAGCAAGGGTAGCCGAGTGGTTAAGGCGACCGCTGGACCAAAGCGGGAGACCCAGGTTCGATTCCCAGCCTGGCTCACATTTTCACATGTTGCCATTGTTTCATTTCAATTCCCTAATGCAACCACTGTCATTCTTATCTTCCCTTCCTTCCCCTCCTTTATCCATAATTTGCAAATGTTAGGTGTGACAACACAAGTTACATTTAGTATTCTTAAAACACAAATGTGATTTTTTTTCTCTAAAAATGTAATCTTTATGTCCGCTTGATACCTCGGAGGTGATCTCCAACGAGGAGCAGGTCTCCTGACAGGAGGTGGTGGACTGCGCCTTGGTGGTGGAGGCCTTGGCTTTGGCTGAAGCACAGGTGCAGCAGTGATCTCCTGTCCATCAATCTGGCCTGCAGGCAAAAAGAAGATTCAGTAGCTCCTGGTTTTATTTTTAATCCTTGAAGGCAGACAACACTAGAACATACCATTATCACAAAGTACTTAATAATGCAATACATCAAAAATTAGCTAATAACTCAACTTAATCAGCGCAGCCCAGTTACTTAATCGTGTTAGCTGCACTTAGACATTACCTTCTTATTCTTAGAGTCACTTTCATTGGAGCTTGCAATATCCTTGGTTGAAATTCCTCCTTGTGTTCCACAGTTTTACATGTGTGTAACCCCTTTCCTACCACAACTCCACACCCATCTCTAGAAATTCTAGGTGTGTCCACTTATAGTTTCAGATTATGTAGCAAGAATAAATTAACAAAGGAACATGAGTGTAAGAGTTGCACCCTTCAGAAATTAGATAGGTTGGGGGGGGGGGGGGGCTGGGAAATGGAAACTGGCAAAAAGGCAGTTAGGTAGAGGTGGTTTTCAGATAGCTTCACTTTGTGAGTAAAGAATAGATTTGACCAACTGTCAGAGTTAAGTGGAGTGGAACCTCCTGCTGCTTTAGGTGTAGGTAACTTGCAGCAGATCTCAGGTGTTAGGAAACCTAAAATGGGGGAAAAGGCTCTCAGAAAGAAGAACGTTCTATTTGGTAGCTGGCATCGCAGAAGTGTAGGCCAGCAGTTTCAGTAAGTATTGACGAGTGCATACCAGGTCACCAGCATAGTGAAACCTATGGAGGTTTGGATCAGGTGGTTGTTAATGTAGGGGAGTTATGCCGGAATTTCTCGAAAGAGAACCAGACAGTGATAGTGGGTGGAGCTGACAGGGATGGGGATTGTGACACATGTGGTAAGCTGGTAAATATAGCTACTGAAACTGGTGGCACGAATGTGCATTTCTTGGAATTGTTTCAGCATCATAATTGGCTTCAACTTAATACAGCTATCAGGTTTATTAATATTGTGGCAAGTAGAGGCACTGTTGGCAGAAGGCATGGCTCACATTTCAGTGGTACCAATTGAGTGTCAGCAGGCTGGATTTTACAAGGCACAGCATGCACTTCAATAGGTATGGGATGGAGAGGTTGGTAATGCTTACAGGTGCAGTGTAATGGGGATTCACTCAGGGACAATTCCTGTAATAGTGGTGTTAGAGGTGCATCTTTCTTTTAGACTGAATTCCACTGATTGGTTTTCCTGCTTAAAAGAAGCCCCTCTAACAAAGGAACCACTTTTAGCAAATGTCACATATTCGAATATCAGAGAAATTAGCATGCTTTGTCTAAATATACAAGGTATTAGAGGTGAAGTCAGTGAACAGCTTGTAGATGTTGACTGATTTTGTTGCTAATTCAGAACACTTCTTATATAATATCACAATTCAGAGGCTGGTACCAATGTATAGCTCGTGCAAGAAGTCTTGGCCCCTGCTTTCTCACCTTGGGTACTGGACAAGACCATTCTTTTGTTTGGGAGGGGCGGCCGCCTCAGTTGTGTGTTGCCTACTAGTCATGGGATGCAGCTGACTGCCAGCTAACACATGAAGCGTAATGCCAAACAGGCAACGTGCAACTGAGCCAGCCACCCCTCGTAAACAAATTAATAGGCTCACGCTGTGCACAACTCCAGAAAGCGTTCCTGCACACGGGACATGACTTCTTCTGCGAGCTCTAGAAGTTAGATCCCTGTTTTTCTAGGAGTTTTTTGCAGTGCTGCAGTGCAGTGGCCATGTACGTGAAGAAACTATTACAGTTCAGTTCATCAATGTTTATAATCATTGCAATGACAAGATAATTGAATGTTGTGCAAGTGTGATTGGTGTAATGAAACTAAACTCCTAATTGTTGTTATTTATAGGTCTCATTGCTGATTTTAAAACACTTCTGCTCAAGTTAGAGAGGGTTTTATGTTCACTTTAGAGGAAGTACAAAAAGTTAGTTGGATGTGGTGATTTGAAAATTAATTGTGTAAGTGTTTGTGTAAGGAAATGGATGCTATTAGATCACTTTAATTCTTACTGCATGTTGTAAACAGTATATTTTCCAAAAAGAGTGCAGGGAACAGCAGCACAACCACAGACAGCATTTTTCTTTATTCTTTATTATCAGAGAAGCATTATGTGGTATAGTGAATGGGCTTTCAGTCCACGATGCACAATTTTAACTTTTAAAGGCCTTTGGGCTCAAACCTCTGTTAAATGTCATTGTAAACTATATAGAAAAGGTAAGTTGCAATAGAGGCCTTTTATAACCCGATTGAGGAACAAGATTGGCATGGTGTTTATACTGCTGATAATTTAGATAATAAATATAACGCTTTACATAACACATTTCTCATGCCTTTGAATGCTTAAAACAAGGTACTGCTACTAACGGGCACCTGGGAATAAGAATATCAAGTAGAACAAAGTGAGAATATCAAAATGTTAGAAGATATTATAATAATAACAGAAAGTCCAGGTTGGAATTAATAACATAGTAAGGACAGTTTACAACTCACCGCAAAGACGTGGCGACAAGCTGTGACAGGCACATACAACACTTTCAGCTATCGGCCATGGCCTTCTTCAGAAAATAGAACACTCACACAGCCGGCAGCGGCAGCCAGTGGTGATGATTGTATTACTGTGTTGTGTGATTGCGTGAGTGTTCTATTTTCTGAAGAAGGCCATGGCCGATAGCTGAAAGTGTTGTATGTGTGTGTCTTTTGTATATCGCAGCTCTTCGCCATGTCTTTGCGGTGAGTTGTAAAATGTTAGAAGAGTTAGAATCAAGCTTCATTAGCCCATGACAAATTGTATTATAAGATTCTGAACAGTGACATTAAGGAGGCAAAACGTATGTGGTATGCAAAAAGATAGCTAATTCTTAGGATGGTCAGTTATGAAGGAAGTATCTGGTCAACTCTTGTAATATTAAATTGTGCAGTAAATATGTGTTATCTTAATGTCATATTTTTGTGGTCACTTTCACTATTTTTCTTGCTATCTCAATCCTTATTCTACCCATTCACACAACTCACACTAATACATTTTATTTAATCCTCGTAGTCAGCCTACCACTTGCCCTATCAGAGAATGTCTTCCAAAATCTTCTAAAATAGCTTGGAAGCATGCACATCAAAGTAACTCCTCTATAATTTTGATATATTTTCCAACTATCGTTCCTAAACTTGGCACTGTAATTTACTTTTTCCACTCTTCAGGTGTCCTTTCTTTCCATATTAATCAAATGACCTAACACCGCCACTGCACTAGAATCATGTTAGTTGCTCTCACCATTTCCCAATGACTACATTCAGTGCAGGCAATTTTTCTTTTTGGCCCACTTTAGGTTACGGTAGGAACACTAAAAGTGGGCCTTTGTGATCGCCTTTTGACAGCTAGAAATTTAAATGAAAATAACAGCTTAACCATTCATCTGACACAGAAATTGAATACATGAATTTGTAGAGGAGACAATTCTCTACAACTTTGCTCTATTATGTTTCTTTATATCTCGCATCGTTTTAGAGATATTTGCAAAAATAATGCTGATTTTATGAAGTCAGTCTGTCTGTCCGTAACATGTTCCACTTTTTAGGCCAAACCGTTCAACCGATCAGCACCAAATTTTACAGACATAATAGTTGACCATCAGAGACCAGAAACTCCCATTTTCAAATATACAAGAGTAACACTAATAAAAAAAGGCATTTGTAATGAGATAACTGTAAACAAACTGTTCATCTGACACGAAATCTGAATAACCGAATTCGTAGAGGAGAAAATTCTCTATAACTTTCCTCTCTTTACGTTTTTTCATAACTCTTGTCGTTACAGAGATATTTGCAGAAGTAACGGCGATTTGACACCGCCTCTTGATTTTATGTAAGCCAGGCATTAGGAACTGTCATTGACATTCCTCACTCAGAACTCTGGCATACACAATCTTGCTTTATTTATTGAGTGATTTTTTTATTATAGCTTACGTTTTGTCATTTCAAAGAAATGGCGCACTGAAGAATTAACAAAAACACGTTATTCTTCGTACAATAAATGATAATCTAGTGTCTAAAAATTGCCATATTAGCATCAGTTAACAACTGCCATCAATAGTAAGAGAAATAAGGAACTGTTTCTTGATTGTTCGCCATAGTGTAGTGGGCAGCACGTTAGACTGTAAATGCAATACATGAAACCTGCCACTACCAAATGAAAGGGTTTCGGGCACTCTTCTTATTAAATAGAGCTATGTTCTGCAATATTCAGAGTTGTGCATATGTAAGAATGCTCCACCTGAAATGCTCTTTTCTTTTATTTCATGAACATGCCGTGAAATATGTAACAACGAATTGATCAATGCTCTTCTGAAGCATATGCACATAAACTGGGAGGATAGTGTAATAACATTACAACATACTGAATTCCTCATAAATCTAGTACTTAATCTATATACAAATTTACTACTATATTACGTCATTTACAACAGACATTGTTACAGTATCTACGTTCCCTCCAGACTATAGTCATTCGTAAGTAGTACAGGCAAAGAAAATAAACTTTGAACAAACTACCAAGGCAAAACAGGTGACAATATTTAAACAGAAAAATATAATGAAAATGTGGGAGAGGTATTAAAATAATAGTTTAAATAGGAAAAAGTTACAAAAGGAGTATGTTTGTCAAAGCTGAAGTCAAATATCAATTAATTTTGGCTGTTTGTTACAATATGTCAGAAAGAATATTACATATTGGGTGCATAGATATTATCACAATAGTAGAGTCGTGATCGTATCGCCCACAATTTGTTATTGTTTATATTTTTATTATTTTTGTCCAAGATGTTTGCAAAATATCACAAAACTACAAGCAAATCTAAAGTGGGCTGTTAAACACACCAGTGCATTTTTTTTTTTCATCGTCATTATCATCATCTCATTTTGTCTGCCAATTCCCAGGTTAGTTCCACCTCAGCATTCTCTACATTCTCTGGTTCCCTATTTTTCATTAGTAACTCTTGAAGATGTGTCACATCTTCTCGATTTACTGTACATTCTCAATTCCCTTTGCTTACTTATTGATTGACCTGCTTCTATTCTTATACTCAACTATTCCATAAAGAGCCTTTGTGCTGCCCTCACTGTCTTCTCTCAACATTTTTTTTCCACTTTTCCATCCATTTCTTAAAGCTATTTCCACTCTCTTAAACATCTTCCTCTCCTCAGCATATTCCTGTCTCCTGTCTTATTTCCTCTGTTCTGACCTCATACCATTGTTATTCTTTCCAAATTTCTCCCTTACTCTATCAGTCTACCAAAGCATGTCTTTCCAATATTTCTTATCACTGGTTTTTCTGCACAGCTCCTTTCACCTTCACCATTCATCCTCTGTTGACTGCATTCAATACCCTAGTGTTTTGCTCTTAACTAGTTTATGAAATTATTCTTTAAATATCTCTTCTTTCAACGACTACACTACCAGGGGAGCGGGGAAGCCTTATCCCTAGATAGCATACTTTAAGTTGCAGATTGTAATGCTTGTCAGGGCAGACATAAAACAACACCTGTGGACTAAAAGGCTGGAGGGGAATCCCATTGACAAACCCAACTGTGAAGCCCTTAGTGAATAAAATATAAAACAGAATCATTCAAATAGGGATCAAGTTTCTGAATTGTTTCTCAATTTCAAGTAAAATCTAAAACAATATGAGAAAATCTAAAACAATATGAGAAAATCTAATAAAGGAAAGTCCAGGTTGGAATTGATAATATAATAATGACAGTTTACAACTCACCGCAAAGACATGGCGACGAGCTGTGACAGACACATACAAAAGATACACACATACAACACTCCAGCTATTGGCCATGGCCTTCTTCAGAAAATAGAACACTCACGCAATCACACAGGCACACAACACAGTCATACAACCATCACCTCCGGCTGCCGCACTTCGAATCACACACTACGGCGTGTAAATCGGAAAGGGGAGGTGAGAGGAGATAGGAAGTTTGGGTTACGGTGGTGGGGATGGGTACAGCACGGCCTAGATGGGAATAACGAGATGCAGCTTAGGAATGGAGTGGAAAAGCGGTTGAGGGGGAAAAAATAAAATAAACAAAATAAAAAACAATTTAAATTAAAATTAAAAAAAAATAAAAATAAAACACATGCACGCCGCACACACACACACACACACACACACACACACACACACACACACACAAATGCTCACACACTCACGCACCACTCAAAATGGGAGAGGTTTAGGATAGAGGTAGGAACTGTAAGGTATGGAAAAAAAGAGAAGTTATCGTAGGTTGAGGCTTGGATGATTTCGGGATCGGAGAATGTATTGTAGGGAGATGACCCGGGTTGTAAAGCAGCAATTGAAATCAAACAAGTGCTCCGCTGCATGCTGTGCCATATGGTGGTCCACCTTGTTTTTGGCCACAGTTTGGTGGTGGCCATTCATCCTAATGGACAGCTGGTTAGTGGTCATGCCAATATAGAAAGCTGCAAAGTGATTGCAGCACAGTTGGTAAATTACATGGCTGCTTCCACAGGTGGCCCGGCCTCTAACAGGGTAGGACAAGCCCATGACAGGACTGGGTGGATAGACTGGACAGGTCTTGCAGTGGGGTCTTCCATAAGGATATGATCCCTGTGGCAGTGGGCTGGGTTTCAGGGTGGCATAAGGATGAACTAAGATGATGTGGAGGTTGGGAGGGCAATGGAACACCACTTTAGGAGGGGTGGGAAGGGTCTTGGGCAGGATGTCTCTCATTTCTGGGCACGGGGATAGAAAATCAAAACCTTGGCAAAGGATGCAATTTGTTTTCGAGTCCAGGGTAGTACTGGATGACAAGGGAAGTGCCCCCTTTTTCTTATGGTTACCGGTGTTAGAGGGAGGATTTGAGATGTGTGAGGATATGGCACAGGAGATATGTTTGCAGACTAGATCTGTGGGGTAGTTTCTGTCTGTGAAGGCCTTTGTGAAACCCGCAGCATATTCAAAAAGGGAGTTCTTGTCACTGCAGATACACCGTTCACGGGTGGCCAGGCTGCAAGGGAAGGGTTTTTCAATGTGGAAGGGATGGCAACTGACAAAGTGTAGGTACTGTTGGTGGTTGGTAAGTGGATGGAGCCATCAGTGAGGTGGAGGTTTACATCCAGGAATATGGCATGGTAGGTTGAGGGTTCACCAAGCCCATACTCAGCAAATTAATGCTGAGCCCCTGAGGGGTTCGCAATATTCTCTTAGAGCAGTAATTTGGGAGTACAAATATGATTTTTTTAAAGGAATAACTAATGAGAAAATTTATGCAGGGGAATTAATTACAGAGAAACACATCATTTTTTCTCCTCAAAAGTACAACTACTAATGTCATAATATAAATTATGAAACTAATAAACACAATCTCAAAATAATAATAATAATAATAATAATGACAGCACAGTTATTACCTCCATCCATATGTTTCATTGCATTTTCTGCTTCATTCGGTGTTTCAAATTCAATGTATGCGTAGCCTCTGCCTGTATTTTGGTGCAGTCTGTCGACTGGAAATTCCACACTTTTTACAGTTCCATAGGTAGAAAAAATTTCTACCACATGATCACGAGTCACATTACGAGTCAAGCGACCAATATGAATTTTTGTGGGGCGTGGTGTAGGCGAGTGTTCCTTACGTTTCCGTCTTGGACTAGGAGTCCTGAAATGTGGCAGAAAATATGCTCCTTAGACAACTTGTGTACATATATCACTGTCGAGTTTTCTTTTTACTGTTTACAAAGGTCTCAAAATGACCTGTAGTATAACTACAGTATTACAACTAACATGAATTCTGTATTTAATTCAATTGAATGAGATTATGTGAATGATAAACTACCATAAAAACACTCTCGTTACAAAAAAAAAAACAACAACAAATAATAGAAAAAAATTTTACTAATTGCACAAAAGTTGATAGAAGACTGGATGGGTGATTATTAAATTTAAGAGTTTTGTAAGTCTTCATTAAAACATTATAATTTCTTATATTCTTAGAAAAGTAAATCTTTATTTTATCTAACAGTTAATATATAGTTTAGGCTTAGGGCCTGTCCTGACTACTGCCTCAGAGCAAATACATAGAGTGACCTATGATCATGGGACAGACAATCAGAAAGTCTCCAATCCCTCCAGCCGTTGCTCCAAGTAGACAATTGTTATGATTCATACAACTCTTCATTTGGCCTTACAATGCTGTGGGGGTCCCATTCCATACACTCTTACCTTAGAGGAAAAAAAAAAAAAAAAAAAAAAAAAAAAAGTCTGAGGCATTGGGATATGGTACCGAAATCTTCTCCATCAAAGACAGTGATCCTAACCATTCAGCTATGGATGCAGTTTTCTGACTGTCAATTTTAAGACCACATTAGTCAAATTTAAACATAAGCTTGGCTTGACAATTAATGGGAATTATGTTAGGCATATGTACAAACACAAAAGTATATATATTATGCAAACTAAGCAAATGCTTTCCATTCCTTTTGTGAAAGAATTACCAGAGAATAACAAGCAGAAAAAGATGCCTGATATGGCAAAGAGAGTAGGTTTTCTTATTTATAGTACAATGGTATGTAAGATGTTTTGAAGAAGAAAATAAAAAGTAGTCTTAAGTACACACTTTAAATTGATTCTACAAATATTGGTGTTCACATACAACTTCTTCCTACATAAGGTATGGTGATGAAGATGTAATTGCAAATACTTTCTTTTGTTGCAAAAACTACTATAAAGAGTAGTTATTGAAGAAATATTTTGTGCAACTAATGAGTATCTGGTCTGTTAAGAATTAACACAGAACGACTGCATTAGTGTTTTCACAGACATTGCTGTTTTCAAGACATGCCGAGTCAAAGGATTCATGGGTACAGTACTCAACTTAATCAGAATAAACAATGATTGTCTCATTCACCACAAATCCATTGCTTCTAAACCCTGCCATTTTCTCTAAAAATTGCAATGGAAAAAGTAGTAAAAGCCACGAATATCTTTTCGCAGTTCCTACATAGGCAGCTTTTTAATGTTTTGTGTCAAGAAATGAGATCACAGCACACTACATTTCTGCAACGTAAAGAAGTACGATAATCTTAAAAGGGAAAAGCCAAGATCATAAAATGCTTATTTATTTTATGACAACTGGTTTCGGAGGGCTATGCCACCATCATCTGGTCATATCAAATTTTACAAGTTGGTCATCTTATTTAAAAAATGGAGATTAAAATAAATAAGTATTTGGCAATCTTGGCTTTTCACTTTTGAAGATTACAAATCCATCAGATTGCCTCCACAACCCGCAATGCCAGGCAATGTCAAAAAAGTATGAGGTAATACAGATATTGACAGGCAATTAAAGCAACATTTGAACAGTTATCATTGTGCACACAAGACCCGTTTTCATTTTGTGTGGAGGCTTGACTTTTGGGCTGCACTCTGACATCAGCAGAAGACAAAAGTAACGATTCATCATACTACCTGTATGGGTTGCTGGTATATGTTGAGGTATTCTGAATTCAGTCATCAGCTGATTACACACAAATGAGAAATACTCATATCAGCATATCTAGTTGCCCGAAACACTTGTGTCAGTTAAGAAAGGATGGTAGCCATGGTAATTTCGAACAAGGACACATAGAACTGAGTACTCAAATATTTTGTAAATTCTAAACTAGATATACTACACAAAAATCAGTATGTCATTCGAAAGAGAAAATTAAGACTATTTTTATTAAACACATTATCTCAGATTGGTGCGGTTGTTTCTAAGTTATTTTAATTTGAAGATGAAGAAATTAATACATGTGGCAATTGATAAGAGACAATGAGTATATCAAGCCATACTCTAGTATTACTGATGAAACTTGTACATTTTAAATTACAACTCCACAAACATTGCCAAGGAAGGGTGGCTTGAGTGTCTCAACAATACAGATAGTTGGACTATAGGTGCAACCACAGTGGAGGAGTATCTGTGGAGAGGCCGGACAAATGTGTGGTTCCTGAAGAGGGACGGCAGCCTTTTCAGTAGTTGCTAAGGCAAAAGTCTGAGCTGGCTTTGCCATACAGTTACTGCGAACGACTGAAAGCAAGAGGAAACAACAGTTCTACTTTATGAATATATGATGGCATCCTATTAGGTAAATTATTCTACAGATTGGTGTGTGGAATGTTAGATCCTTTATTAGGTAAGGAGGTTAGAAAATTTAGAAACTGTTATGGATGGGTTGAATTTAGATATTGTGAGGATTAGCGAAGTTCGATGCAAAAAGGAACAAGATTTTTGGTCATGTGAGTAAAGGGTTATAAATACAAATTCAGTCAGGGGTATTACAGGACCAGGTCTAATAATGAATAAGAAAATAGAAATGTAAGTTACTATGAACAGCACGGTGATCAAATTATCATAGTAAATATAGGTACAAAGCCAACATCAACCACAGTAGTATAAGTTTATATGCCAATTAGCTATGTTGATGCTGAGGAGATTTAAGAAATGTATGAGAAGGTACAAGAAATAATTTGAACAGTTAAGGGAGAGGAAAACTTGATTGTGATGGGAGACTGGAACTTGGTAGTAGGAAATGGGAGAGAAGGAAAAGTAGTAGATGAATATGGACTGGGTAAAAGGAATGAAAGATGTCGCCTGGTAGAAGTTTGTGCAGAGCAAATGTGTGAGGAGATACAAGAAATAATTCAAACGGTTAAGGGAGAGGAAAAGATGTGAGGCAGCATACAGAGGAAAATTGACAAGATATAGATCTAGGGTACAATAGTTGGCTACAATGAGAACTTCTGAAACAGTGGTGGCTCTTTCAACAGGAAAGAAAGAAATACTGTGAGCTGCACTGCATGTAGTGTCTTGTAGTGGTTAGCATCACTGGTTGGAATGCTGTGGGTTACCAATGAAATCCAACCAACAGCAATTATTTGATTTATGATGGAGGAAGGGAAGGGAATAGTAGGAGAATATGAATCAGGGATATGGAATGGAAGAGGAAGGAACCTCATAAAATTTTTGCACAGAACATAGATCTTGGAACCACATTTTAAACTGTAAGACTTATCCAGGAACAGAGGTACACTCCGAAACTCCAGAAAGGTAGGAAAATAAGGAGATAGGACCTGGATTAATTGAAGCTGTGGTACAGAACTAAGGTAAATACCCACCAGCCAATCTATCTCTTTTGATGAAAAACTGAATTTAATTTATGAAAAGAGAAGTCAATAAAAGTGCAGTAAAAGAAGCAGGTAAAATAGAGTACAGAAAATGGGATTGACAGGGAGAGCAAAATAACTAAGCAGGAGTGGCAATAAGGCAAATGCAAGTCTGTAGAAGAATGTGTAATTAGGAGTAAAATAGATACTACACACAGGAAAATAAAAGAGACATTTCGAGACAAGAAAAACAGTTGTATGAATAGAGGTATAAAGGACTCATGTGAAAACCAGTTCTGAACAAAGAAGGAAAAGCTGAATGGTGGAAAGAATATATACAGGAAATGAACTTTGAGACAACATTGTATGAAGGGAACAGGAAGTAGATGAAGATAGGAGATACTATACTAAGAGAAAAATTTAACAGCACACTGAAAGCTGAAACAAGGTAACTGGAGTAGATGACATTCCCTCTGAGCTACTGATGCCTGTCCCTGGGAGAGGCAGATAATAATAAAAGTATTTCATCTAGTATCCAAGATGTATAAATAGGCAAAATACCCGAAGACTTCAAGAAAAATTTAATATTCGCAATTCCAAGGAAAGCAAATGCAGAGAGGTATAGAAAATTCAGAACCATCAGTTTAATACGTCATACTTGCACGAATAATTTACGGAAGAATGGAAAAGCTGGTAGAAGTCCACCTTGGGGAAGATTAGTTTAGATTTAGAAGACATGTAGAAGCACATGAGGCAATACTCACCTTACACCTTATCTTTGGAGATAGATTAAGAAAAGTCAAACCCATATTTCTATCCTTTGTAGATCTGGAGATTGCTTTTGACAATGTTAATTGGAACAGACTCTTTCAAATTCTGAAATCAGCAAGGGTAAAATAAAGGGAAAAGAAGGTTATTAACAGCTTGTACCTAAACCAGACTGCAGTTATAAGACTTAAAGGACATGAAAGGGAAGCACTGATTGGTAGGTTGGTTAATGCGCGTTTTAAGGGGGCAAATGTCGAGGTAATCAGTCCACCATTCTCTACTGATATCTAAAAACTAAGAGCTGAACAAGGTAAAATCTAATTCTCAGCACCTGACTGGGGGTACCCCAGGGTGTACAGAGTGGTGTCATATGCTAAAACAACAGTGGCAACACAAAAGAAGAATTACACAAAAGAGAAGGCATGGAAAACTGCCAGCCAAAAGCTGAACATACCAAATAAAAATCAAAAAAGAGATTACACTCAGATTGCAAGTTAGGCTAAAGTCCTATCACTAGAAGGTTTGATAAAAACCAGATGTGCGGACAAAATATACAGGACTTTCAGCCATAAAGGCATCATTGTCAAGAATTAAAGCAAGCACGAGCAGGTAAAAGTCTGCCGCAGAGAGGCTGAAAGGGGACAGCCCAGTAAAACATGGACTACTGTCTCAAGAGCACCACAACAACACTTGGGTGGGTCCTCACCACGAATCAGATTGCCATGTACGGCCTATACATAGGTGGCAAAGGATAACCAAGTCACTACAAGACGGCCTGAGGGAGGACTTCCATAGAGCCATAGAGGGCTTTATCACACAGAGCTTGTTCAGCTTGCTTGAGGTAGACCATTCCGAGTTCCAAGCCACAAAAATCTTGCAGTGCAAACCCAATTGGATATCCCTTTCTGGGATACCAATATTCAGAGGCTGGGAGGTTGTGGCCTGCTTAGCAAGCCGATTGAATGCTTGTTGCCCAGGATGTCGACGTGGCCTGGGGTGCAAACAAAGTCTACCAAACAACCAGACTTGCCAAGGGTGAATATGGAGTTATGAATTGATCACACCAAAGGATGGTGTGATCAATGCAATTGGAGGTGTTCAAGAGCATGAGATAATGTCATCGGTTCCGGAGTGAGAACAGTAAGGCCAGGAGATAGGGAGCGCAGTTCAAGGTGGCCACCGTGTACATAAGCTTACCTAACTCAGCCATCTACCAAGATACCATCAGTATAAACCACTTCTGCTCCAGGAAATGTGTGGTCAGGAACTTGCGATGGAGTGTTAGTGATGAAACAGATACGTTTCAAAATTGCTGGACAATCCAGATGGAGATGCAAGCAGGGGATGGACCAAGTAGGGGTATGAGACTGGCAGGAGAGGATTCAAGTGATGGCAACTCTGTTGTCCTTAGGCTCCTCATCAGTCTGCAACAGAAAGTCCCAGTGATATATGATACCTTGTACCATATCAAGAGACTTGTGAGGAGTTACGGAGAGAAGCACATCATCCTGCTTGTCACAAGCTAGTAAGACTGGACAGGAGACACTGTTTTGATAAGGAGCCCCACTTGCCTGGTTGCCTGATACATCTGAGGTGCAGCAGGTTTCCCAGAGGTTGTCCACAAGCAACTGTTCCACCTCAACAGCCATGCATCTCCTCGGCAGAGAGCACAGCCTGAAATTATGCTTAAAAAAATTTATACCATCCTCACAATTCAGGCAATTAAGCCAAGATTCCTGGGCTCTGTAGTGTACAACATTCCACCATTGCGTCGTACTGTAGTCGCTGAGGCACATACAGAGTGTAAAGGTATGGAGGATGTTGGCACGACAACTAATGTTGAGCCCTTTGAGCGAAGTATTAATTGGGAAAGGAGTAAGACAGGGTTCTAGCCTTTCCCCAATGTTATTCAGTCTGAACATTGAGGAAGCTGTCAAGGAAAGCAAGGAGAAATCTGGAAAAGGAATTAGAGTTCAGGGAGAAGAAATAAAAACTTTGCAATTTGCTGATGACATTGTAATTCTGTTAGAGACAGCATAGGGCCTGGAAGAGTAATTGAATGGAATGGACAATGTCTTGAAAGGAGAGTATAAGATGAACATTAACAAGAGCAAAACAGGGTAACTGGATGTAGTCTAAGAAAATCAGGAGATGCTGAAGAAATTAGATTAGGTAACCAAACATTAAAGGTGGTAGATGAGTTTTGTTACTTCGGAAATACAGTAACATAAGATGGTCACAGCACAGATGATATAAAATACAGAATGGCAATGAGAAGAAAAGCATTTCTGAAAAAAGAGAAATTTGTTACCATTGAATTTATTTAAGTCTTAGGAAGTCATTCGGAAGGCATTAATAAGTAGTGTTGAGTGAAATGTGGATGATAAATAGTTCAGACAGGAAGAGCATACAAGCTTTTGAAATGTGGTGCTACACACGAATGCTGAAAATTAGATGTGTAGATCATATAATTAATGCGGAAGTACTGAGAAAAATTGGAGAAAAATGGAATTTCTGACATACCTTGACCAAAAGAAGGGACTGACTGTAAAACATGTTGTGAGGCATCAGAGAATCTTGAATTTAGCATTGGCAGAAAATATGAAGGGTAAAATTCGCCGAAGGAGATGAATACAGCAAGCAGGTTCAAATAGATGTGGGTTGCCATTCTTATGATGAGAAGCGGCTTGCTCGGGATAGAGTATGGTGGAGAGTGGTATCAAACCAGTCTCCAGACTGAAGACCACAACAACAACAGGCCAAATAAAATGTGTGTTGCTTAGCACTACAACCTAAATTCCAATGATAAACTTTCACTAAATACTTAAATTAGTGACAGCACATCACAGAAAAATTAGTAATAAGTGTATCTGTTATATTCTTTTATTTATCAATATCAAGAAAAGGGCAAAATTAACAGCACCAAGGACAAACTCATACCCCCCTTTCTTCTTTTAACAAGCAAAGTGACCACTTAGGATCTCATTACACCTTTATTTCTTTCTCCTGACCTTTCCTCTGTCTCCAGTAGGGCCTACTCCTGTGGATGTTCACTGGTCTGCTTCCTTTGGCCTTTTGTCCAAATACTCTTAGGTCTTTCTTCTTTCTGAAACCCTTCCAAAGCTTTTCTTTTGTTTCAAATTATACTTCTTTCTAACATTTGAGTCTCTGTGTTGTTCAACTTTTTAAAATATTTTATAACTCCTTAATCCACATTGTAGTTGTTTTTATATTCCAGAAGTAGTCAAATAACCTTTTTAAAAATCTGTTATTGTCCATTAAGTATAGCTATGCAAGAAATATCAGTCTACTCCTTTGTATAGTCTCTGAGCTCCTTCCCTGTACTGGTTGACCTTTCTGTAACTTGCTGTTTCCATCCATCTTCAGTTTGAACTGGAGCCACAAGATTTCTAATAACATTTCTTTACAAGACTTCTAGTTTTTCAAGGCTATAGTTCATCGAGAGGCAATCAATGACAGAGAGAAATTGTGTTTTGATGTAGTTGCTGTAATGCCTGCAATAAACTCTTTAGCAGTCAGAAAACTAATTGTTCTATTGTAAATATGATTGCAGCACCAAAAAGTTGACATTTTGAACAAAACTAATGTTATTTGCATAAAGTGTTAAAATAACTATTTTTCATATAGAGACATACTGATTTGACCAGGGTGTAGCACAGGTTGTAAATGGCAGTATGAGGCACTGTGGCAGAGACGGCCATTTGGGGGTACACTGTGGGAGTCTGTGTAGCTCTGTTTCCAGAACTGTGATTCTCAGAGTACAGTTTTCCAAGCATTGGAATCGAGACTTATGATTTCTCGCATCATGCATTGTGAGTGAAGCAGAATTATTTCTAAGCTTGGAGCAACTGTGAGAAGTGTTATTTTGAAACATGTGAGATTCATAAAAGACTTACAAGACTTTCAGCAAGTGGAAGATAGATATGTTTTCATGTTTGGAGAATTTTAATAATGTCTTCTGTGATCAATTGCTGGTTGAGTTTAACAATGTGGATACTTTGAATATTTTAGCCAGAGGTAGGTTGTGAATTTGAATTGTTCTTGAAATGAATGCTCTAGGATAGATGGTTGTTTGCATTATCTGACCATAATAAATTTTCTTTACTTTGAGACACACTATTACAAATAAGTAGGCCAATTCATTTATGAGACCTGAGTCGAAGTAATTTATGTGGGACAGCAAGTATTTTGATTAATCTGACGGAAATTCTCAACTGGGACATGAAAATATTCAAAGAAGACAGAGTAGCTGGCCAGTACTTACCTTAGTTCTGTACCACTGATAGTCAAAAGAAACAAAGACACAAATGGAGTGAACAGCCTAGATTGATGGAGAATGGATTAGAAAACTGGCTGCGGCCCATCCAAATATATCATTTTATAAGATTTAGGGAAACCCCTGTGTAGCTATATCTAAATGGCCAGACTGGGAAGGGGCAGGGGGTTAAAGCCAAAGAGGGAGCAGATAATGGACAATTTTTGCTACAATATATCCCAGTGAACTTAATAATTACTACAATAATTTATCACTTACCTTGACCGAGCTTTGGGTCTCGGTTTCTCTGGTTTCTTTTTCCTTTCTTCTTCTTTTTTCTCTTTTTCCTTTTCTTTCTCTTTCACTTTCTTTTGTTCTGCACTATGGCTGCGAGTACGTCTCTCTGGCTGCGGCCTGGAAGTACATTTCTTTTTCAAATATCAAGTCATTTGAAGAGTACTTGGTTAAGTTAAATTTCCAGATATATAAATACTGATTTGGAAAGGACTGACCCACTATGAGAGCTGCAACTTATGGCTCTGATACAGCATCTTGATGAGTGCAGGGGTATGTCTTATGCACCAGTAGCATAAAATTACCAGTTGATTAAATAAGGACCCAACATACATAACTCTCAGCCTGTGTCTGGCTTAGCATTTGTTTAACAGAGTCAGTGATTGCAAATTGTGTGCAAGTGTACACACACACACACACACACACACACACACACACACACACACACACACACACACACACAAACTGCTGTGGCTGGAGCCTACAGTCGTTTGCGTGTGTGTGTGTGTGTGTGTGTGTGTGTGTGAGAGAGAGAGAGAGAGAGAGAGAGAGAGAGAGAGAGAGAGAGAGAGAGAGAGAGAGAGAGAGAGAGAGAGAGAGGGGGGGGGGGGGTAATCTGTTATATGTATCTTTCTGTAACTCATTGAGATGAGTCTGTGATGAGCAAAAACCTATAATTTTCAAAAATATTACTTCCTGGAATTTCCATTGTTTGATATTGCTATGTGTTACTGTCAAAGGTATGTATAATTGGAACCAGGAAATGACAGTGGTCGAGTTCAGGCTTAGTCTGTGCACTGTGTCACACATTCTCCAACAGTCACTGAGCGTTCAATATTGTTTTGAATGCTCTGCTTAAACTTGACTACAGAGAGTTATCCAAAGAATTTTATTCTATTTGTGGCAGTGTCATTGCTAATGATGCTAGAATGTAACAAATTCTACCTAAGCGAGCAAGAGTCATTATTTACAGGTTATAAGGTTCCTTGAAGTACAAAGCATGAATATATATGTACTTCAACTGTCACTTTAAACCAGCAAAGATGCTTTTTCCATATTTGTCTAGACATGTATGACTCGCCATTGTTCATGGGTCGAACTATAGTAGCCAAGAGAGGTAGTGAAAAATGAGCTAAAAATATGATAAACGATTTTTGTTTCTCATTGCAAAACTAAAACATTTTAGGATCTAGGTTATTGAACAAGAATAGGTAGAAGCTCTTATAATTTTGAAATTTTAAGTAGAGCTGATGGACCTGAAAAAACTGCTGGAAGACGTAACAGAAATAAAGTTTCCCCTGCCCCAGTTTGGTGCACAAAGAATTTCATCAACAATTCCAGCTATGTAGCTCTCTCCTAAATTTCTGTACTGTCTTAAGGATATTCACAGCATATAATCTAATACAGAAATTATCCCTCAGTGTCTGTCAAATAGTTATAGGTTCCATATTCAGTTAAAAAAACTGACCAATTTGTGAGAAGTGTTTCTATTTCAACTACAGGCTCTTTTTCCGCAATGGTCTTGTCAGTGATAAAATAATATTTACAACTGCAAAATATCCCAATTACAGGAATATAGTAATGCAATTATTTAAACATTAGGTTGTCTTTTGTCAAAGTCAGGGCAGTGACAGAAAAAGTAGATGTGATTAATAACAGCAAGACTTCCCAGTTACAGGCATGTAATAATGCAATTTTGGTAAACTGCATCAAGAGGAAGGAATAAATTGTACATTGATTACGATGTACTTTATTTTAATATCCCCCTCTACCACCCCAACAAACACAACACACGGAGTAATCAACCATGTTGAAGCCACCATCATAGGAACATTTGAAACCTAAAACTGACATTGGCCACAGATCACACATCAAATCTTCAACAACAATGTTCACAATTGTTTCTGAAAAGTAGAGGAACAGATAAAATATAGCTACCTGTAATTCAAAGTATATTTTCAGAGGGTTTAAAATTAATTACTAGAGCTCAGATTTATATGCCCTGAAAAGTATTAACATAGGCAAGCTTCTATGCATTAAAATCTGGTAAATATGCCCTAAAAATATCAAAGACATTAAAGTTAAAGGTGAAGCATTGAATTAAAATTTGTGGCACGGCCGGGAATTGAACCCAGACCTCCATACTCATTAGGCAGTTGTCTTAACCACTAGACCACTGCACTACTAACAATTAAGGCACCTCAGAATAGTCTAAGTATGACTTCCCTCCATGTCACAAACTCTAATTCAGCTTCCGTGTTCCATGAAATATTGTCACATCTGCCAAGGCTGTCCATGCATCAGAATAGCACCTTGGGAATGGACATATCAGAACATTCCTGCCTTTCACCTTAGGCTAAGGTGATATAAATATCAAAATAATGATAAATTTACAAACCCTGAGACTGTTTTGCGTCTAAAAAATGTCAAATACATTAAAGTTAAAGGTAAAGCATTGAATTAATTGATATTTATATCACCTGAGCCTAAGGTAAAAGGCAAGAATGTTCCGATATGTCCATTCCCAAGGTGCTATTCTGATGCATGGAGAGCCTTGGCAGATGCGGCAATATTTCATGGAACACAGAAGCTGAATTAAGAGTTTGTGACGTGGAGGGAAGTCGTACTTAGATTATTCCAAGGCGCCTTAATTGCTAGTGGTGCGGTGGTCTAGTGGTTAAGACATCTGCCTAGTGAGCATGGAGGTCTGGGTTCGATTCCCGGCCGTGCCACAAATTTTAATTCAATGCTTCACCTTTCACTTTAATGCCCTAAAAACTTTTTAATATGCATAATAAATAAAATTCATTATTTTAACTTTCTCATATCTTTTACTACTCCTAAAGTACTCAAATCATGCTTTAATTCTTAAAGAATTAATTAAAGAAACTTTTATTACTGTCTGTTTCTCTCTCTTAGTCTATTTTAACATTGGTTGCTTTTATTACAATGAACAATTAAATACAGAATGATATTTTCACTCTGCAACGGAGTGTGTGTTGATATGAAAAATCTTGGCAAATTAAAACTGTGTGCTGGAACCAGGATTCAAACCTGGGACCTTTAACTTTTGCAGGCAAGTGATCGACCGAAAAGTTAGGAAAGTGGGAGGGAGGTACTGGCGGAAGAAGAACTATGAGAACAGATCGTGAAGCATCCAGGGAAAGCTCAGCTGGTAGATTGCTTGTCCGCAAAAGGAAAAGATCCCAGGTTTGCATCCCAGTTCCAGTACACAGTTTTAATCTGTCAAGTAGTTTCTACAATTAAATATTTTTCATAATTTTCTGGAAGAAATGATTTCCTTCTGTCACTAAAAATGTTTTTACATAAAGACAAAGATCTCTCAACTTCACACAAAGTTACAGAACAGTATGGGAAAGAGGCTATGTCACTTACAGAACAACCATTAATAACCATGAAGTAAATGCACTTTATTGCTCTTCTCTTTCGGTGTTGTGTAATATGGTGTTCTCCTGTTCACACATCAAAAATCATGAAGAACAGCACACTAGTTACTGATTTATAGGTAGCTGGAAATGGAACTTTTTTATTCATGCAAATGTCATTGTTGCCAGCGGCTGTTTCATTTGTTACACAATACAGACCTTACAGTTTTATGACGAGCTGGCTGACCAAACTGTAAAGGTTTGCCACATGACTGTAGATTGTTTTTTAGTTTTTGTTAAGCTGTGGAGCAGCACTTTTTTTATATATATACTACAGGAACTAATCATTGCTGACTGGTGATGCTGCGCGCCCTATTATGGATTTGTAAACATGATTGAGAAGTAATTCTACACAAACAGCTCAATAAAAGAGAAATTTGCTTATATCTTACTCTTCTTGTTAAACTATTGTGATGTAATAATTGTATGTCAAGAATCATTGATGCAAAAGTAAAATATATGCACAAATATTTAATAACCCTTAAATATGCATTTGTATTCACTATCATGCAAATATGCAAAAAACTGAGCTCTACTAAAACTATATAAAGAATAAAAACCCATGGATAACTGATAACTGTGACATACTAGTGGCTTATCACTAGTGATTTAGCCCAACAATATATGAAATTTTTGTACATTTATGTGCATCAAATTATGATCACACTTAAAGTAATATTGCATATGGTGTGCCACAGTTACTTGGGTGCTCTGCAGAATAAGACTTCAAAAGCCAAGTTTCAGTGTTCAGCTTCTTGTTCATTTGATTATACACTGCTCAATAGTTAATCTGTAAGGCACATAATTATCTTCAGACATCACCAATTATATTTAATACAGAATGTTCTACCATCAATCAGGGTGTATATGTGGACAAGAAAAAATTCCTCGGATTTTCTCAGAATCCCCATTTAACCCGCAAGAACTCATGACTTTAGAAGTTACGCAATCGACAGTGTTTACAGCATTTTGCTCGCAGTCAAAGAACAGTTAGAGATGTACGTAATATGTCTATATTTGGCATTAGCTACAAATGTGGCCCAGTTTACAACTGTTCTACACCCCACTCCCCCTCCATTACCGCAATGACAGCCAATAATGTTCATTCTGTAGGCGCGTGGCTGGCCGCGAATTACTCAATGCTTCTCCTGCAGGCGCAATTGTTGGCACTCGGCTGTAGCTCCTCCTGTCCATGCTTTCCCTATCGCTCCACTTCTATGCGCGGAAGCGCTTATTATAAGACGCGAGGTATAAATAAGTATTTACAGTTGCATTTTACTATATAAAATTGGTAAAATGCTGATTGTTTTAAAATTACTGTGAGCAAAATACTCACAGTGCAGTGCTCATGGGTTAAAAACAGGCTTCCTGGAAGAAAATAAACTTCTTACTGAGTAAGAAAACACTTCTTCCATGTTAAGTGATAATATACTTTCCCTTCAAGCAGTAAAACTGATCAATACTTTGAAAAGTACATATTTCATGCACAGGTGTAGAACTTCCCAGGGTTAAAATGCACTTACAGTGTCGCAGATTTTAACGTGACAGGTAAGAGCGCAATAACTGATGGGAAGTAAGAACTGATACTTATTAATTAAGGATAGAAAACCAAAGAGAATATTCTCTTTCTTTCCTTGTGTTTTGTGAATGAATTTTGCATATATTTCCAGTTTGTCATGATGGCATAAATGCTGTAATTTATGAGAATGTTGTTTACATTAAAATTTCTGATTAGGCAGGAACCAAATAAAACCACGTTCATTGCTCAACAATATCTGCTGTTTTCTATTAAACACTCAAGTTTTTTCAGTGAGTGGTCTGGAATGATTCTAGTGTGCTATAACTTTAAACTGCTGCAAGTGAAATTATGCAGCAGTCACATTTACACTCTTGGCATTTTATATGAACATTTCATTATTGTCAAGTATTTGGTTAGGCAGTTAAATTCAACTAAGGCCCACAGGCAGGGTAAAGATTTTTAACTTCACCCATTTGCAGTTAACGCCATAAAGTCCATGAATATAAATTGATACTAACTGCAGGATCATAATGTATACTGTAATATACTGTATATATAACTAATATTAATAGCTGATGACAGGCAATGATCCTTTCTCCTTCAGTGCGGAGGCACTCCTAGGCCCAGTGGCGTAACTATGGGGGGGGGGGGGGAGGATGAGGGGGATAGAACCCCCCCCAAAAAAAAAAAATAAAAATAAAAAAAGGAAGAAAGAAAGAAAGAAATTGTATAACTGCAATCTGGTAAAGGTAAAGATTGGAAACTCGGGGTGTTTTACCATAAGCTTTCATTGGATGGCAGTGAATTAATCTTCAATGGAAGTGGTAGATGGTAGTCTGTCTGGAAACTGACTAAAATTTTGCTCATCAAGCAGATCTATTCCCCCCCCCCCCCCCAAAGCCAAGTCCTAGTTACACCACTGCCTAGGCCCTTACTCTTACTGGAATAGGTAGCAACAACCAATAGTTTGAGTATTAGTGGGCAGGGAAAAGTTGAGAATTTGTATCTCACAGGAGATGCTTGATTAGTCCGTGTAAATTTTGTGATCACTGTGTCCCCTGTGGTGTAGGGGTTAGCACAACTACCTAGAAAGCAGTAGACCCGAGTTTGAATCCCGGCTGCATACACATTTTCAACTTTAGCCATTCGTAGTTAACGTCTTAAATTCCATGAATATAACTTAAAAAAATCAGACAATGGAAATTCCAGGAAGGGTTCAACGATATTTTTTGATGGATAGGTCACTACTCACCACAGAGATGTCTGTTGAGACGCAGAAAGGCACAAACAACAGAAAACAACTGCAAAGCTTTCAGCCAATACGGATTTTGTTGATTGGAGAAATGCTGACATTCTTCTGTGTTACTGCTGCTTTTAGCGTTTTCTGCATCATGTTGAGAAACCACATATGTATGAAAAGTGCCATTCTAACAATGCTTTATAATTTCTAGAGAAAAATCAGCATACTTTGTCTGGACAGCAACACAGATTGTTTTCACTATCTGTTCAAATAAATTTTGGGTGTGCAGCCGCAGATATATTTCAGGTTACCGTTCAGTCACCTTAAGAGAGAATCATACAAGGAAGTAAGCTTTAAAAGGCTGCATGCCCAAAATTTATTTGAACAGTCACTGTGTCATGAAAACGTGAAGACTTTTCACTATATTTCTTTCTTTCGAGATACTTTTCGAACTGTTAAATTCATGTGACACTTTATGTAGCCAGACAGCTGTTGGAACTCTGAGCCCACCACATGATTCAATCCAGCCAAAATGTTCCACTTCTGCTGGAGGCTTTAAAATGTCACTAGACAGTGTTCCCGATGCATTGTCATATTTCTTCACACAATATGCAATACAGCCAGCCAGGTGCCGGAATCCTCCTGCAGAGCAGTCAGGTCCATCTTTGACAACAGATTCTTCTATGCAGGTTGAAGAGGAAAGTTCTCTTTTGTCATTGACCATTTAAAGTGCTTCACTTATCTCAAGTAGAATTCCTCTGAAAAAGTGCGACATCAAGTATTGATCTATCGCTTTGAATTCTGTTAGAGAAGGGTTCAAATGGAAATGGCCAATTCCTCTGATTTGTGAGAAAATTTTTTTCTAGTGCACGCTGATTCAATCGTGTAATTAAAATATATTTTATCTGCTGTGGCTGAAGATCAGAAAACAGTCCAAATAGCGAACAAACCATCATTATTCCTTTTAGGACTGGAGCAAACCATTTGTACTGCAGAAGTGCCCCCCCCCCCCCCACCCTTTTTCCCAGCGCAGGTGTTAAGTTTCCTTAAAATCCTTTCTTGCAATTCCTTACTTATGCTTTAATCAAATGACAAGATGTTCTTGTTGTCATATCTTCAAGCATGCTTTGTTTGCAAGCTGAAGAAAATTATCTGTTTCTGCTTCCTCAGGCATCAGACTACCAGTGGCTTTAGTCGTGGTATTCAAACACACTTGCACGGTTAAATAAACACTTTGATGGTCTCTGCCTTCACACTTACATGAAATTGTAACAGTTAAGGACATAATTTCATTTCAATGCTTTCTAATGCAAGCAGACTTTCTATTACGGTATATATTTGTTAACAATCATCCAAATTGGTAGTTTCAATCCATCATCCAGGAAGTGGTTCCTCATTAACTGGGAAAAAATGTGGAACATCTAAAAACACCCAAATTCTTTCATTTTCAAACAGTGTATTATGAAAGTAGGAATTTGTCTGTCGCATTGAAACCGTTCCACATACATTGATTTTTTTGTGCCAAGGTCACATACTATGCAACAACATTGTAGCCAACATCTTGTATTAAGCAGATAATTGTGTTTATCAGCGGTTATCACTGTGTCAAATTTGTAATACACTGGTTGCTTCCACCTTGAAAACAAACTGTGCACCACAATGGATAACACAGTGTGTGGGCCTGTAATACGATACTTCACATAATCAAAGGTAATACTACTGTCCACTTTCATTTTGTCGAATAAAAGCACACATACACAATCTACTTGTGATATGACAGATGACTGGGCTTGCATTAGATGCAAAACATTTGTAAGCAAGCCAGGAAATCATCTGAAAGCATGTGATGTCCATCTTTTCAGGGTTGGTATTCAGGAAGTGAAAACCAGCTGATTTCTAAAAAACAAACAACACTTCCTGGATACAGCATGAAGTGTAACTGCTTTAGATGTGTCATCTCTTTTCCAATTACTCTTGTTTTTACACTCAATAAGCAGTTTATTTGCATCCAGGAAAAGAGATTGCCAAATATTTTAGTCACTTTCTCCAGCACTTGTTGCTTTTAGCTCTTTTGCTGTTGTTTTACTTCGTTAACACATGCTTTCAGTTTCTTCTCACTATACTTCAAGTTTGTGAAAAGAGCTGTCAGTCTGCAATTACGTTATTCTAACTTTTCTACACTTTTTCTAAGTCCACTGATGTATTTGGGCAAATGCACTTTTTACTGTCTTCCTTGCTTGCAACCTGACTACCCTATTTGAAGAAACTGTATTGTCTGCACTTAAATTACCACTAGCGCAGTGAACACTTCCTGGTATATCTACAAGTCAGCACTAAGTATGGCATAAAGAATTTCTTTTGTAGTAGCTTCAGAAGTTCTGCTTGAAAGTCACAGAGGTAACCATCAGCAGCAAAATGTAATGAGCACACAGTTGATGTCACAACACTGACGTAATCTTTCCGGTGGCACATTGTGATCTACATTTTCTGAAACTGAATGTCTTTCACAAATGAATGGTAAAGTATATCAAACCCTTTTCTCTTCCATGATAAAAAAAACAGTACCTTTGTGCAGCTACATGATCCTATGCCGACGTCATGCACAGAACAACAAAATGTTCAGCAATCTGCGTAGGGCATTTGAGCCCTCCTGGGTGCACCTCATTCTAGTCCTTGTACCACGGAAAATTCCTTCAGGACTACGAATCAAGCCCAGATCTTCCACATGGCAGTTACAGAGGCAGACAACAACATGTGCTGACAATTTGTTTCAAGCAAATAACGACAGAACAGTTATTAAGTTATTTCACGCAGCTTGTGTGTAAATCAAAAACATTACACAATAGATACCAACTGAATAAATTGGTGTAGTTAAAACTTCTTCGCAGATTAAAATTGTGTGACGCAGCCAGGATTTGAACCTGAGACCTCTGCCTTGCTCGAGAAAGGCAAAGGTTTCAGGTTCAAATTGTGGTTCTGGCACACAATTTTAATGTGCCAGGAAGTTTCATATCAGCATACACCCCACTGCAGAGAAAAAGTTTCATTCTGGAAACATCCATCAGGCTGTGGCTAAGCCATGTCTCCACCATATCCTTTCTTCTAGGATTGCTAGTCCTGCAAGGTTCACAGGAGAACTTCTGTGAAGTTTGAAAAGTAGGAGACGAGGTACTGGCAGAAGTAAAGCTATGTGGACAGGCCGTGAAGCGTGCCTGGATAGCTCAGATGGTAGAGCACTTACCCGCAAATGGCAAAGGTCCCAGGTTCGACTCCCGGTTCCAGCACACAATTTTAATCTGTCAGGAAGTTTCAAAGCAGTGCACATTCTGGTTGCTGAGTGAATATTTGATTCTGGTGCAGTTACTTTAACAATGGTCTCATATTTTTGACAGTGAAGTTTGCTCTGCCCAAAAATCCATATTTACATTTCCCTAAGAAATATAAGGTAAACATCAAAATGATTTCTCTACTGAGGCCAAGGTCAACCACCTGTCCTACACTCATAACAATATGTGAAAGTTGCACAGAATGTAATGCACCACATTTTTTCTTCACCAATTATTTATCGCAGGTAATGAGAACCAGCTAAAGTGCTCCTGTTGGAGCAGAACATGACATATGTTCCTGTTTTAAAAGACTCAGATAGGAAAGTAGAGAACCAGTGCCAAAGTCCTTACTCCAACTTCCTCGCCAAAATGTTGCCATGCAAAAAGTCAAGATCTTTTAACACAGAACTAGATAAATCCTTTTACTCAGTCTCTCCTCAAAGTGAAGTTTCTCCCACTATCACTGTCTTCATTTATTTCTCTCCACCTTCCTTGCTGAATCTAATGTGGAGGGGGAAGGGGAGAAACGGGAGACTACCCTGGACAGCACTTACAGAACGGTGCCAAATGGTCTCCAAGACAAGATGATGTGACCCTGGTGAATAGGAAAGCCAAAAGAGAAATGTAGGGTGAGGGAAGGAGGTGCCAAAAGGAGAGAGGCTGATCAAGGTGGGGGGAGGGAGCAGGGGAGGAAACACCAAGAGGAGAGGTGTCAAATGGAAGGGGCACCACTATACAGATTGTGCCCCAATAGGGAAATGTTGTAGATGTCTTCCTTGCCACAGTCACCACTGCCACTTTTGCTGTTTCTCTGTCATTGTCTTTGCCGCATTCATTTTCTGTAACACAAATACTCCATCTTTCTTTCTCACAGTCTGTCATTTGTCTTCAGTCACCATAGTCTTTTCTCTACACATGTCCTGTGGATGGTGGATGGGCTAGACTCAGAACATTTATCAAATTTAGCCATTTATTGAGACACTATCAGACTGTAACATGTCCAAAATAATTTTTTCTTCGCAGAATAGTCTTCTAATTTGGAATAATAAGTACTTTGCAACAGCTGTCAAGTTACTTGGGCAGCAGAGAACAACACAAGGGTTCATTCGCTGTATATGAAACCACTTCTCAAGTGCACAATTAGATATTTTGTCCTAATTTTAAATAAAATCTGGACATCTCCTTACTTTCATTCGCTGCCAAGTATGAGCTAACATCAACCACGTGAAAAGTCTAGCCAATGTGTTTTTACCTAGACAAGGTCCTAAAAATACATTGCAATACTTTACTTAATTTGATAATATACACTAATTGTGATGAATACAGAAAATAAAATCAAACCTTAATTGGCCAAAGATAAATTGTAAGATGTACAAAAATCCAATTTTTTCACCAAATATATATATTTTAAAATTGACTGGTAAATGTCATAGTGGACGAACATTGTCTCTAAATACAATAGGCACATTCAGTACCCAAGATCGTACCTACCTTGATAAACGAAGTTCAAAAACAAGAAAATGGTACTTCCTATTTAGATATTTGAAGCAGATGGTGCAAAAATGACTAAAATAGGTTTTTGTGGTTTGGGCTGGATGGCAACTTTCAACATCTGGATCTCAATAATGTTTAAGAAAAAGTAGATTGTGTGTTTTTTATATCGTGCTATCAATCAAAAATTTGATTAGGAAATACAGAAGTAGCCATCCACACAGTTTATAGGTTTTTTTTTAACTCGTGGTTTCCTCAGAACTGCCCTGACCAACTGCTGTTTTTAAAAGCAGTAGAAAGCCCACCCTGGACCGCGTGTTATCTACCAATACTGGCTAATTTGCTCAAAATGGTTGGACTATTTTGAAAATGTCTAGAAATGTTGCTCATGTACTGTAGTACAGCTACAACTGGCCATCCTTTTGCTAAGTGTGCAAATTAGCATCAATAAACCAGAGATATCAGCCTCTAAGAAATCATATTTTCACAGACTACAGTTTACATCATACTGCCAACTTATGAAATGGGTTATCAGTAAAACTCACCAGTGACAAAAAAATGTTTTGATTTTCGAAGTACCCCAGTTTGATAAAAGTAATAATACTTTTTGCTACAAAATACAATAACTTTAAAAAGGGTAATTCAATGAAACCATGTCTACTTAAATCATATGCAATGATTTTTAGATGAACACGACAACCACGAAAAAATCTATATTACGCAGCAGCAGAATTGGTTTGGACAATTGATTTCAGGACTTGCTTGTTAAATTAATCAGATATGCAAGTAATAATACAATACAAACTACAAATCATATGCTAGTTTGAATTTAAAGTTATAGTAGTGGCCTTTTTAGCTTCCTGAAAAAAGTGTTGAGTAAATGTTATCTCATAAAATGGACCAGAATTGCTGGTCTTCAAAATAGAAATAGACTCCATAGATTCATTGGACATGGATGATATGAACTCTGTTCCATTTTTTCTTCGCAAGGCTGAAAATACATTCACATTCTGCATTGCTATGGGGTGTGGTGAGAATGGAGAGAATTACTGTAGATACTCAGTTATACTTAAGAAGTCCATTATTAGCTCTACGATTTCTTATATTTATGTCCAACTGGATTCATTAGGGAGGCCTGGATTTGCAACCAAAATGTTATCTACCTGAAGAGATGTGAACTGCATCCAAAGCTCATTCAGCACCTCATCTGTAGTTTAATCCTCTTCCTTGCACAATATGAGAGGAAACTTTTATATGATAAAAAACCTCTAACTTTGTGAACAAGTCACATCACCCATGTGGTCCAAAAATATGATTTAAATCATCAGAACAAGCAAACGGAACAAAGAATTTCAAGACGAGAGGCTATCACACCTCTGATTCACGTGGAAGAATTCAATTCTAATTAGGACACAAACATCACATGAATAATATAAAAGAATGAAATATCAACAATTATAGAAATGCCTTCAACTCATGCAAAAAGTTGATTGTCCAGAAGTGGTGATTATAGGATGTTAACGTTACGAATTCGTAAAATAACGTAGTCAATCCGTAAAACTGTAAAAAGCTGCAATTTTCATAAATTTTACAGGTAAACTGTAAAAGTTAGCAGGTATGTAACATATTAATATCATGCACAATATGATTAAACTAGCAAAGGAATGATGTTTCAATCCTACCTTTACATGTAATCTCCACTTTATTCTATGGCTTCCTTCAACTAGAAACAAAAGTGTGTATTGCTTGTTGTTGTTATTATTGTTTAGAGGGGACTAAATTGCTATTTTATTTTCTCCCCTCACCCGCCTCCCCACTCCATTCCTAAGCTGCATCTCGTTATTCTCATCTAACCCATCCCCACCACCGTCACACAACCTTCCTATCCCCTCTCCTCTCCCCTCCCATCCCATATTCGCTGCAAAGCGTGATTCAAAGTGCAGCAGTCGGAGGTGGTGGCTGTATGACTGTGTTGTGTGCCCGTGTGATTGCATGAGTGTTCTATTTTCTGAAGAAGGCCATGGCCGATAGCTGAATGTGTTGTATGTGTGTGTCTTTTGTATGTGCCTGTCGCAGCTCGTCGCCACATCTTTGCGGTGAGTTGTAAACTGTCCTTACTATATTATTAATTCTTTTATCTCCTCATACATTTGTTCGATATCATCATCACTGGCAGAGCTAGTTGGCGTATACACTTGTTCTACTGTAGTCGGTGTTGGTTTTGTGTCTATCTTTACTATGATAATGCGTTCACCGCATTCCTATTTTCTTATTCATTATTAGACCTATTCCTGCATTACCAGCAACTGATTTTGTATTTATAACCCTGCACTCACCTGACCAAAAATCCTGTCACTGAATTTCACTAATCCCTACCATATCTAACTTTAACCTATCCATTTCTCTTTTCAGAATTTCTAATTTACCTACACAACTAAGGGTTAGAACATTCCATTCTCTGATCTGTAGAATACCTGTCTTGTTTTTCTTGATGAGGGCATCCTCCCGAGTAGTCCCTGCTCGGGGATCCGAATGGGGGACTATTTTACCACCGGAATATTTTACCCAAGAAGATGCCATCATCATATAGTCATACAGTAGAGCTGCATGTCCTCGGGGAAAGTATCATCTGTAGTTTCCCCCTTGCTTTCAGCCATTCGCAGTAACTGCATGGCAAAACCATGTCAGCTGATGTTACAAGGCCAGCTCAGTCAATCATCCAGACTGTGTTGCCCCTGTAACTACTGAAAAGGCTGCTGCCCCTCTTCAGGAACTACACGTTTGTCTGGCCTCTCCACAGATACCCCTCTGCTGTGGTTGCACATACTGTACGGCTATCTGTATTGTAGAGGCACGCAAGCCACCCCACCTCAGCAATGTCTGTGGTTCATGGTTCATTTCTGTGGTTCATTTCTATGAGACCAAATTGCAGGTGTTGTGAGGTGGTGGCCTGTTTTGCCAACTGATTAACAAGTTCACTACCAAGTATGCCGGTGTGCCCCGGGTTCCTGACAAAGGCCACTGAATGACCAGACCTGTTGAGAGAGGAGATAGAGGCTTGGATAAACTGCACCAAAGGTTATTTGGTAAAACACTGGTCGAGTGCTTGCAGGCCACTCAGGGAGTTGCTGCAGATGACAAAGAACTCCCCAGGGCATGAACAGATCTGCTCTAGAGCACGATAAATTGCGACCATCTATGCAGTGAAAATATGGGTTCCAAGGCAGGAAATGCCATTCAATGTGGTCACCATGGATGTAGGCAAATCCCGTTTGGCCGTCAATAACAGAACCATAGAATAAGCCCATAAGTGCCACAACTGGCGAAAAAGTCCCCCTGGCGGAAATGAAATGTTGGAGTCACATGCCAAATCCAAGTAGAGCCACAAGTGAGGGAGGGTCCAAGTAGGCAATCGGAGAGGATAGTGGAAGGAAGGAGGGAGGGACCAAGGAGGCGATCAGGAAGGATTGTGGAAGAAGGGAGGGAGGGAGGGAGGAAGGGGAAAGGAGCCTGCAGTTTGGGTAACTTGGCGAGGCATGAACGTGGGTGATGTACGATGCCAGTAGCTGTTATCGGCGGAATCGTAGGGGAGGTAGCCCTGTTTCAACAAGAAGGGTCATCACAGGACTAGTGTTAAAAGCGACCATTGCCAGTCTGACACCACAATGGAGGATTCGGTCGAGCAGGCCTAATGCTGAATATACTACTGAATCATATATTATGTTCCCATATTCGAGTCGGGATTGAACTGAGACTTTGTACAACTGCAAGAAAGTTGTTCGGTAGCCCCAAATCAGTGCGGCTGAGGCAACAGAGGACATTGAGGTGTTGCCAGCACTGTTGTTTAAGCTGGCGAAAGTGGGATGTCCAGGTAAACTGGACATCGAAAAGCATGCCCAAAAAGTGCTGTGTCTTCTCTAAGTGAGGTAGTTCATCAGCAAGATATTGCCCCAGATTCAGATGAATTGTCCAACAGCCACAAAAATGCATCACACTGGTCTTAGATGCGGTGAATTGAAAACCATGGACAACTTGCAGTCGCCGTTCAGTGACACTGATGATTGTGGAGCTATAATATAGGCAGAAGTCATTGCACAGCTAGAGTCTGATGAGCCAAGTTGCAGCTGCGAGACCGTTAATGGCCACCAAAAAGAGGGGGACACTTAGAATGGAGCCTTGGGGTGCTCTGTTTTCCTGAATGTGAGGGGAACTCATACATATACCAACCATAACACAAAACATGCAAAGGGAGAGAAAGTTCAGGATGCAGATAGGAAGAGCAGCCCATAAGCCCCATTCATGCCCCATTACCAGAATATGATGGTACCAGGTGGTATCGAACACCTTCCAAATGTCGAAGAAGAAACAACGAGGTGGTCTCACCAAGCGAAGGCTGTACAAATGACTGAATCCAGTGACATAAGGTTGTCGATAGTGGATTGACCCTGATTGGAGCCGCCCCCCCCCCCCTCCCCATCAACCTGCTGTGGGGCCAAGAGTCCTCAATCTTCAAGGATCCACTTGAGCCACTGGCTAACCACAAATTCGAGGAGCTGGCATAAACCATTGGTGAGGCTAATGGGGTGGTAACTATTAGCCACCTGCAGATCAGCGCCAGGTTTCAACAATGGAATGATGATACCATCCCGCCATTGGGATGGGAAAACACCTTCAGCCCAAACATGATTAAACAGGGTGAGCAGTTGATGAAAATCCGCTGACAAGTGACGAAGGAACTGGCTGTGAATGTGGTCCGGTCCTGGAGAGGTTTTGGGGCATGCAACAAGGGCAGCCTAAAACTCCCACACTTTAAATGGTGCATTGTATGGCTCCTGGCGGTGAGTGTGGAACGATAATGGCTTTTACTCAATTCACTCTTTAAGGGTGAAATACTCTTCCATGTGGTCGGCAATAGTGTTGGGTTCAGTGCAAATGGTACCTTTATGTGGAGACAGGATCCCTACATTTAGGCAACATCAGAAGAGTCGGATGACTTGCAAACACACCCGAGAAGAGGCAGCATGAGAACTGTATCTCTCCCAACAGTCCTATTTACACTGCTGGATCAGTCTCCGAGCTCAGACCCGGAGATGTTTGAAAGTAATCTGGTGCTCAACATATGGGTGGCGTCGATGGTACTGCTGTGCAATGGCCGTAGTGAGCTGGTGAACTTTGTCATCAACTTCAGTGGGAAGTTGAGCAGCAACCACAGCAGCCAAGGTATAAGCTTTGTGGAGACACCATCAGAGCAGGTGGTCTGCTGGCAGAGACAGAGACAGAAGGGCAGGAAAGTGATTGTTGCCACACAGATGATCATGAATGTGCTAACTGAGATGGGGTTTAAGGCATGGGCTACAAAGTGAGAGCATGTGGGACATGCTATGCTAAAGTGCATAGGAGCACCAGTGTTCAGGAGGCACACGTCCAACTGCATTAAGACAGTCTCAACACACATACCACAGCCTGAGATCTGGGTTCCACCCCACAAAGGGTAGTGGGCATTGAAGTCCCTCAAAAGGATAAATGGTGATGGAAGTCGGGCAATCAAGGCAGTGAGGTCAGCAGGAGAAATAAACACATCTGGGGAAAGGTATACAGAGCAGATGGTGATGTGCTGCACTGTCCAGATACTGACAGCCACTGCCACGAGCACCATGTGGAGAGGCACAGGACCGAGGTGAGGACATACACACAGACACCCCTGGATATCCAGTCATAGTGGATAGTTTTATGTGGGCGCACGACAATGTGGTATTTAGTGCCCTTAAAAAACAATTAGTTGAAGAGTGTGACCTGACTAAAAAATGAACAAAGAAGAACAGCCAACAGGAAAATAACGGCATGGGGGATGAAGTGAACAAACAAATACTGGTTGGCCCACTAAAGTACACGACCTTAAAAGTACTCTTAACACAGTTCCAGGGTATCATGAACTGATAACTGAAAGAATGCCTGGCACATACCTTTTGTCACACACTAAAACTGCCAGCCTAAAATCTTAGGTCACAGTCCTGAGAGTCCATAAAATTTTAAAATGTTTGTCACACTCACCTCATTATCAACTAAGACAGAAAGCAGAGCACCCTCAAGATTCACTGCTGCCCTCTCAGCACAATATAAAATACAGTCAATTAAAATGTGGCATACAGAGATTTGTATGCCATAAACATCACAAACTGGAGGATCCTCATGACAGAGTAAATAGCTGTGCGCCAAAGGGCAGTGTCCGATTCGGAGACATGTCAAGGCTATCTCATGCTGCCTCAATGACTGGCAGGAGGTTTGCCATAGACAGTTAGCTTAACCAACTGCAGTTTACTGCCTGTCACTACCTGCCACGATGCTTCCCACAAATGAAGAGACCTCTGTTGCATCACAGAGAGGATGTTCTACAGGGGAATGGCTCACGGTATGATATCACAGCCCTTGTAGGCCTCCTTGACAACACTATCAGCCATTTCGTTGCCACGAATGCCGACATGTCCTGGAACCCAACAGAATGACATGTATGACCTGTACTATCTTCTCAGCTGGATACAGATTTTGCAGAGGTTGCAGCACACCGAGTTAGTCAGAGCACAGAAGAAACCGTGTGCCGCGAACACGCTGCATTTGCTCCATCGGCCGCAGGGTCGCGTGTAGCGCAGCAGAGAAAACAGAGTATGCAGTGGGGAGGTGAATCCTGATGGTTTGGTTGGGGAACACTATGGAGCAGCCTAAGGAGTCCCCCTGTTTGGACCCATCCATGTAAACCACTGTAAAATCACGATGCTCATTTAAAATGTTAGAAAACATAGATTGTAATGTAAAATCAGAAGTATAATACTCCTTAAAATGTGTCAAGTCTAAAAGTAATCTGGGCCACTGTAGGTGCCAAGGTGGAAATTTACTCCAACCATGATGTAAAACATTAAAAGCTGCCACACCTAATATCCAGTCAAAGGCTAAGCGGTTTTTAAAACTGTCCCAATAGCCACAGAGGGCAGGAGTCCACTGAACAGGGAACCAGGTATCCTTTAGTACAATGCAGAATTGTCCCAATAGCCACAGAGGGCAGGAGTCCACTGAATAGGGAACCAGGTATCCTGTAGTACAATGCAGAAAGCAGGAAAGCGGTACAATAGCTGTTGCAACTTGACAGGTGGCAGAAGAAACTGCCACAGTTCCACTGTACAATCAAACTGCCTCCTGAAGTGTAGGGTGTACTGAAGAAGAAGGTACAGAATCGGTCAAGGAACTGTCTGTCTTTGCTGGCTGCAGAGGTTGATCCTTGACGTTCACGGCTTCTGAATTCTCGACAATACCAAGTCCTCAGGGAATGCAAGGATCTCTACCCTGTCTGCACACACAGAGGTAAGCAGTGGTGCCACGGTAGCCACCTGGGATTCTTTTTCCCCGTTCTTTTTATCACACTGATCTTTAGGTTTCTCATGGTTGGAGGGCTTTGCAGGCTCAGTTTCATGCACTGAGAACACCCTTGTGGCCCGGGGACCAACAGTCTATGGCTTTTTCAGCCACTCACTGGTATCCACTATACCAGTAAAAGAAACCTTAGAAGGAAGGGTTCCAAAGAAGCCCCACATAGTGAGAGAAGCCAGAGATGCCTGTTGTTTGGCTCTGGGGTGGAGAACGATGTCCTCAGAGGTGGAGGAGTTATTGCTCCCAAAGTAGGAACCTTGGTGGGCAACTGAAGATGAGGTACCTCCAAACACCAAAGAAGGTAGATGTTAACAGTTGGACCTGAAGGTCCACTGTGAAAGACTGACCAAACACCAAAGAAGGCAGATGTTAACAGTTGGACCTGAAGGCCCACTGTGAAAGACGGAGCCTTGGGGGGCAACTGAAGATGAGGTACCCCCAAACACCAAAGAAGGCAGATGTTAACAGTTGGACCTGAAGGCCTATTGTGAAAGACTGAGTTCATTAAGGGGTCTTAACATGGATGGCAGAGTTGATGGTGATGCAGCTGTGGCATAGGATGATTTCATGCTCATAGGGCGGAGTTTTGCACTAATTGTGAGATGATACTTAGCTGAATCACTGGATCAAATCAAATAAGTTTTGCATTGTTTAACGTGTCCCAACAAAAAACTGTTTCTAAAGTATGCTTCATAAAAATGTCTGCAATGTGATGCATCCACTACAGAGCTACAACTTCAATTTCACACTGCACTACATGTCTAACATTTGCAAACTATCAATTCTAGATTTTACACTTATTTATAGTTACCTAAAACAATCCTCCCAAGGGCTACGCAAAACTGATGCTATGAGCAGTAAATAAAAATTATTGTACACTTCACAGACATCCACCTTAAATGTAGTCCAATAATTAACTCCTTAGATTGTAGAAACTACCATAAGGAAATAACCAATATCAGATAAATCTTCACAAACATTTAAAACTAGAACATTTTGAATGTAACTCCAGAGAACATTAGGCAGTCACCACAACTCAGAAAGCCTTTAGGAGATTTACTCAACATGATTAATATAACTGCCACCAAGCAAAGAACTGGAACTGCAGATATCATATCTTGAATTATCAACATCTAAGTGGTACACTGCAGACGTAATAACAAACCTGGCTTTCACTTTAGGACGAGCGTCTGAGCTGGAGCTGGAACTCCCACTGCTGCTTGAAGAGGAACTGGAGCGAGAGCTGGAGCCTGAGCTGGAACTGCGAGATGAGCTCGATGCACTTGATGACCTTGAACTGCTTTCTGAGGAACTGGGATGAAATAGACTACATTTTAGTATTATGCTGATAAAATAAAAGAATATTCTAATTCAATTATGCATGATTTCTAAATCTACATACATTCTCTGAAATCTACCATAAGGTGCATGATGGAGGGTACCTCATACCACAACTAATCATTTAGATTTCTGCTTCACTTCCAGATAGAATGAGGGATAAATGAAATATAACGTAAAGAAAGGCAAGAAGACACCGGTTCGTTGATACACAAATAAAAACACACATACACAAGGTTGCTAAGGTTACTTCATCCGAAATAGCAGGGAAGGAGAGGGAAAACGAAAGGATGAGGGTTTTAAGGAGTCATTCCAATCCCGGGAGAGGAAAGACTTACCTTGGGGGGGGGGGGGGGAAAAGGACAGGTAAACAAACAAACAAAAAAAAACAAAAAAACACACACACACACACACACACACACACACACACACACACACAAAGGCAAAGGCAGACATATGCAAAATCATTTTGTGTATGTGTGCATGCAACAAGCTATATAAACTACATAGAGTGGCTATCTCTGAGTTAACAGCGCTCCTTGTGGCAGCAACCAGGAACTGTGGTGGCCATTTTTTCCAACGTCTAGTGCGCAGAATACGAAAGTTAGGCCGACGCTATTTAGCGTGTTGTGGGTCCACATTTTATTTATCGTAGTAAGCTTGAAAGGTTATTTATTAAGGTGATATCGTGCCCAGTGTCTGTGCAGCATATAAATATATGAATTGCGGTAATAAGACTGTTGGAATATCGTATTTCCAGTTAGTATTTACATGTTTTCGTTTCTAATATTTCGTATACTCTTCTTTTTCCTACTAACATTTCTGCATACGATAGTCCAACTGTAACTAAAGTAAGCTATATTTATATTTTTAACTTTTCCTTTGAAAAATGAAGAACTTACAAAATGATGGTTAGCCAACATGAGGCGAGATAAGTGGAAACCTACTGCATACAGTTGCACTTGTTCATCGCATTTTGAGAAGAAATACATGTATGCAACAAATGATGCAAAGTGGCTTCTGGCTAATGCGATTCTGACGATATTTCCAAGCAGGAGAGATGGAACCTCTTTTATTGCCTATTGCAAATCATGATTTAAGTCATTCAGAGAGCAGTAGGCCTATTCATTGTGACCATGACTATGTGGCAGAATACGAAATGCTGACATTATATTCTGAAACAGTAGTTGAATATAGCCTATATCTGGAAGCATCATTAGGCAAGTGAGTAGAAAACTTAAGTTTTTAGATTGCTTGGAAGTTCTCCTTGCTGCTACAAATGAGAATCAAGCAGGATTAGTCGAATTATAAGGAATAAAAAACAGCCTATTCAATCCCTCTAAAGATCTTGTAGAAAAATTTTTCTTTTACAAATGTATGTAGATGTATTTAGAATTTTGGGAAACAGACCAACTTTATTTACCAACCACAAGGACTTAATGGTATCCTCGAAATTTTGGGAGGAAGCTCATTACTCCAGCCTAATAAACCTGTTATCAAAACATTACTTAAGTTGTAGAATATCTCATTTATGTAAAGCCAAATCTGCACAGGAAAGAGGTAAGCAGATTAGGCAAATGTACACGAAATTAATACTGTTTAAAGGACAGTGAAAAGATGTGTTTTTTTGTATGAATGAGATGATGTTTAACCGATGTATAGTATGTGCCATTTGTAATTAAACTTTCCGATTTTCCTGCCACTCACTTGTTTTCTATCATTTATCCTTTATCCATGTTAGCTTGGCTATAAAAATAGCAATAAGCAGGTATAGAATGATTTGTAAAGTCATTGCAAAAAGTGAAAGTGACATGATTCAGTGCTATAGCAGACGACTGGTTACGTCTACGTGACGTTCTAAAACATGGCGGCCGAGCTATCAATTTGCTTCAAGTATGGCAGCACCTTAGCCAGTCTATGTTCTTGAAATAGGTCATTGTGTGTATGTGTATGTTTTTATTTTTATTTGTGTATCAACAAACTGGTGCCTTCTCGCCTGGAAGTCCAACTTTTTTTTTACGTTTTATAAATATTTTTCCGAACAGGATTCTTTCCGTTTGACTTACCCAAAGCACAGGCTTGCCAAAAAAACACAAATAAAAAAACACACAAACATTCAAGCTTTCACAACCGTTAGTTGCTTCGTTAGGAAAAGAGGAAGGAAGGAGCAGAAAAAGGAAAGGATGCGGGTTTTAAGGGAGTGGATGAGATGTTACTCCAATCCCAGTAGTGGAAGGATTTACCTTAGGGGAAGAAAAAGGAAGGTAAACAAATACACACACCCACCCACACATATACAAACGCAAACACACCTACTCTCTCATACACACAAACTCAAGCTTTCGCAGCCTAGCTGCTTCGTCAGGCAGAAGGGAAGGAGAGGGAACATCATTTCCTTTTCCCTCTCCTTCCCTTCTGCCTGACGAAGCAGGTAGGCTGCGAAAGCTTGAGTTTGTGTGTATGAGAGTGTGTTCTGTTCATTTGTGCTGCTGTCACACCTAACACAAATAAATAAAACACACACATACATTGCTTATTTTTTATTAGTTTTTATTTATTTATTTATCTGTGTTACTATCACTACCTGTGCTGCTTCGCCTGGTAAGTAATCTTCATCTACTTTATATATATATTTTTTTCCTGCTAGGAATTTTTCCTATATACGTCTGCCTAAGTGTGTTTGCGTTTGTGTGTGTATTTGTTTACCCTCCTTTTTTTCCCCACAATGAAAGTCTTTCCTCTCCCGGGATTGGAATGGCTCCTTACCTACTCCCTTAAAACCCTTTCCCCTCTCCTTCCCTGTCTGAAGAAGAATCTAGGCTGTGAAAGCTAGCGTTTGTGTGTGTGTGTGTGTGTGTGTGTGTGTGTGTACGCAGTCTTGTGTACTTGTTGTGTGCACACATTTTGTGTATTTTATTTTTCTCCCCTCACCCACCACCCCACTTCATACATGCCAACATGCAAAATGTAAAAATCAGTTTAGAAAATCGGAAGTTTCTTCAAAAAAATCAGGAGATACGTTCTATCAAAAGCTGCGGTGCACTTTACTATAAGCCTTAAGATAACTGATTTTAGTCTTTTCCTATGATCTCATAACGCTACATAATGGCTACAAAAAGAAACTTGCATTAACCCAATTGTTGGTTACATCCTTATATTTTGTAGCCAGTCAAGGTAAAGTGATTGATTTTTTAGATCAAAACAAAAAAGTTCACAGCTGTATATTTGTGCTATACTGCTACCTGGGAACATGTTATGGAACAAATGACCCACAGTCATATTTAATTGGTAAGCCGTACTCTATAATAAACAATGCAAATAAGCTGTCTGCTTGCATCGCATGATCAATTTCACTTTTTTTTCAGAGATTTCAGTCTTTTATTGTTACTCTGCACTATTTCGGTACATTGCTTTTTCCACCACGTGATGTGGAAATAAAGCATCGACAAAGAGTACAAAATAGAAAAAATGTTCCGAAAACTGCTTAAAAATTTATTATATTTCTTGCCATACTGAAACACCTACGAGCGAAAGTTGCCCGTTTTCTGCAATTCGCGTATGAAACTGATGCCCCTAACTATCCAATCAAAAGGTTACCAGCTATTAAAAAACCACTGAAGTGATTTCACTTACGTACACTGACGAACCATCACATTCAAAAGCAGCACAACATAGAAACACTACATGTGTATTTTCAAATACGTGCAAAGAGCAGAAACAATCATTATGTAAGTGCAACTCCTAATTTCTGTGAATTTCGATACATATTAATTTCTAACTGATAGATGAACAAAGGAATTTTGACCATTGGCAAAATCAGGAGGCGGGGGAAAAAAGCGAAAAATCAGGAGACTCCCACGTAAATCAGGAGAGTTGTAAGGTATGCCACTCCATTCCTAAGCTGCATCTCATCATCCCCATCTAAACCATCCCCACCACCATAACGTAACCTCTCTAACCCCTCACCCTTCCCCAACGTGCTCCCCACAGAGTGTGATTCGAAGTGCGGCAGCCAGAGGCAATGGTTGTATGACTGTGCGATTGCGAGAGTGTTCTATTTTCTGAAGAATGCCATGGCCGATAGCTAAAAGTGTTGTTGTCTGTCTCTTTTGTATGTGCCTGACGCAGCTCGTTGCCATGTCTTTGCGGTGAGTTGTAAACTGTCCTTACTATATTATTAATTCCAACCTGGACTTTCCATTATTATACTAGTTTCATTTAGGTCACTATAGACGGGACTTACAGTATAGAAGCTGAAGAACTTCATTGCACTGTCAGTGTGTGTCTGTCTTCTGAGCAGTATATGGCATTTTATATATACAGAACAAGTAGCTAGAACAAAAATACTGGGAATCCACTTATGTTCTATTGTTGTAGTCTTCAGTCGAGAGGCCGTGCTCTATCCTGAGCCAGCATCTTCATCTCCTCAAAAAAAAACAGCAACTCACATCTATTTGAATCTGTTTACTGTATTGGTCTCCCCCTTCAGTTTTTACCTTACACGCTTCCCTCCAACGCTAAATTCACTATTTCTTGATGTCTAAGAATGTGACCCAACAATCAATCCCTTCTTTTAGTCAAGGTATGCCAAAAATTCCTTTTCCCCAATTCTGCCCAGTACCTCCTCATTAGTTACCTAATCTATTCACATAAACTTCAGCATTCTTCTGTAGCACCACATTTCAAAACCCTCTATCCTCTTCTGTCTGTTTCACTCCTGTACAAGGCAACATCCCACACAAATGCTTTCAGAAAAGAATTCCTTGCCCTTAAATTAACATTCGATGTTAACAAATTTCGGCTCACCTGAAGACAGGGATACCGCTTTGAGTCATGATGATGGCGTGTCGTGGCATGCGACAACATTGTGCGGTAGTTTTGAGGTGTGTGATGACAAGTGGTATGAGTAACTATGCGGTGACACTCTCTTGTAGTATAATTAAAATGATTTGTCATCATTACATGTCATATGGTTAGTTTCATATTTTGTACTGGTCATGGTGTGTTGCTTAGAAATTTTGTGCTTCAGAGGTGAGGGTGTGGCTTGGTTCGTGGATTAGTTGTGAAACTATTCTGGTTTATTTATTCGTTTCTTATTGTTAATGTTTGATTTTGTTACGATTTTAAGTAGCCAATGGTGTGTAACTTTGACATTACCACTGAGAAGCGAGAATACACTTTGGATGGCCAATCTTTGATTGACAAGGATAGTCAGTTTACTGAACGGTACAATGGTACATACAAGAAGCTGTCAACCACAGAGCAGGTATAGCAAGTTTTATTTAATTAATTATCAGTATGAAACAGTAATCAAGTGATTCTAAATCTTCCTTTTATGAGGGCAATTACGTTTAATGAGCAGACAAGGGTACATGTAAGAACATGTCAACCAAAGAGCAGGTACAGCACTTTTTATTTATTTTATGATCTGTATGATTCTGTAATCAAATGATTCTAAATTTTCATTTCACGAGGCCAATTACACTGCCTGGAAGCGCTACTTACATGATGTCTTTGGCACAGATGTGTCTCTTTTCCACTGTCATACTACTACAGTTAGCCGAAAGCATTAGTATCATACACAGAGTATGGAAGAGAGACAAGATATGCATCAACATGGTTGAGTTTCAAAAGACATTTCCTGCCTGGAGAGTGGCCATTGTATTTTCAAAATATTGTACTGAACAGCGATTTCAATGATGATGATACCATTATGTGCATTTTGTTATGGTCATAGAGTAAATCCAGGTTGTGTTCGGTTTTGTGTTCATGATATCAATACCAATTTTAATATGTTTTTAATCACTTTCTTAGGTGGTATAAACATTTTAGTAGGCCTAAATCATATTATCCCTGACAATAACATACATTTTTAAATTTATGAAGAAGGCAAGTGATGAATTAAAATTGCCGGCCAGTATATGCAGCACCTCGTGATACAAGGGTTAGAAATGAAGAAAAATTATGAACATTGAAGAAATTATAGTAATTTGTATCACTTGAGAGCCAGACAAACATACTTCAATTTACGTAGCAAAAAAGTGCTAAATCTGAACAGAAAGCAGCACATGTGGAGTAACATGGTTTTGTACCGTGCAATGTTCTACATTCAAATCCTATAATTCGTTTTTAAAATAAAATCATAGGAACTTGATGTTAACAAGATTTTCTCATCTTGTAAACATTGTGCTCTGCCATTCATCTCAGCATCCACAGTGACCGTTGCCAACACTGTCACACCATGTCACGTACAAGTACATTCTGCCATGCAGATGATTGAGATTTTTACCAGATGATGTTGCCATGAGTCAAAGCAAATGGATGGAATTATGTTGTAAAATTATGCTGTTTTTCGACTCACTTTCTTTTTTATGGGGGGGGGGGGGTTACCATGAGTTTCATTTGGCTTTAATGCAGGTCAGTTGCGTTCCCATACTAGTTTCGTGCATTATTTCGTTGCTGTGGTGATCATTTTGTATCCCAAGTTTCATTTGAGGTGCGATATAGGTTAACTGAAGTGCGCGATACCAGTTTTTTTGCTATGGGGATTGTTCCGTATCCCGAGCTTCATCTGAGATGTTATATACACCAATTGATGTGTCCAATACCAGTTTTCCCCATTTTTGGGGAGTTGCTTGGTATCCCAAGCTTCATCTGAGGTATAATATAGCTCAATTGAAGTTTCCATGTATTTTTATTTCTTTTCGGTATTTTGGTTATGACTTGTATTATGGGAAGCATTTTTTCAGGCTAGTACGGTTTTTTCATTGTTTGTTTGTCAAACTTCCGATTAGAATGTCCCCGTCCAAAACACCCATTAACCCGTTAGTGTCATTTTATTGGTTTTGGGTAATTTTCACCTGCTTATATGGACATTTTTTGGTCATTTTCGACATTGTTTCGGTTGCCATATTGGGTATGAGTATATACATGTCATTGGGTCAAAGTTGACGAGTGGTCAACATACTCCGCAATCCACCGTAAGGTGAGTGGCGGAGGGCACACTGAACCACTACTACGCATTTCCTTTCCTATTCCACTCCCAAATAGAATGAGGAAAAAAAGAATGCCTATATGCCTCTGTACGAGCCCTAATTTCTCTTAACTTGTCTTTGTGATCACTACACGAAATGTAAGTAGGTGGCAGCAAGATCTTACTACACTCAGCTTTGAATTCCGGCCCACTAAACTTCATCAACAGAAATTCACAAAAAGAAGGTTGTCTTTCCTCCAGCTATCCCCAACTGAGTTGCTGGAGAATTTCCATGACAGTCGCGCATTGGTCGAACCCACCAGTAACAAACCTAGCTGCTCGCCTCTGAACTGCTTCTATGTCTTCCTTTAAACTGATCTGCTGCAGGTCCCAAATGCTTGAGCAATAATCAAGACGTGGTCGTACAAGTGTTTTATATGCGGTCTCCTTTACAGATGAAGTACATCTTCCCAAAATTCTCCCAATAAACCGAAGTCGGCTGTCTGCCTTACTCACAACCATCCTTACATTTTGCCTTCCATTTCATATCGCTCTGCAATGTTACGCCTAGATATTTGAACGATGTGACAGCATCAAGAAGTTCACAACTAATGCTGTATTCGAACATTATGGGATTGTTTTTCCTACTCATGCGCATCACCTTACATTTTTCTACATTAAGAGCTAGTTGCCATTCTTTGCACCAACTAGAAATTTCCTGAATGCTATTACAGTCAGTCAGAGACGACACCGTCCCATACACCACAGCACCATCAGCAAACAGCCGCAAATTACAACTTACTCTGTCTATCAGATTATTTATATAGATAGAAAATAATAGCGGTTCTATCAAAGTCCTCTGGGGCACACCTGACAATACACTCATCTCTGATGAACACTTGCCGTCAAGAACAACGTACTGCATTCTATTACTTAGGAAGTCTTCCAGCCAGTCACAAATCTGTGAACCTATTCCATAAGCTCATATCTTCGTTAGCAATCTGCAGTGTGGCACCGTGTCGAACGAATTTTTGAAGTCGAGAAAAACACAATCCGCCTGTTGCCCTTCATCCATGGCTCGCAAGATGTCACGTGAGAAAAGGGCAAGATGAGTTTCACTTGAACGATGTTTCCTGAACCCGTGCTGATTCATAGAAAGTAGCTTTTCCATTTCAAGGAAATTTACTATATTCGAACTGAGAATATGCTACATGAAACTGATGTCAACGATATTGGCCTGTAATTGTGTGGGTCAGTTCTCTTTCCTTTCTTATAAACGGGAGTCACCTGCGCTTTTTTCCAATCACTAGGAACTTTGCGCTGAATTAAAGATTCAGCGATAAATGCAAGCTAAGTAGGGGCAAATGCCGCAGAATACTCTTTGTAAAACCAAACTGGTATTCCATCTGGACCAGCAGACTTTTTTGTATTTAGCTCTCTCAGCTGCTTCTCTACACTGGAAATACCTATTACTACGTCCTCCATTTCGGAATTAGTATGTTGATCAAATTATGGTACATTGAGCGGTCCTCCTGTGTGAAAGATTTCGTAAGGTTAAATTTAGAACTTCAGCTTTCCATTTGCTTTCTTCTATTACTGTCCCCGAATGACTGGACAATGGGCTTTGATCCGCTTATCGATTTTACATGGAACCAGAATTTTTTCGGGTTCTCAGAAAGATCTTTTGCTAAGGTACGGCTGTGGTAATTATTGTATATTTCGCGCATTGATCTTTTTATAGATGCAAGAATATCTACTAAATTTTGCCTGTCATCATTTGTGTGTTCTTTTTTGAATCTAGAGTGCAACAGTCTTTGCTTTCTCAGCAGCTTTCTAACATTATTATTATACCACGGTGGATCTTTTCCATCCTTAATCGTCTTTACTGGCACATATTTCTCTAACCCTTTATTTACAACGCACTTAAATTTAGTCCACAATTCCTCTACATCCATAGTCCCGGAATTAAACAATGCCCATTCATTTTCTAAGTGCAATCCTAACATTTGCTTATCGGCTCTTCCCAACAAAAACATGCTGTATGTCCACAGCGATGAACACTCCTCTTCCAATTGTATTCGATCTATCTTTCTGATATACATTCCACACCTTGGTAAATATTTCTGAACTTGCCACATCATGATTTAGCCAGCTTTCGGTGCCTAAAATTATCTAAGCACAATAATTTCCATTCAGTGTGGCAAATTCGGGAACTTTGTTTCTAATACTTCGCAAGCTCACGGCAAATATTTTGATATTCGAATTTTTTGGTTGAACATGGCCTGAATTTGCTGTTTGAATGTTGACAGGCGAGTGCTCATCAGAGTTAGCGCCAAGCCGAAAAAAAAAAAAAAAAAAACCATGTGCACTCCACAAATACTCTGCTACCCGAGCAGCCGCTTCCTTAGTGTAGTGCACCCCTGATCTATCTAGGGGACACCCTACAATTCCCCACCCAATAAAGCAGATCCAGAAATCTGCAGTCATGACTGTCACACAGTCGGCGAAGCCTCTGGTTCAAACCCTCCACTTGGCTCCAAACCAAAGGACCCCGATCAACTCTGGGAACAATACTACAAATCGACAGCTCTGCTTGCACCCCGCGTGTGAGGGCAGCAGCCTTCACCAATTCCGCCAGCCGCCCATAGGAAGCCGCCTCCACATCTCAGATGAGGCCCCCCGGCAGACGCACCGAGTGCATGTTGGACTTCTTTCCTGATCTCGACGCTATCTGCCTAAGGGGCTCCATCCCCCCTCCCCCCATGCGCCTGATCGGACCCTGCTGAAGGAGTGGCCACACGTCCACTCACAGGACGAACGGGCTTGGATGGACGTCCAGCCTCCACATTGGCCTTCCGCATCTAGCGATGTGAACGCCGTACAACCTGCCACTCCCCTTGCAGGGAGGGCAGCTCGACCACGTCCAGTATACCTGAAGGTGCCTCGGTAGCAGTGACAGAGAGCAAAGCGTGAAACATCCGAGGTTTCCCACTCGGCGCACCGGACTCACCATCGCTTTTAATTAGCCTAGTACTTTTAAAAAGGCGGCTGGTCTTCAGTAATGCCCAAATTTCTTCTTTTCTCCCCATTCACATTCTGCATTTTATATCCTCTGTACTGCAACCATATAGGTTATTTAACTGCCCAAGCAAAAGTTACCTAGTCTAATTCCTTCAGCATTACCTGAATTTCTTAGACTGCATTCCACCACCCTTATTAATGTTCATCTTAAACGCTCCTTTAAACACATTGTGTATTACATTCAATTGCTCTTCCAGATACTTTGTCATCTATGACAAAATTACAATGTCATCAACAAAACGCAATGTTTTTATTTCTTCTCCCTGAACATTAATCCCTCCTCCAAATTTCTACTTGCTTTCCTTTGCCGCTTGCTCAATGTACAAATTGAACAACATTGGAGAATGGCTATGAAACTGTCTTACTCCATCCCCAAACACTGCATCCCTTCCATGCCCTTCAACTCTGATAATTGCTCTCTAGTTTCTGTACAAGCTATATTCACTATATTTTAATGCTGCTGACTTGATAATTTGAGTGTATTCCAGGAATCCATTAAGGCTAGGAAAACTGATCGAGCATACTGAAGGACGTGATACCAACTGACAGCTTTGACAAGTTATTACTGAATAAATCCGGTAAAGTTACATTACAAACAACAAACTGCCAGACCCATGAAGCGAGTGGTTCTCAATGTAGGGACCTACTTTTCCGAGTCACTACCTGGTAGTAATTTGTGAACTAAAAGAAATTCTATAAAATTGTCTGTAACTAAAATACGGCGTCATACGTAGCTTTGACATACGTATGGTATCCCGTGCTTCTGCTGACCCAAATCAATGCAAAAATTTACAACCCGTGTCAGAATAGCAAGATCACGTAAAAAGAAATTATTTAATATGGTGCAAATTATAGATAAAGTACACTCTCAATGAATAAATCGTCCAATAGACATAATTGTGAAACAATATCATACAACGAGATAAAGGAGTGTCATTATGCACAACTTCCAACGTAGCGAGTGTCAGAACTGCATTCACCATATAAATAAAACATATAACACTATAAATGAAAATCAATTAACACGAACAATAATAATGTATGGCGATTTGATATACTAAAAACTCCAATAACAACTATGTAAGGAGACCAGTTTTCATATAAACCTACCTGCGGCTACTGCTGCCACTTCCACTGGATGAAGATGGTGCTTTCTTCTTTTTATCACGGCCTCGCTCTTTTTTATTTTCTTTGTCCGATGCCCCAGAGTCTGAATCACTCTTAGCATTATTACTTGCGCGACGATTTCTGGCCCTGATGAAAAAAATACAATATTACCGTCGAACACCGAAATAATTAAATAAAAATAAAGATGCATTATCTCAACTCACATTTTCTTCTTCGTTACCGTTTCCACAGGCATGAGGAAAGGAAACGTTTAAACACAAACTCCACAACAGACACCAAATTCTGTTTGTTTATGTTTCACCCCACACACGATACCATAGACGTTATTATACAATTGTGCTGATGCGCAAAGATGTACTACCTATAGACGCAACGACAGATATTACCCTTTATCGATACCAAATTCAGACCAATGTTTTTCACACTTATATTAAAAAGTTTTGACAATAGTCAGGATTTATTTTGCAAAACTCTCTGTAGTCTTAAAACTTACCACTTTTGCTAATCATCTGTAAAAGACAACTGGTGATATTTTTAGCCTATCAGAAATATAAATTAAAAGAGAAAGTGCAGCAATAAAGTTATATGTTTATAGCCAATTCACACCGTCCGTCACGTCAGGTCAAGACACCGCCTTTCAGAACATTCCACAATGTATTTCTACTGGCGGAATTCACCAGACCGTCACTTCATTTCAACGTCACGTCAACCTTTCCGGAGAAAAATATTTTGAAGAAACAGACATCTACTAATATTTGAAGTTAAACTATTTTCGTCACGCGATTTTCATGTTGCAGTCAATGAATAGGCGGTATACAAGCAAATGCGTATTATTAATATTTATTTAATTATTATACTTTGTTTTAGCGGTAAATTGCAGATTTTTCATGACGGCTTCGATGTTTTTTCCATTTGGCTTCTTCGAAAATCAAGGTCGGATTGAAACCGAAAAATGGTTTAGGTTTTACGCTAAAGTAACACAAAAGGCTGACGCGAACAGTGTTTATGAATAACATTCTAAAGTGATGAACCAAAGACATTAATAAACATTTTAAATGAAAAAGTTACACCACCAATGATAGAGAAAATTGCAGTTGTTTATGAAATTATTAACAATGTAAGTGGAAAATCATACTGGATAAAGCAAACAGGCTGTATTTATTCTCTTATACATATTGTGTGATGTGTCTGTAGTCCTATATATTTTCCCTTGCAAATGGATGTCGATTCTTTTAAATTATTTCACTTCCAGCACTTTACCACACTAAGTCGGGGAAAATATGCATATAAAGTTTGTTTTGGCCGTCAGTAAAATTTAGCGTTGGTTTTTTTCTCAATTCATATATCAAACTATGACTGTTGACATCACAGGTGGTAACTCAAAACCTCGCTTTAACAATTGGGCTTTGTTCTAAGTGAAATGACATGATGGACACCATGAATAGACACTGACGTGACGCTGCCATCATGTGGCTGTGACGTGACGGCTAGTGTCAACTGGCTTACTGTTCTGAAGAACATAGCAACAACCACAATGCAGCGCCACTGTGCATGCTGCACTCAGGCAAAGAATGAGTTTTTTGTTTTTTGTAAGCAGCTTCCAGTAGCCATGACTATTATAAATCCCTCCAGATCCTCAAAGCCTTGTGTCCACCTTGCCTTCCACATCAGTTTACCCTCCCCATCAGGATCATATACCAACTTATTGAACACCTCTTAATATTCTACATCACCTGCAATCTCGACTTTAACAAACTTATTGTGCCCCTTCTCTTCTCCTCTCCAGTCCCAATGTGCTATAGAGCCTCTGTCTGTACATGCCACCCTCAACATCTCCTCCCAATGAAATTTCAGTGGCCTCACTTTCCCGCAAAGGGAAAGTGATAGTCACGTGATCAATGCTGATTATGCATGTGGCGAAGGATCTGCGACAGTTGATGAATTGAACATGAATTGCAGTCACAGCAGGCTCCAACAGGCTCGACAAACACGCTGCCCACAGCCGTTCCTATAAAGCAAACTCTTATTTTGACAGATATTTCTGACGAAAATCAATCCGCAGTGAGCGAAATTCCATCTACTGGTACTCACCTAAATAAACAAAATTTGGTAGAATCTAGCGAGAACATAACACACACTGTAATAGACAGCTGTGTTCCCGAAGCTGTGGAACATAAAAAACAAAAACTGTACCCACTGACATACACAATAAATCGCCAGTGTGCGGTAATAAACATCACAAATATCACTACATCAATAACAGAACCATATGAATAGATAACACAAAACCTCACAGGCAATTGGAGTCTGCAAATGGAGGAATACAATAAACAAAAAGTAGTACATCCCTAGACACTCAATCAGTTGCAAGTACCAGTGGGTAACAGCATTGTCTTCTTTCTTGCAACCCAAATAACGGCAATACATTAATGACCTCTCATCAGATATACTGCCAGAAATAGAATTCGTTTTGTTTTCAGATAATGAAAGTATTGCAATAAATAGCATGTCGAGCATAGTTCCAGAAAGGTTTGCTAATTCTATGTTTATGAACATTAATAAATGGTATAAAGCCAAGTCATTGACATTATTAATTGAAAAAAGCACTACATCCAGTTCAAAACATGGAAGAGGTTTCTATCCAGCATATGCATAAAGTATGAAGAAGAGCAGATAGAGGAGGTTGACAGTATTAAATTCCTGAGATCACAACATCATAATAAATTCAGTTGGGAGGAGCACACCACAAAACTAAAGAAACGACTTAACAAATCTATATCTGTAGTATGAGTATTTTCAGTTGTGTGAGACGTAAAAATAAAAAAGCTTTCATACTTTACTTACTGCCATTCCATAATGTCACTTGGTATAATATTTTGGGATAACTCTTCATGTTAAACAAAAGCGTGTAATACATTTGTGGAGTGTATTCACAGACATCCTGTAGAAGCCTCATCAAAGAACTTGGTATAGTATCTACTGTCTCTCAGTATATTTATTCCATAATGAAATTAGTCATAAATAATGTATCCCTTTCCCACCAAACAGCTCAGTTCATAATACAACACCAGGAACAAAAACGATCTAACCAAGGACTTTAAAAGCACTTACTTCAGTTCAAAAAGTGGTCCAGTCTCAAGAACACACATCTTCAGTAATTTACCAGCAATCTGTGATGTTACAACAACGTATAACACCATTTGGACCGCAAAGCGCGTTCGTTTGACAGCGGCGAGTGTCAAAAGTTGCAACGAGTGAGTGGGCGATCGGCCGCTGCAGGGAGGTGGGACGCCCAGCTTCGCTTTGGCGAGCTGGATGCAAATGGAAAGCATGCTGGCGGACGTGACATCATGTCCAACTGCCATTTTTCCCGACGAGAAACTGCACTGTCTTTAATTTTTGATACTACACTGACACTATTAGTGTTATAGATTAGCACATAGTGGCAAATGAAAGAGGAGAAGAGCACGATTTAGATAATGTGTTGACATAATTTATATTAATTTTATATCAAAAGTTATTCAGAAAACTAATATTTACTCACTTGGAAAAATCCAGAGGCTAAACTAATTGAAGTACAGTCATGAGTGAGGGCTCAAATGAAAGGGCTCATCAAGACTCAAAGATTGGTATAACCATATTATCTGCAACATTTATATTGTGCATAATTATGCACTTTTAAGGAGGAACAATAGTTTTTTTGGTAATAATAATTAAAACAAGACAGATACACGAATGGTGAGCTAATGATAAATTGAAGGTGTCATAAACACACATTATGACCTGTTTAGAATATATTATTTTTGTTTATTTTAATGTGCTGTCTTTGTGTAAACTAAATTATTTTGTTTATCGACCGTAATTTGTTTAAATTTATGAGCACAGTAATTCTCAACAGTTCATTGAAAAAGGACTGGAAAATCTACCTAAAACACAGGTTACCTAAGTGATTAGTTAAATATTCATTGTGCGATGGCTGAAAGACTTATTTATCAGTCAACCTGAAAATGTTCATTTGTTTAAACTTAAGATTTTTGGTGTATTATTAGTGTTAGAAATTAAAGTAAGGTATGAATTTGCATTAGAATATTAGCGTGCATCTAACAGTGCTGTCACATCAACATTTCAATCATTAGTTAAAAAATACTGTACACTACTGGGAGAGCCACTGAACCTCATTTGGGGAACATATTACTGGAATGACCCCACATATCATATATAAGTGGGTGCCGGGAGCAACCCAGGATCAGTCTACAGCAGTTCATTCTTAATGGCAGATGTGTGTTGCCAGTGCAGTGGAATAGAGTCACAGCCACAGAACGTGCTGAACTGGACCCTGAAATATAATCGAACGTGTGTGGACTTTGATTTTGAACAGTAGTCAGAACTCAGAAATTATTCATCGCTTTCTAACTTGGGTTTTTGGATAGAACAATGAACTTTAATAGCAATCATTTTAGGAACATTATCCAAAATTAAATGTTCATATAGCTATTTTGTTATATTGGGGGCTTGAGTTAATCATATCAGACATAGTCTAACAAATTTAGCGGTTCTCGCCAGATATAATCATCCAATAGACAATAAACAATTTTAGTAAAAACGCAAACCTCATGTTGTAGTCAGATATTTAGTAGATGCCGCACTAGTTAAACATTCCCTGATTTTGAAATTGAATGTTTGGTTCATAATGTTGGTTTTGGTGTACTCGTTTTTCTTATTTGCAGTTAAATAAATGGGAAATGGTCCACCTTTTTGGCAAACAATTATGTTATTTTCCTATTCCCATACATGTTTCAGAACCTTTGTTCTATCATCAGTGGGATATTTATTAAATCTGTAAGTATAAAATATCTACAATGTACACTGCAGTTTATGATTCGAAAAAACACATGAAAAATACAAGAAATATGGTGTACGTGTCGTTATTACATTTTATGTTTCAGAGTAAACATTCCAGTATTTTATGGATTGCTATCTGCAAACAAATTGCGTTTTTGAGGGATGTACACTTTATGAATATAGTGAAATTTATTTTCCTAAATAAGGAAGACGTGTTTAGGAGTCGCGCAAATATTTCGAAACTTTCTTGTTGTTACTCACAGTTGTGCTTGGGGAATCTACCTCGAATCTGTGTTAAATGCATCCACAATTACCACAACACATTTTCCACACATTAGAGCACTTTCTACTTCACTTTTCACTGTTCTGGCAAGTTGTTGTGTGTGAAGTCGCTACAGATTGTATAGTTCCTTTATTGTGTTGAATATTGTGCCATTGCATAGTGTAGTGTATTAATTCATGACTTTCTTTGTCTTCTGCTATTGCCTTTTGTATGTGGAAAATTTCATCTGTTGTCAGTTTGTAGTATTTGCTGTGGCTAGGTTTCAGTCAGATTAAGTACCTCATTTATTACGATTTATTGCCTTATTTATTATTTTTATTTGAAATATTTAGCTGCAATGATAGTCCAGAATGTGTGAGTAGAAATTATTGTGATTGTCTTATTGTGAATGTTTACTATCTATATACAAGACGCATAGACATTCATTGAAATCGTAGTAGTTTTATTGTGTTGTAAAAATGTGTTGGTTTGTCTAAGTGCCAGCTTCTGCAAGTTTACACAGGATTTCTTTAATGTTAAAGTGGATAAGGAGAATGTTCAATGCAGCACAAAATCGTTTGCTGGTCGGATGAAATATACCTTGAATGGGTTCATGGACTTGCAAATTTCAAGTCTGTAGTTAACATGAATAATGTGATATCTTGTAGTAGTCGTTGATGCCACATACCTTGGTTTTTTCAAATTTTATATATTTGTTGAAATGTTGATCAAAGTAACTGGATGTGGGGCTCCACAGATTTTGCATCATGGTGTTTGTCTAACGTGTTCAGTATGCAGAGTAAATCAGTCTATAATCATTTTCTAAGTAGGATGTGTTACTGAATCCACATCTGCCCATTTCTGTATGAAAGTTCAAGGTTTGACTACCAATCAACGACTTGAGTAACATTCAATAATTGAAACAAAATTAAGCAGTTTGACAAAGTACTCAAGCAGACACAACTCTATAGTAATTCTAAAGTGTTTTGAACGTTAGATATTGCATGTAGTAGGTGGCGAGTACATTTGAGAGTGAATATCGGAACTTCCCTAAAGCATGTCAATAAGAGATGAAATGTGTTAGGAGATTTATTAGGTAAATAAGTTGTCAGCTGTTTTTCCTTGATGATGATTATATTCGAAGGTTGGGATAGATGTCAGTCCAAGATTTAATTTTGAACAAGAAAGTGTCAATAATTTGAATTTGAGATAGATTATTTTTTTTATTATTTATTTATTATTTAACATGCCCCATTACATAGCAATATTACATGTAATTTGAGATAGATGTTACATTGGTAAGGTGTATTGTTATAAATAAACTGAAATTTAATTGGTACTGAACTAGAGGCGATCTTTTCATTTCCAGTTAAAGAAACAATCTCACTCCCATAAATATCACTGTTTGTTTATGTGTACCCTGAAATATTCAATTAGGTTAAGATTATGCTGCTATCTATCAGATCATATGATTACCACAGCGTTGTCCTCTATAGTGCCTAACAATTGGCGAGAGTGTTTCATATAAAATTAAAGGTAGCCCTGCCCTAAGAAATAGGTATTAAAGGGCTGAATGACTAAAATTCTACTATTACTTACGATTTGGTAGATTCTTAGAAGAGTAAGGTGCCTCTTAAATTAGGCTTGTCTGGACAGATTAAATACTTTCATTTAAATGCCAGACGAAATCGACAGACATTATGTGTAAGCCATAGAGTCAATAGATCCAATAATAAATGGGTACAAACAAGTAGAGTGGGGTCAGTTCAATTATTGTAGCACATAACTGATGTAATTCATACAATAATATTTATTCTAGCTGTTTTACAAGTACAAAAACCACAGAAAGGAATCACAATTTAATAAGATGGATGGAATGAAAATAAAGAAAAAATGCAGACTATCTATCATTTCCAACATAACCAAATAGATCAGTATGGTCTACTCTCATATGGTAGGTCGTTTGCCACAACACTTCCTTGCCTTCCTGCTCCATAGATTGGTAGGAAATATTCTCCTACGTTATGAAGCTGAATCCGAATCTGTCTGTCTGTTAGTTTGTGTGTTGCTTAAGGGAAGAAGCATCCACGGTCGACATGACCGAAAAATAGGACTTGATCACATGGAGCAAGACAGCTAGCCTACATCGATGAATCGCAAACCAATGGGGGCAATTTCGGCTTATAAATATTGGAGGAAAAGGTAGGCTAGTGAGAGTCGGAGTCAGGAAGTCGGCCACGCCTAGAGAGTATCAGCCACGGCTGGGCAAGTATCTGCCACCCGGACTGGCCCACTTGTCGCTGCTAATGTTAATCTTTAGTTGCGTTGGGCGCAGTTTCGAGTTCTGCAATGCAGCAGCTGGGTCGCTGGGGTCTACATGGCTTCCCTGGCTGGAAGTAGAGTCTAGAGTCTTTGAGGACGGCGAACAGCGGGACCTCGACGTCAACGAGGTGTTGCCGAGCATCGAACCAGTACTGGACGCAGCAAGGGGTTACTAACAGCACAGTATTGACCCGAGAGCACAGCACGTACGCAAGGACACGGCCATACTAGGAGCGCTCTCGTGACCTGTCCAAGGGTGGAGCAACAGCTGGAGGCGAAAGGAGGCTGGGTTTCAACACCCAGGCCACACCCCGTTCTACGATCGTCGGCCGGCCATGAGGTCAGCGAGGCCAGATGTGGCGCAGCCTCACGGCTGGGCAACATCACTCCACTGGGCTTCGTAAGCTGTGGCCAGGGAGGTGAAGCGTCAGCACCTGCCTCCAGCGGGGCAGAGTGGAGTCAGTGAGCCACCGGCATGGCCCGTAACAATACGTGCATTTTCTCCACTGAGGAATCTGCAGCCCACACGGTCGCAGAACCGTCTGAGCCTCTGATTCAGACCCTCGACCCGGCTCTGAACCAAAGGTCCACAGTCAGTCCTGTTGACAATGCTGCAGATGGTGAGCTCCGCTTTCATCTTGCAAGCAAGACTGGCAGTCTTTACCACTTCTGATAGCCGCTCGAAACCAGAGAGGATCTCTTCCGATCCAAAGTGACACACATCATTGGTCCCGGCATGGGCCACCACCTGCAGCTGGCTGCACCCTGTGCTTTTCATGGCATCCGGAAGGACCCGTTCCACATCTGGAATGACTCCCCCCGGTATGCACATGGAGTGCACATTGGATTTCTTCCCCTCCCTAGCAGCCATTTTCCTAAGGGGCTCCATCACCCGCCTAACGTTGGAGCTCCCAACTACCAACAAACACACCCTCTGTGAGTGCCCAGATCTTGAAGGCAGAGGGACGAATACAGGACAAGCGACACCATCTGCATCAAGAACATCCTCTGACACAGACAGCGCCTCGAATCTGTTGGCAAGACTAACTGGGGAGGCCTCCACTTCTGTCCCCCGGGAAGTCTTACACCGCCTGACACACGCTGAGGAGACCTCCCAATCCACCACAGATTGAGGGACTACCTCCTCGTGGGCAGTGAGCGGGCTGGCCACAGCCGCAGGCCGATCGGAGGGCACAACAGACATACAGGGCGTCTGCTGTACCCCCGCGAGAGGCCCACAACAGCGGCGCCCACCCACCGCAGTCTCAAGCATTGCCAGCGAAGCCAACGCCGCCTGAAGCTGCGAGCGAAGAGCCACCAACTCTGCCTCCATCCCTTCGCAGCAGTCACAGTTCCTAGCCATTCTAAAAACCTTTGTTTTTTCCAAGTAAGTACGTCTGAGGACACAGAAGTTTGGTAAACAGTGAGCTTCGAAAGATATGGATCTGACACTAAACTGTTTATTAATGGCAAATCTGAAAAATATATATGCGAGCTAATAAATGAAATTAACAACTGAACTGACGACTAAACGCGATTCTTAGTAGATAAACATGGGAGCACACTAAGGATTTAAGAACTGTAAAAGAAAGCACACACGAAATGAAAATAAGTCACTTCTATTAAGAATCCGGTTACCGTACAATGTAGAGCTGCTGCTGTCGCGTGTGCACTGGCCGTGAGTCACTGAGCAGTTCACGGAGAAGTTCTATCCCAGGCAGTCACCTGCTGATGAATTCAGTCGACCTATGGGAAGAAGCCCATCGCCGTATCCTAGACGAGGTCGCTCCCCGACGCGCCGCAGCCGTTCACCGTCGCCGTACAGAGGTACCAGCCGCTCCTCTAGCCGCCGCGCCCAGGAAAACTAAGCGAGGCGTCATAATCGACGGCCTACCTGTCCGGGCACTTGTTGATTCAGGAGCCTCTTTTTCTGTATTATCGGATAATTACCGCCGCACACTAAAGAAGACAATGTTCTGTGATACGGGGGCAACTGTGCTGAAGGTCGCGAATGGAAAGTACGTCCATCCAGCAGGAACTTGTGTCGCAAGAATAACCATCAACAACAGGACGCAGCCGTTTGAATTTGTCATGTTAACAGAATGTAGTCACAATGTCATCCTTGGATGGGACTTCCTTTAGGCGTCCCAAGTTATCATTGACTGCGGAAGATCTGAGCTGCAAATTGAAGAAGTTGTTCTGCCGGATACACGTAATACAGAATTTTCTGGGAAGTTATTCGTTGTTGACAATGTGACGATACCGCCATTGACAATGAGAAGAGTTGCGTCACAAACACAGAGGACTGGTTAAGCTGTGAAGTTCTTGTTGATAGTAAAAAGTTTATGAGGCTCACAAAAGGAATTTACATACCAGCGGCTATCATAAGCGTTACCGGTGGTCAAGGAGAGATTTGGATCACAAATTGTCACGAGCAGTCACAACTTATCCACAAGGGAATGTGTATCAGGACAGCTGAACCAATCCAGGACGGTGAGCTCAACATCATCAATGAAGACCCATGCCCTGCTGCTAGTAGAGACAACACGCTGGAGGAAACTGACATGGAACTGCCAATAGGGCCTGGACTGACCAAGGAACAACGCCAGCGGGTGTTAGGTATACTACGCCAATTTACGGGTGCATTCACATCTCAGCAGGGGAAAAGTCAGACGAAACGGCCCACGATAAAGCATCGGATCAATACTGGGGATCAGCCGCCAATTAGCCAGCGTTCGTATAGAGTGTCGCCAGCTGAAAGACGGATAATTCGGGATGACGTGGAGAAGATGTTGCGAGATGACATTATTCAACCTTCGGAGAGTCCTTGGTCGTCTCCGGTGGTCCTCATAAAGAAGGATGGCACGTGGCGATTCTGTGTCGACTATCGGCGGCTGAACAGAATCACAAAGAAAGATGTCTACCCATTGCCGCGTATTGACGACACCTTAGACTGCTTGAAAGGAGCTACATACTTCTCAACTATGGACATGCAGACAGGTTACTGGCAAATCGAGATTGACGAAGCTGGCAGGGAGAAGACGGCTTTTATTACACCTGACGGCCTCTATGAATTTAAAGTAATGCCATTTGGATTATGTAATGCTCCAGCCACATTCGAACGCATGATGGACAACTTGCTTCGACACCTTAAGTGGACGACGTGTCTCTGCTATTTAGATGACATTGTCGTTTTCTCGAAAACATTTGAAGAACATCTGAGTCGCCTGTCAACTGTGTTGAAGTGTGTTCAGGCTGCAGGTCTCCGTCTCAATCCAAAGAAGTGCCTCTTCGTCGCCAAAGAGATAAAAATCCTGGGGCACCTAGTCAACGGAGATGGTGTCCGTCCTGATCCAGATAAACTAAGGGCAGTCACAGAATTTCCAAGTCCTCAGTACATTCGTGATGTGAGAAGTTTTCTCAGGCTGTGCTCATACTACCGACGTTTCATTAAAGGATTTTGTAACAAGGCACGTCCATTAAAAGAACTTCTGCAGGGAGACGCCAAATTTTACTGGGATGAGACAAAAGAAAGAGCTTTCCGGGCACTTAAGGAGGCTCTAACTTCCGCACCAGTGCTAGCCTTGTACGACGAGAATGCAGAAATGGAACTTCACACAGACGCCAGTGGTTATGGGATTGGTGCAGTGCTTGTACACGATCAGGAAGATGCTGAAAAAGTGATAGCCTATGCGTCAAGAGTACTCTCAAAGTCCGAGATAAACTACTCTACAACTGAAAAAGAATGTCTCGCGGTTATCTGGGCTATCAACAAGTTCCAACCGTATTTATTTGGCAAACCATTCACCGTCGTGACAGATCACCATTCTTTGAAGGATCCATCAGGTCGACTAGCAAGATGGGCACTAAGACTCCAAGAGTACGATGTCACAGTGGTATTCAAGAAAGGGCGCAAACACAAGGATGCCGACTGCCTTTCGAGGAATCCATTAGTGGAACACAACAGCATTAATGAAATTTCAGCTCTCACTGGATTGGATGTTAGATGACGTTACAGCTGAACAGAGGGAAGATCCAGCACTATTAAAAACGATAGAGGCCTTGGAGAAAGGAGAACCGACCAATGGAGAGTTCCAACTTATAAACGGAACATTGTATAAGAGCAACTACGATCCACTGGGCCCCAAATGGCTACTTGTTGTTCCAGCTCATCTCCAGCCAGCTATTATCAAATATTTCCATGATGCTTCAATATCTGGTCATCTGGGATTCGTGAAGACCATAGACAGAATCAGACGCAGGTATTACTGGAAAGGTCTCTACAGATCTGTCAAGCACTATGTGAGTCACTGTAAAGAGTGCCAGTGACGGAAGCATGTGCCGCAATTACCTCCAGGACACCTCGTACTGATCCCGCCGGCAGCAGCTCCATTCCACCGAGTTGGGATCGATCTTTTAGGGAGGTTCCCGTAGTCGACAACCGGTAACCGTTGGATAATAGTCTGCACTGACTACCTCACACGCTACGCTGTCATCAAACCTGTGCCGACTGCAGAAGCTCCAGAGATCGCAAAATTCCTTGTAGAAGACATTATTTTGAAGCATGGAGCACCACGTGTCATGATATCTGATCGTGGAAAAGTATTCCAGTCAAAACTAGTATCAGAGGTAATGTCACGGTGCAACATTGTACACAGAATGACAACTGCATACCATCCTAAGACAAATGGTCTTACGGAACGTTTTAACAAGACGTTAGCCGACATGCTGTCGATGTACGTCGATGTTGAGCAGAAGGATTGGGATACAATTCTGCCAGTCGTGACATTTGCTTACAATATCGCAAGACAAGACACCACAGCCTTCACTCCGTTTTTCCTGCTCCATGGCCGTGAAGCTGAGACGATAAAGGATACGCTGTTCCCTTTCCAACCGGACGACACTCAGTATGACTATGTTAAACAGCTCATCATCAGGATCGAAGAAGCAAGACAGCTGGGTCGCATGCGGACACTGGACGCCCAGGAGAAGGACCGTCAGCGGTATAACGACAAGCACCGACCTGTTGTGTACAGCCCAGGAGATCTGGTATGGATTTTTACCCCTGTACGGAAGGTTGGACTGTCAGAAAAGTTATTGAAGCGATACTTTGGTCCGTATCGTGTCATACGCCGCCTGTCATACGTCACATACGAAGTTGAGGATTATGAGTCGTCGTCGAAACGTCAAAAACGAAGAGACATTGTTCCCGTCCTGTGCATGAAGCCTTACTACGATCCTGAAGAGCAGGTAGACGACAATGGCTTCTTGTTCAAGGACGTTAAGGACGTTAATGTTCCTGATGAAGCCACGACAGGAACGTCTGTCGTCGATAATCGCGGAGAAGGGAAGGATTCTCTTGAACTGTCATACAGAGGACCCATGACACGGTCAAGATCCACGACATTGCAGCTGGCTCCACAGGGATCATAACAGCGGGTCGCTGTTTCTCCAGGAGGGGGAGCAATGCCGCGAGAGACCACGAATACTGACTGCTGGCGTGGCACAGGGGATAGCATCACGGACTGCGGTGCAGAAGATACCTGGTTCAATCCCGCCCACCGGCAAAAATTTATTCTTTGTAATTAACAATTCCAGAAGGTTCTACATCTTTCTTATGTTCACTTGTAAATTCTACTTGTTTCTTATGTTAACTGTTCTTCTAATTTCTGGTAAATTCTGTCTGTGTATAAATAGCAGAGCACTCTGCCTGAGAGGCAGTCAGTGCTGCGTGTATGTTGAGTTCATAATAAACGTGCTTTCAATATAAGTGCTGTGTTCAGTTGCTTTCGAAGTCAAGCCTGCTTCCATTGCAACGTGACAATATTTGAATTCAACTATGATAATAACGCGAAAGACACTGAACGTATTTAAACAGGTGAAGAAATGTTTTAAAAATTATAAAGTGCAAGATCTATGCTAACGAAACACCATCATAGCCTCGGAATCAGATTTAGCAAAAATCGACATAAAATTAGCAATCCTGTACAAAATTAAGCAAAATCTCACTACTACACATAGTGTAGCTGCTACTCCCAGAATTAAGCTAGCGAAAAGGCATAAGTACGACTACGGAGCCTGAACTAAGTCGAGCCACAAGGCCACAGCAGAACCAAACCCAGAGGTATTTACCCTACCAGGAGCCAAGAAGCGAATTAATATCTCACTTGACCACTACCTAACTGTTACCGAGGAGGGGTAGTGGAGGAGAGCCCAGAGAGCGTCACCATTTGTCAGGCAGGTAACCTGACCAACAACCAGCCAAGAAGGTTAAGAGCAAGCTACATTAAAAATCTTTGCTAAGATTGGGTTCTGCTCAGCAGTTGACGAACATACTTCTCGCCCAGAGACATTCAACGCCCAGGGTTTGAAAGAAACGACAACTCAAACCAGACGAGGTGCGCCTAGCACTTGCTAAACTTTCTTACATACAAAGTTTCATTCCTTCTGTGGAAGCCAGGGCCAGTGGGAGCACATCACAGTTCACACTAATACTTATTTGGGGCCTCATGAACAACATAGACACTTAGAATTTTAGACACAAATAAAACTAAATGAATATATAATGCCTGGTATCTCGTGTATTGCGAGTGGAGTGTCTTGCTACACTCAAAAGAAAAAAAAAAAAAAAAAAAAAAAAAAAAAAAAAAAAAAAAAGGGTCTGAGGCTCGTCAACATTTGTTCATGGGGAGTCAATTAAACGGAACACATTAAGTGGACGTGTTTCATCACCCCTTCCTTAATGAGAAAAAATTGACTGAACCCAAATTTATCATATAATTTTGAGCTTCAGGCACTTCTTTATTTACCAGGTTGTCCTTAGAAAATCATGGCACATAATAGAGCATTGGCAGAGTGGACCGGCCTCTTATACAACACAAATCATAAATCCATTTAAGAAATCAAAAGAAAACAAATGGTGTGTTTGCTGGTGTGGCTAGTTAGACCACAGATTGGGGACATACATCAGTGTAATATTAATACATAGGTCACATAAAAACACATATCATAGACAATATCAGACAGAAATAAAAAAAATATAAGACAAATATTCAAACACTCTCGTTGTAGTCTGTCACACATTCGTAGATGTGTCCTTGCCCGAAGGCTAAATGTAAGTCTCGATTTTCAATAGTATAAGTTCAAAACCATAACATCAGTTCCACTACAATCTTGTATCAACGCATCTTTGTGTGTCACACGTTTACACATGATTCAGTTCTAGGGGCATAGGGAGGGCATTGGAGGACACTACCGACCGCACTGTAAGTATATTTATACTGCTTAAGTGTCTCTGACAGTAGATCTGGCACCAAAAAAGCAGCATCTTGGTTATGTCGCCTCATGCATGACTGATTTGGAGAACATCTCGTTGTCGCCATGGATGGAACACCAGCCTGCCTGAGCGTTAGTGACAGAGACTTTCCCCCAGCATCGAGTTTTCGCCCGTCGTATCGTCTTGCATTATGTGCGGCCGTTACCTTGTTACCCTCTTCTGTCCGTACATTATCAACAGACGAGACTAGTATTGCACAAATGGACTGTGCACTTACTGGGTGACAGGTTATGCAGCTCTTCTTGCACAACACAGCGAGGGGCTATGTCAGTTTTGTGGTTCTTTGACATCTCATGGCAAGCTGATCGAGATACAGTCTGTGTGAGATCTCCGCTCTCGGAGCCTCTGATGCAGAGCCAGGAGTTGATCACCAGGCGCCTGCTGCAGGCACGCATCCTCAGCATTGTCAGCCAGGGACCTCTCTGGACTGGACCGGGGTCGTCAACCACACCGTTTCAGTCAGCTGGCCCCCGGGGTGGCTGCGGGGGCTGCTGCTGCGTGGAGGGGGGGGGGGGGCGTGTCTGCTTGCGTCACGCCGGCCGGCAGTGCAGCGAGGATGGCGAGCGCTGTCTGGCCGAGCTGGTTGCCGGCGGCTCCCTGTCGACGTCGCAGTGGCCTCCCCTGGCAGCCGGCGGTGGGGCGAAGGGCAGCCGGTGGCCGCGCTGGGCTTTCAGGTAGCAAGCAGGCCGGATCGTGGCGCATAGTGCTGCTGCCGTCGGTGGCGTGGAGTTTTCCAGGTGTCTGTGCAAAACTCACACTTCGCAAGATTCTGAATGTTAAACCTCGTCGCCTATAATTGTCCATTCTACAGAACGACGTTCCTCAGATCTTTACAATTACATATTCAAGAAACATAAGATATATATGACCACACAATGGTTGTTCGAATAAAACAAAAAAATTAAGTCACTGCTGCCATAGCAGACGTATCGCTTGAGACTAAGTACAAGAACACAAATTTTACAATTAAAACAATGTTATAATCTATGAGGCAAAAAAAACGTAGTTATCCGTACGTGGCCAATATATACACAGATTCACGCACACAGGGAGACAACAAGTAGGAGGCGCGTGAGCAGCAGAAGCGCGGAATTAAAATATAGCTGAGTGGTAGTGTTACAAGCAAGGCACTACAAACATTGGCAATGGCGCATTGCGCTGCTACTTGTCATGCATTATCTACCCCTTAACCCAAGCTACATTACTGCAACTAGCTACCATCTAACTACTGGCGCCATTCCTTCTCTCTTGCATGCTGGGTTGTCTGAAAATGGAGAACAAACACAGGCACAAACACTTTGTCTCCCGGTAGCGGAAATTCGTGATGTTTTTTTTTTAATTTTTTGTTTTTGTTTTTTAAGTATTAGTTACTTGCTATCCAGTTTCAGTGGGTTGTAACATTGTATCGTTCTTCATGATATGTAGTTGGCAAACCAACCGTACCTAGCAGTGGTGTGCCGTCATGAAGCAACGAACTTTCAGAAAATGCTATTTTCACAACAAAACAAGGCAAACAATTTGAATTTTCCCCAAAATGTTATGCTAGAGATACACAATAATTATGGAAACAAATGCATGTTCCGGAAATACCTGGATTGATGATTTGATTTTGATTTGATTTTTCCAGGGAAGCCAAAACAGTCTTGGTCCAACCCGCAACTGCCCGCACCGAAACTAAGTTTATTGTGCGATATCGCTCCTTGTATATCTAGTAAAGCCAACCAATACCCTTGAACAGTGCAAGGAGTCCCTTTACCAGTTCTTTATTAGACACAATCTGGTTGTCCCAAATGTTCTGTGCCTTTTACTCTCCAATGCAATGCATTCGAAGATTAGATGTGATGCAGTTTCATCACGGTCATCACAGATCCTACATTTACGGTCCTCTTCTGTAATTCCCATTGTATGTAGGTGTTTTTTGAAATTCCCATGGCCTGTCAGCAATCCAACCATGAGTCTAATCTCTCTCCTGTTCAGGCCCAGGATTGCAGAGCTTCTTTTAAAACATGGCTTTGGCATCATTACCTTGCCATGTTTTTGTTGGACTTTGGTCCAATATTCTACGTGCTCTCTTCTGAGCCAGTTACGTAGCTCCAATTTGATCATTGCCTTGGTGATTGTCAGGACAGGTTCCGGTCCAATAAATGGAGTCTCTGCCCCATCCTTGCTAATCTGTCGGCATGTTCGTTGCCACCGATCCCCGAGTGGCCAGGGACCCACAATAGGTTTACTCTATTGCTTTCCCCTAGCTCCACCAGAACCCTGTGACATTCTGCAACAATTTTAGACCTTGTTGCAGGAGCTGCCAGTGATTGCAGGGTTGCCTGGCTGTCTGAATAGATATAGATGCTACGATCTTTGTAGCACCTACACAAATTCTCCTCCACACATGCCCTGATGGCAGTGATTTCGGCCTGGAATACTGAGGCCAGTTTCCCTACAGAGATGACGCCCTCCAGTCTTGGCTGCACCCCATATACTCCGGCCCCAACAACTTGGTCTGATTTCGACCCGTCAGTGAACCAGACAATATCTCCCGTACGGTGTCGAACTATTTTCTCCCACTGCTCCCTACTTCCAATTGTTATACTGAAAGGCTTGTTGAAGCAGTATGGAGTTATAATATAGTCGGCTGGCATTACCCCAACCTTTCCTATATTTACTTCACTCACTATTTTAGTGTGTGGTTCTGGATATCCCAAAGCGTTCCAGTTGTTACCAGTTTTGAGTCTGTAGGCACCAGCTGCTGCCTCCATCTTGACCCAAAGGTGTAATGGGGGCATATCCAGCATGGTTTCCATCCCAGCAGTTGGTGTGCTGCTAATTCCGCCTGTTATGGCTAAGCAGGCTAGTCTCTGCACCTTACCAAGCTCCTTAGCAGCAACCTGCTGTTCTACCTTCTTCCACCACACGACCACCCCATAGGTGATCCTGGGTCTAATCACTGTGGTGTATATCCAGTGCATACCCTTGGGGCTCAGGCCCCAATTTTTGCCATCAGCTCTCCTGGTACTCACTAAAGTACCTTTTGCCTTGGAGCAAATATTCCTAATGTGAGGGGTCCATGTCAGTTTCTCATCTAGGGTAACCCCTAGATATTTCACTGTCCCCTTCACAGGTAGCGCTTCATTGAAAAGCTTTAGATTCCAACTTAAGTGTTGGATATGTTTCCTTGTGAATGGTACAACAACAGTCTTCTTAGGACTAACCCCCAGATCCTGTTTTCTGCACCAGTCTTGCACAATGTCCAATGCACTTTGTGCCATATTCTTCACTGTGTCAGCAAATTTGCCAAGTATTACTATGACAAGATCATCTGCGTATCCTTGGCAAAAGTACTGCCTAGAGTTTAATTCTCCAATGAGATCATTCACCACTAGATTCCACAATAAAGGGGAAAGAACTCCTCCTTGCGGGCAACCCCTAGTGGTGTTGATTACCAATTTTTTCATTCATCATGGTAGCCTCTACCTTTCTTCCACTGAGCATGGCCGTAGTCCACCTATGTATAGTGGTCCCTAGGTCATGCACCTCTGCTGCCCTAACTATGGAATCGAAGGTCGTGTTGCTAAAAGCCCCCTCAATGTCCACGAAGATACAGAGGGCTATTTCCTGAAAGTGTAGTGCTTTCTCCACCTTCCCAACAAGTTGGTGGAGAGCTGTCTCACATGATTTACCTGGTTGATATGCACATTGGTTTGAATGTAGAGGAGCCCTACTTAACCTCCTTTCTCCAACATGCACATTAACCAGCTCTTCCAATGTCTTAAGAATGAAGGAGGACAGGCTGATTGGTCTCATATCCTTGGCCTTGGTATGATCAATTCTCCCTGGCTTTGGAATGAAGACAACCTTCACTGCCCTCCAAGCATTGGGAATGATTCCTGCTGCTAGGCTAACCCTGAATAACCTGCATAAGAATCTAATAAGATTTTCTCCTGGTTGTTGCAGGAGAGCTGGGGCCAGGTGACTTAAACGGTCGAAATGTTCCCACCGCCCATCGGACCTTACTGAAATTGACACACTCCTTGGCCAGATCCAAGTCCTCTTTGCGAATACCTGAGAACCGTTGTCTCTCAGGAATCGCATTCTGGTCTGAGTTATCCCCCAGAGTATATTGAGGAAAGTGAGTCTTGAGGAGCAGTTCCAGCGTTTCATGTGCTACCTTCGTATACTCCCCATCCTCCTTCCTCAATGTTCCTCCTGGATTAGTTGGTACCCTAGTGAGGATTTCATGAAGTCTCGCTTGAACAGCTGTTCCCTCCACTTCCTCACAGAATACCTTCCAGGATGCCTCCTTTGCCTGTCTGATGGCAAGGTTGTAATTGACAAGGGCCTCAAGATACTTTGCCCATTGTCCTTTGCACCTCGCAAGGTTAAACAGTCTTTGTACCTGTTTCCTTTGCATTTCCAGGTTGTTATTCCACAAGGCACACTCCTATTTGTGCACTTCTTGGTGATTGAGCAGTTGTCCTGGTATGAGGTCACTACAGCCGAGGTTACGGCCTCTGCTACTTCCCTAAACTCTGCTGAATTCCTTATCGAAGTTTTAATTTCCGATAGGCTGAAGTCAAGGTCTTTCCTATATGTCTCCCAGTCCGTTTTCCTGGGATTCGTATAGGCCATGGTCTGTCTGGTTCCCATTTCAACCTTGAATTTAATATACATGTGATCTGCTGAGGATGGCTCCAGGACCACAGGCCACTGTTTGACGTAACTTCCCATCATCATGGAACCAAAAGTTATGTCGATTACTTCTTCCCTTCTACTATTCCTGAATGTAGGTTTATCACCCCTATTCAGGATCTCCAAGTTGTTAGGAGAAATTCAAGAAGGTGCTCACCTCTACTGTTGGTGTCCTTGCTGCCCCACGATAGATTGTGGGTATTGGCATCACATCCCACCAACAGTTTGTCACCTTGCCGATGGCAGGCTTCTGTCAGTCTCCTCACTTCCAAAGGAGGAGGAGAGCTGTCTTTGTAAGGAAGGTATGCTGAGGCCAAAACAAATTCCCTCTTGATACCTTCCTCACGTTGCTGCATCCTGATGGTCACCAGGTCCCTGGAACAAAAATCCATCATTGGTATGAAAGGTATTCCATTTCTAACATAAATGCATGTTCTGGAGTTTTTTAGATTTCTAGCATAAATCAGCTTACCTCCAGTACCACCGAGGCCCGATACACCCCCTTTGTATAAGTAGGGTTCTTGTATCAGGACCACATCCACCTCCTTTCTCCCCAGGCGACGGCTCAGGGCAGCAGTGGCCCCTTTACTGTGCTGCAGGTTTATCTCCAGCACTTCCAATCCCCATCTTGCTTCCATTATTGCCTTTAAGGTCTTTGATTACCCTGACGCAGACCTGCGAGAACCCTAAAAACAGTTTCAGGCTTTGCTCTCGCATTGCCTCCAAGGACTTCTCTCCGACCTCCACCACCAGGGCTCCTCCTTCCCGAACGCTCTTTTGGTTAATTACCCTACAATCCTCTGTCGAGACTTTTGGGTTCTGGACCCTTATTTTCTCGAACAGTGTCTTTTGAGGGACATTCTTAAGGATCATTGGTACCCATATTGATACCTTTGCAGTCTTCAGGAGTTCGGTTGCTGTCTTGACCAGCAGCTTCGCATCCTGCCACGGGGATATCATGGGCACCTTGTACTTAAGCCATTCTGCTGAGTGCTCCCCCTCGCAGACAAAAATGAGGGCACCGCGATCTAGATAGACCCTCCTGAATTTGGGTCTGGACCAGCGTCCCCCCCAATCTCTTCAAAGAGGGCTATCTGCACGAGCTCCTCCTGCTGCGAGGTGATGCTCACCAGTGGGTATCCTTCTTGGACAACCGCTATTCTAAAGACCGAGACTGCAGTACTATAGGCCTGTTTCCCTATTTCCTGCCTCAGCCTTTCAGGATCGCGCTTGTCCAGAGAGGAGGGAGTCTTAGATTCCTCCCTAACCCTCTTGCCACCTGTCTTTGACGTCGAGGGGGTCTGTGTATCCCCTTCGATCTGAGGCAGTTTCTTTTTGGAGGTCTTGTGTTCAAGACCTTTTGATTCCCTCCACTTATGCTTATGAAGCCATTCTTTTCCTTCCTTTTTCTTCTGTTCCTTCAGAATTTTCCTCCTCTGAGCCCCAGACAAGGCCTTAATCCTAATTTGGTCCAACTTCTCTGTTACAGTACCCACTTCTTGCTCAGGTCTAGACCCTGATTCAGAAGTAGGAGTGCACTCCATCGGTCCTGATCCCGATGTCTGAGTATCTGAGGTCTCAGATTGCCCCTCAGATTCTTTGAAAATACTTTCTTTTTGTCTGTGTTCATCTTAGTCCCACGAGATTTGGGGATTTATATGGTCCACACCACAATAACCCCGCGCGGTGCAAGGCTACTTACTCAGGGAGGTCGCCCGGTATCCCTGAGGCTCCGTTCGAGACACATCCACCCATGTGCCACGCACCCCTCGGCACGGATCGCATCACACCTTGGGTTGGGAAAGGAATTGGGAAAGGACTGGGAGAGGATAAGGAAGACGGGACGTTGTGGGACACGCTTGGTCTGATCCATCAGCTGAGGCCTTTCTGGCAGTAGGTTCTCTACCTTCGGTATAGCCCTCTGCTTCACACGGATACGCAAGCCTCTCCACCCCTGCACGGACAGTGCTTCGTCAAGGTGGTGTCCCCCGGAGAGGGAAATACCTGGAAATAAAAGACATATTTAATATGCAATATATTACAACAATAAAACACATTATGCCAATATGAGAGAAAAACTGCAACATTACTAGAAACTAAAACATGTTAAGATGCAAGGTGACACAATAAAACACACTATGCCTATATAATAAGAATGCAATATCAGATAATTAAAGACACAAAATACATTATTGTATAATATCTAGGGAAAGAAAACACAATAAAAACATTAACCTGTATAAGAGAAAATGTAAGTCATATTGAATCATACAAGATGACATGACACATACAATACATCAATTATTTACAGCTTCATTTACTTACGGGATTCCTGAAATAAAAACATATTATTGTTTAGTGAACCAAGAGCAGGACTTATACCACCTGTTTTGTGATGGGCGTTATTCTACCCATTTCTACTGCTTCGTAAACTTGAAGGGCCATACTGTTTTCTTCTATTCCATAAAACTCATGGGTTCGCATCTGGTCGTCTGTTTACTTCTATACCAATCCTCTTCTTGTCTTTCCCAATTACACATTACTCAGGTACCGTCTGAAACATTACACTGGAAGATTTCATTACTGGGTGTACTACGAATGGTTACTTATAGCGCTCAGGTTGCAACAAATTCTAAGAATCATGCCAATTCATCGTGCCCTTTTTCAAAGACAAATAACACGTCTCGAGAGCCAGGGGAACCTTTCCCCAAAATTAATAACGACACACCCACTCGTGCGGTGGATGCATGTACTGGCACTACGATGGCGGTACCGTCATGATACTAAATAAATACTATGACTCTCTGGAGACCGTGCACGTGGACACCTGCCGTGTCAATTGTATTGCACTTCCCTCTACCTAAATGGAGGTACTTAACACAGTCCTACAGCATGGACACTGCAACACATCTAATGACTCCAGTTACTCGGTACAGACAGTAAATGACACTTCTCCCGTCCATACACGCGACCAAAAGTCAAGAGCTTAGGAACTTCAAAAAACATTCAAGTTTTTGAACAAAACTTAACAGAAATCGTACCGACCAGTGGTCCAAAAGACACAATTGCTGACGTCACCACACCAACTATTTGCGCAGATTCGGGACGTATTTAGGCGTCTACTGACAGAACAGTACAAGTACAAATTACTCATCCCAGCTCTTGAATTGCACGCAACGGTGAACGTGCTGCGAAACACAGACAAACCCTTACGGCACAATTTTCATGGTACCTTGGTTGACATGGTACACATAAATACACAAGACAACAACAACAAAAAAACAGCAAAAATGGAACCTATAAATACAATAAAATATACACATGAATACCCTTATTCTCTATAGAATTTTAAACTAGAACCGTGGGGGACACCACGGGACTTCTTGGTCCGAATGGTCTCTAGTTCAACAGCACTTTCATGAGCAATTATTTTCACCCGAAAGGGACCGACAAATACTAGGAAAAACTTGCATTGCGCTTAATGGAGAGCGTGCGAGACCTTGTACCCAACCACAAAGCGACACACAACACGACATACCTTGTCTTGTTGTCGTCTTCTTTCCGTGGCCTTACGGATGTTCCTTAATGCAAGGTCAACTACTGTCTTGTGTCTTAATGAGTGGATCAAAAGCCACCACCTCGCGCACCTTGTCCTCCGCGTATTCATTTTTCAGAACGAGCTTTGGTGGCATAGATGTTGAATTACTTGGGAGCTCGTTAATAATATGCTGGAAACCTTGTATGTACTGACCCCAGGTACGATAACGTCGGTGACAATACAAGCGGCACAACTTCCCCAGTTCCTTCTTTACACGTTCGCATGGGTTTGACTGCGGGTGATAAACAGAAATAAACATCGGTTTAATATGTCTCCGATGTAGCGTCCTTTTCCAGATAGGAGAGCGAAACTGAGAAGCATTGTCTGAAATGACCTTCTCGACGTGCCCAGCATGAGTTAAGAAATCTTTTACATAAGCCCATGATATAGATTTGCTGGTGGCCTTTTTCAATGGGGTGAAGGTGACAGATTTTGAAGTTAACTCAATGGCAACAAAAATGTAGGAGTGCCCGTTTACTGTCCGTGGAAGCGGCCTGAATAAGTCCATTTCTCGTAAACGAGAAGGAATGATAGGAAACAAAGGGGCGTGGTGAGACATAGTGGAGGGCTTGGCATTCTGACAGGCCTTGCAGGTTGCTAGAACCCTCCGGATCCTCTTTTCCATATTTATGAAGTAGCTGGTATCACAGAGTTTCATGCAACATTTATGTGGGCCATAGTGCGTGTAGCTCAGGTGTGTATACCAGATGAGTTTATTCACCCATTCATCTGGAATGCACACAACCCAGTTGGACTTGCTGGGATCGCTACGTCGATACAAGGTGTTACGCCTAACTAGATAGTAATTCCTGATCGACGGATTGTTATTGTCATTCCATCTAGTCTTCACGTCTTTCGGAATGGGGTCTTTGTCCTGCTCTCGCACTATGTCTTGGAGGGAGCTGGAAATGAAATTTTCAAAGGCTACGCCACACAAATACAGCAAACTGAAATTGTTTTCATTAAGTTCATCGTTCGTCCCTTGAGTCAATCCTACTGGGGAACGAGAGAGAGCGTCTGGCACTACATTCTCTTCCCTGGGTATGTGTTCGAGCGTGGAATGAAACTCCTGGAGATATAGCGCCCACCTGGCCAGCCGACCGTGCGCCAACTTAGCTGACATTAAAAACTGCAAAGCACGGTGATCAGTATACACTTTCGTCGTTCGGCCATAGAGAAATGAAACTACGTAAATCCGAAAACGATGGCAAGGGCTTCCAGCTCTGTCACCGAGTAATTCTTCTCGCACTTGGTGAGAACGCGGCTCGCAAACGCAATTGTCTTCCTGCGCATTACGCCGTCTTCCTCCATCTCTTGGAACAACACGGTAGCTAGTCCCATCCTTGAACTATCCGTCCCTAGGCAGAAGTCCTCAGTGAGGTCAGGGTGTGAGAGCAGGGGCGCGGACAAGAGCGCGCGCTTGAGGCTTTCAAACTCTGATTGGGCGTTTGTGTCCCACTTCCAAGGCTTGTTATTACTGGTGACTGAGCAGAGGGATGGCGTGGCCAAGGTATCAAGTGATAAGAAACCTTTATAAAAATTAATAAGGCTGAGGAACGAGCGCACTTGCTTTTTAGTGGTGGGTACAGGGAAGCCTCGAATCGCGTCGAGTTTACAGGGATCCGGCAGAATGCCATCTCCCATAATAATATGCCCGAGGAAATTAACTCGGGGACGGCCCAACTCTGATTTTCTTAAGTTCACGGTAACACCGGAACTTGCAAAGACACCTAATAGCTCCTCTAACACTTCATTGTGGCCTTCCCATGATTCTTCTGCAATTAACACATCGTCCACGCATGTGGTGATGCGTTTACGCAGTTTTTCAGGAAGGATGCTGTTAAAGCCACTAATGAAGGCAGCGGAACTGATGTTCAACCAAAACGGACGTTTCATAAACTGGTAACACTTCCAGAAACATAGAAATGCCGTGTACGGGCGACAAGCAGGGTCGATCTCGATTTGCCAGTGGCTGGCACGCAAATCAATTGAGGAAAGTACACAGACACCGTGGAACTTCTGCAGAACTCGTCTAGCGTCTATGGCCGATCTGTCTCGGGCTCGATAATGGTATTCATCTGCCGTGAATCGTATTGGTTTGTCTTTTTTGGGAATGACTAATAAGGGGCTGTTGTAAGAGCTGACAGCATCTTCAGTTACTCCATCCTTTTTCATTCGTTCAATTTCCTCTGCTACCTCGTCTGTGTACACCCACGGTATACCGTAAGGCTTGACAAAAAACTTAGTATGTTCCCGCACTTTGAATTGATAACGAAAGTTCTTAATGGTACCGGGGGCATCAGAAAAAACTGAAGCATGTTTATGCAAAATGCGGGACAATTCAGCCTTAGCCAGAGGTGCAGCGTCTTCAATCGAACTGACCTTTTGTTCAATCTCGGACGCAATGTCGGCTTGTTCATCCGAATTAAGCAACAATAGCGTCGGTTGACAGCAATCAGAGGTTACCAGGTCGGAACCATATATCGCCCGATAATCGGTTAGGAAGTCAGAGGGAAAGCGACAAGAGGGACCATCGGAAATCAAGGTCGTAGTGCATTCGTCAAATTTTAACTTTATGTTTGACCCTTCAAGTAACAGGCGCACTTCACCTTCTCCAAAGTTCAGTGTGGCCTGGTGAGCTACTAAAAATTCAACGCCGAGCAACACGTCCACAGCGAGCGACGGCACAACTATAAAATTGGCGACGAAAGTACAGCCTGAATTTCGGCCTGCTTCCTAACCTACACGCTCCTACCAACCAAAGCTCCTTTAACCTTGGTGCGTTGAAGAGGTAGTACTGACCAAGAACCTACTGCCAGGCATCGGTTAAAAGCATCCTCGCTCATTACCGATATAACACTTCCCGTGTCTAATGTACACCATAATTTCACGCCCTGAAATTCAATTTCCAGGACGGGTTGTACTGTCGTGTGCGGCTCCTCCTCCAGAAGAACCTCTCATAGGTCGTCAAATTTTAAATGGTTTACGCGTTCCGTAGTCGCAGTCACAATCGATTCATCTGCTAGAAGAACCTCACGCATATCCGTAATTTTTGTTGCCGGTTCCGTTGCCTGTTCGATTAAGTTCACCGAATGTTCAGCAACGGAGGAAGGTCGTCATTCCTTCGAAGTCGACGGACCCGGCAGATTTTCGGGTTTATTGTGTCGGTATCTGGCGATCGCACCTCGACGCCTTGCGGAGGTTTCGGCGGCCTTGTCCAGTGTACGCGGTTTTGATGGCCGTTTCTACCATTACTGTTACCCCATCGTTTCTTTTTGCGCCCCTGATTTTCTGGCACGGAATCTTTCCTTTCCTGCCATGCGCCGTCGTACGGACTCGTGCGCTCGTTTTGTCCTGCCGAGCTCTGCGTACTTCCATTGCTGTCCGAGTCATGCGGGCGCGGCGGGAGATGCTGTCCCTGATACCCGTTCCTTTTGAAACTGCCGCTCGAATTTGAACTACTTTCCGGTGGCTCATAATCAAACTCAAACTCATCTAGCATCGCCTGAAATTGCTCAAGGTCATCTTTCCATCTTTCGGCAATGATGGCGTTGCGCAATCTCCTCGGAAACTTCGTTAAGCAGATTCGAATTAGTTCAGGTATCGGGTATGGAAAATCCAGGAACTGGTTCTTCATAAGCATCACCTGCATGAACTCACTAGGGGTTGAGTACTGGGAGGGGTTGTAATGCGGCATCATTAAGATGCTATGTTTTACGCGATCATGATGGGTTTCAGACCAGTAGGACGCGAGAAAATGCTCACGGAACCCCCAGTAATCGAGCCCGTTTCTTAGCAATTCGCGCATCCTTGTGGTGGGCTCGCCTTCAAGCAACCAAACCACAAAGTCTATTTATTACACTCCAGCCAATTTGGAGGGAGGCTGTACTCAAATTGATCCAGCCAAGCGTGGGGGTGGATACCGGTAGGAGCATTGCGAAAGGTTTCAAACTTTCGCACGGTGAGAAACTGGTTGTAGTCAAAGGCAGGAGCTGGTTCTCGGCTATGTGGTTCGCCCTGTTCGGACGGCTCACCGGACGTGGATGATGCGCAACCTCATCATCTTCAAAAGCCGAATCGGCGTCTTTATCAGATTCGGCGCCGCAGCTACAGCACACATTACTGACCGCGGCAGAAGGCCGCTTATCCGTCCGCTCATGCACGGTAATTGCGTGGCTACTAGGCACGGGCTCAGTGCCGGCGACCCGCATTTCATTCATTCGGCCGGTGATGTCCCTGAGCTGGTTCTTCAATTGAACAATCTACCGTACCTACACGTCCGTCTACGGCACCAACAGAACAGATCACTTCATCAACGCGGCCGGCCACTACACCGCGCGCGCATCAATTGTATCAACTCGGTTACTCACGTCGACGACACGTGCTTCTGCATAGTCGACGCGCGCTTTCACCTCATTAACGCTCGTTACAATACTGTCGGCGCTCACCACTACCGCGTCGACCCTCGCGTTTACCTTGCCGATCTCTTCCTGGTTTACTTTGATGGCGTCGGCGTACTGTTCAATCCTTTCGGATACTCCCTTCGCCATGTCGTCCAGGTGACCGATAACCTCGTCCTGTCGCGTTTTTACACCGGCTATCTCTTTTTGACGGGTGATCATACCCTCCTCCGTCCTACCGAGATCCTCTTGCACTTGTGTTTTTATTCCACCTATCTCGCTTCGAATTTCAACGAGGTGGGCAAGTAAAATTGCTAGATCGTTGTTCACGGGGGCTTAGCTGCTTAGCTGCAGGGCCGGCCACTGCTTTGTCGCCAAGCGGACCCGATTCGCTTTCAAGCGCTGCCACATTAGGCGCGACACGGCTTCCGACGAGTGTAAGTTCTGGGTTTCCCATGTTCTCAACCGACAGGGCTCCCGAGAATCTAACACCACGTTACTTTCAGTTTCACGCGACCTGTCTCTTTAACTCTCTTGCTCTTGCATTGCAGCGCGCCTACGCGTTTCAATCGCCGAAACTGTAGAACTATCCATTTCAAACTTACAGCGAACACGAGAGAAACACAAAGCAACAACCTAGCAACCCATGTGGCAGAACACGGGTGCTTCAATAAAATTTCACACGCAATTCACACGTTGTTAAAGGCATGAAAATTGCCATTAATAAAGACACAAATTTAAGCGCTTGCTGCACTACTGTATTCACACACTCACACAATTGCAGGGATGGGTGGATATTTGAATTAATAAAATAATAAAAAATATCAGAACACACCAGAAGGACGAATCCTGGCAGCGGTACGCCAAGTGACTCTCGCCCGCTGTTCTTTTGACTGTTAACTAGCCGTGTTTGTGAAGTTAACAATTGAGTGCTGTCTCACAAAATCTAATTACAGCGATATTCACACAGCGGCGGCTGTATACAGTTTCCTTAAGCAAAACTCTGATTCTATAAGTTAAGCAAACAGTTCTACCTTTACTGTAATCTTTAGAGGAAACTGCGCAATATTAAATAATGATCCACAGGCATGGATCTAAATCAGAAATCATCAATGTTGGCAACAGAAACGCAAATATTCTCTCCTCCAGAAGGGAGCAGAGACACAAGATACATGAACAAATTACCCCACATTTATCCAAAATAAATGATGAGGGGAGAATTTAAATTAGCACAAAAGGATTATAGTTTAACAAATTAATTTAATGTTCAAAACAAGAACAACAAGGGGGGAAGACAATTTAAAAAAAAATTACAATAAAAAACACACCTTACAAAATGTTCAAAATATACACAATTACATGGCCCTAAAATTGCCCACCTTCAAAGTTGAGTACAGGTTAGTTGCAATCACGTTACATAGGGGGGAACGGAGGAATTGCAGCACATTCACACACAGATTCATATGCTAAGCCATGCAGGTACTTACCAAGCACCCGACACCAATACAGCAGGACGACAGCCAAGCAATGTGGAGAATGCAGATCGAAGGTTCACTCTTGCACAATGAAATAGTACTTCGCTTACATAACGTGTCAAGCTAGTGCCTTAGGCTCATGATAAACTATTAGAAATAAACGCATTTGGTTTAAGACCACAAAGTGCGGTGTACAGACGGAAGTTAAAGTTTCCCTAGAAGTTCTAACTATACATTAATTCAAGATCTCATTAAATAATATCTAAAAATGGTCGCTCTGGTGTTCATGTAGCACAGGGAGAAGATAACTACAGAATGTTAAAGTTGTTAGATCAATACAGCACTCTACTAAGTCGGAATACACAATATGCTAAAGTTAACAAAATCAACCTCGAAGAGAATAAGATCGCGAAATATATCATTTAACCATTCTTTCTGATCAGAGGAATGATATCTATTAGATAAGCAAGGTTACAGATTGCTACAGCACAATACAGAGTTCAGTCACAAAATTCAGAGAAGGGAAATAATTCTATTTCATGAAAATTAAAAACATGATATACATCTCGCAACGGTTCTTTCTACACAGAGGAAAAAGATCTATTTAATGGTAATAACCACGACAGGGAACATTCTAATCGGCACACATGTTGGCTGACAAGTACATAGATTACAAGTTGGAATGAACAATGTTCGGGGAAAGTTATCATGCTACACTCACTACGAACACATCAGCAAATTAGCTATACAATTATTAACCACTGATGTGCACTGAATGATGGAAACGCTGAAGGCTTAGTCTGATATCGTCCATGTGTTCTGTCGACAAAGTATGAACAGTATATGCACCGCGAGTCCCTGAAAATATTTGAATTCAACTAAGATAAGAATGCGAAAGACACTGAACATATTTAAAAAGGTGAAAAAATGATTTAAAAATTATAAAGTGCAAGAACTATGCTACCGAAACACCATCATACTCTCGGAATCAGATTCCAGCAAAAATCGACATAAAATTAGCAATCCCATACAAAATTAAGCAAAATCTCACTACTACATATAGTGTAGCTGTTACTTCCGGAATTAAGCTCGTGAAAAGGCATAAGTACGACTAAGCCTGAACTAAGTTGAGCCACGAGGCCACAGCAGAACCAAACCCAGAGGTACTTATCCTACCAGGATCCATGAAGCGAATGAATGGCTCACTTGACCACTACCTTATCGTTACCGAGGAGGGGTAGTGGAGGGGAGCCCAGAGAGCATCACAGTTCGTCAGGCAGGTAACCTGACCAACAACCAGCTGAGGAGGTTAAGAGCAAGCTACATTAGGAATCTTTGCTAAGATTGGGTTCTGCTCAGCAGTTGGCGAACCTACTTCTCGCCCAGAGAAATTCAACACCCAGGGTTTGAAAGAAACGATGACACAAAACAGATGAGGCGCGCCTAGCATTTGCTAAACTTTCTTACATATAAAGTTTCATTCATTCTGTGGAAGCCAGGGCCAGTGGGAGCACATCACAGTTCACACTAATACTTATTCGGGGCCTAATGTACAACATAGACACTTAGAATTTTACATACAGATAAAACTAAATCCCACCCCCATGAACCACAGACATTGCCGAGGTGGGGTGGCTTGCGTGCCTCAACGATGCAGATAGCCGTACCGTAGGTGCAACCACAGCGGAGGGGTATCTGTGGAGAGGCCAGACAAACGTGTGGTTCCTGAAGAGGGGCAGCAGCCTTTTCAGTAGTTACAGGGGCAACAGTCTGGATGATTGACTGAGCTGGCCTTGTAACATCAGCTAATGTGGCTTTGCCACACAGCTACTGCGAACGGCTGAAAGCAAGGGGAAACTACAGCCGTTACTTTTCCCGAGGACATGCAGCTCTACTGTATGGAAATATGATGATGGCACCCTCTCGGGTAAAATATTCCGGAGGTAAAATAGTCCCCCATTCGGATCTCCGGGCGGGGACTACTCAGGAGGATGTTGTCATCAGGAAAGACAATACTGGCATTCTACGGATCGGAGCGTGGAATGTTAGATCCCTTAATAGGGTAGGAAAATTAGAAAATTTAAAAAGGGAAATGGATAGGTTGAAGTTAGATATAGTGGGGATTAGTGAAGTTCGGTGGCAGGATGAACAGGATTTCTGGTCAGGTGAGTACAGGATTATAAATACAAAATCAGTTGGGGGTATCACAGGAGTAGGACTAATAATGAATAAGAAAATAGGAATGCGGGTAAACTACTATGAGCAGCACAGTGATCGCATTATCATCGTCAAGATAGATACGAAGCCAACACCGACAACAGTAGTACAGGTTTATATGCCAACTAGCTCTGCCGATGAGGAGGAGATCGAAGAAATATATGAGGAGCTAAAGGAAATTATTCAGACAGTTAAGGGAGAGGAAAACTTAATTGTGATGGGAGACTGGAATTCGGTAGTAGGAAAAGGAAGAGAAGGAAAAATAGTAGGTGAATATGGATTGGGCAGGAGGAATGAAAGAGGAAGTCGCCTGGTAGAATTTTGCACGGAACATGATTTAATCGTAACAAACACGTGGTTTAAGAATCACAAAAGAAGGTTGTATACGTGGAAGAGGCCAGGAGACACCGGAAGGTATCAGATAGATTTTATAATGGTAAAACATAGATTCCGGAACCAGGTTCTAAACTGCAAGACATACCCAGGGGCAGATATAGACTCTGACCATAACTTGTTAGTCATGAACTGTAGGCTGAAACTGAAAAAACTGCAGAAAGGTAGGAAAATGAGGAGATGGGACTTAGATAAATTGAAGGAAAGTGAGGTTCTGGAGAATTTCAGAGGGAGATTTAGGCAACAATTGACAGAAACAGGGAGAAATAAAACAGTAGAAGAGGAATGGGTAGCATTGAGAGATGAAATAGTGAAGGCAGCAGAGGACAAAATAGGTAGAAAGGCAAGACCTACAAAAAATCCTTGGATAACACAGGAAATACTAAACATAATTGATGAAAGGAGAAAATATAAAAATGCAGTAAATGAAACAGGCAAAATGGAGTACAGACGACTAAAAAATGAGATCGACAGGAAGTGCAAAATGGCTAAGCAGGAGTGGCTAGAAGCCAAATGCAAATCTGTAGAAGAATGTATAAGAAGGGGAAAAGTAGATACCGCCTACAGGAAAATAAAAGAGACATTTGGGGACAAGAAAAGCAACTCTACGAATATCAAGAACTCAGATGGGAAGCCAGTTCTCAGCAAAGAAGGGAAAGCTGAAAGGTGGAAAGAATACATAGAGCAGCTCTACAAAGGAAATGAACTTAGGGACGATGTTGTAGGAAGGGAAGAGGAAGTGGATCAAGATGAAATAGGAGATACCATACTGAGAGATGAATTTGACAGAGCCTTGAAAGACCTAGGTCGGAATAAGGCCCCAGGAGTAGATGACATACCCTCAGAGTTACTAAAGTCTCTGGGAGAGCCAGCCATGACAAGACTATTTGAACTGGTGTGTAGGATGTATGAGACAGGCGAAATGCCCTCAGACTTTAAGAAAAATGTTATAATCCCCATTCCAAAGAAAGCAGGTGCAGACAGGTGTGAAAACTACAGAACCATCAGTTTAATAAGTCATGGTAGCAAAATTTTAACACGAATTATCTACAGGAGAATGGAAAAGCTGGTAGAAGCTGATCTCGGGGAAGATCAGTTTGGATTCAGGAGGAACATAGGAACCCGGGAGGCAATACTCACTTTACGTCTTATCTTAGAAGATAGATTAAGGAAAGGCAAACCTACATTTCTAGCTTTTGTAGATTTGGAGAAAGCATTTGACAATGTTGACTGGAATACACTCTTTCAAATTCTGAAGTCAGCAGGGGTAAAATATAGGGAAAGGAGACTTATTTACAACTTGTACAAAAGCCAGACCGCAGTTATTAGACTCGTAGGGCATGAAAGGGATGCAGTGGTTGGGAAGGGAGTAAGACAGGGTTGTAGCCTTTCTCCGATGTTATTCAATTTGTACATCGAGCAGGCGGTGAAGGAAAGCAAGGAAAAATTTGGAATAGGGATTAAAGTTCAGGGGGAAGAAATAAAAACATTGCATTTTGCTGATGACATTGTAATTCTGTCAGAGACAGCAAAGGACCTGGAAGAGCAGTTGAATGGAATGGACAGTGTGTTGAAAAGAGCGTATAAAATGAACATTAACAAGAGCAAAACAAAAATAATGGAATGCGGTCTTAGAAAGTCGGGCGATGCTGAAGGAATTAGATTAGGTAACGAAACAATGAAGGTGGTAGATGAGTTTTGTTACTTGGGTAGTAAAATAACATGCGATGGTCGCAGTACAGAGGATATAAAATGCAGAATGGCAATGGGACGAAAAGCATTTTTGAAAAAGAGAAATTTGCTGACATCGAATATTAATTTAAGTGTAAGGAAATCTTTTCTGAAGGCATTTGTGTGGAGTGTTGCCTTGTACGGGAGTGAAACATGGACGATAAGCAGTGTGGACAGGAAGAGAATAGAGGCCTTTGAAATGTGGTGCTACAGAAGAATGCTGAAGATTAAGTGGGTAGATCGCATAACTAATGAAGAGGTACTGAACAGAATTGGTGAGAAAAGGAATTTTTGGCATACCCTGACCAAAAGAAGGGATCGCTTGGTAGGACACATTCTTAGACATCGAGGTATCGTAAATTTAGCATTGGAGGGAAGCGTGTGGGGTAAAAATCGCAGAGGGAGACCAAGAGACGCGTATAGTAAGCAGATTCAAATGGATGTGGGTTGCCGTTCTTATCAGGAGATGAAAAGGCTTGCTCAGGATAGAGTAGGGTGGAGAGCTGCATCAAACCAGTCTCTGGACTGAAGACCATAACAACAACAAAACTAAATCAATATATAATACCTGGTATCTCGCATATTGTGAGTGGAGTGTCTTGCTACACTAAAAAAAAAAATAAATAAATAAATAAATAAAAAGTCTGAAGCTCGTCAACATTTGTTCATGGGGAGTCAATTAAATTGTACACATTATGTGGACGTGTTTCAATGGAAATACCGAAGATTGACAATGATATGTTATATTCAGTACTTTTTTGTCCAAATGAGCAGTACTTTCTTTCTCTATGTTTAAACTAAGCAAAATCCAATTATACAATGATATTTCCTTACATGGATGTATTAGTGTCTTCTATTTCCTTCTCCCAACCAGTATTTCGACAGGTACAGGGAAGGGAAGTTTTCGAACACCATTATGTATCGCCATGTCTTCCTGTAATCGAACTCTTTTATGGCATTAATTAATAGTTCAGCACCTTCCGACATTTCTATTAGACGAGAAAATTCGGGTTGTTTAATTTTACCTCTTATTTCCTTTATAATGCAATTGAAGTGTCCAGGGGAAAATAAGTCCAAAATCCCAAAAAACCATTCTTTTTCCATAATGTGATAGTCCAGCCAATGTAATTTTATCGGGTTTTACAAAACTTGTCAGTATTCTGATGAGTGAAGAGATATTTCGATATCTTGTAAGCATGTGCAGGGGAAAAATATTACAAATCCATGCAAAACAGGGGAACATCCTGACAACTCTGAGTTTAATAGCAGTTTACTACAATATTGCAACATTCGACAAACTTTCCGCTGTCTTAATAGAAAAGCATTCAAAGTTGTGGTGCGTAGTTACTGTAACTCTGTACATTTCTCGCAATGCAGTAGGTGACATAAATAAGCTAGATGGAACGCTGATCTAAACTTTACCTTTCGTGTGTATAAATTATACATACAAGCGATACTTGTTGTTGCTGGAAAACATAAGACGAATGGGGCTAAAGTGCAGTTTATGCGGCAGCGGCTAGCCATCGCACTCGCACGGCAGAGCAGCCAATCAGGAATCGAGTTATCCCGGCCAATAAGATTGCGTGTTTCATGACGGGTAAATTTGGCGTCAATTTCGAAGTTTATTCCAGGTTATCGGTGCTGAGTTTGTGTGGTTGTAATTGATTTTCCATGTATAAGAGATTTTTAGATAATTGTCGTATTACGGACATAAATGATCTATTATTAATACACCACAGCAGTCAACCATAGAGCAGGTATAGCATGTTTTATTTAATTTATGACCAGTATGAAACAGTGATCATTTTAAGTGAAAGTTAATTTAGGTATAGGTTAAACGAGGAGTTTTGTTAGTATGTGAGGGCACGTAGCACCCGAATCTCCGGTTCAGAAACAATCGATTTACAGTTGTACGCTCGATATATATATATATATCATTTCAGTCCGAGCTACCTCTATTGCAAGCATTCTTGGAAATTATCGCAATTACAAGGGTATATACAAGAACCTGTTAACCATACGGCAGGTATAGCATGTTTAATTTATTTTATGATATGTTTGAAACAGTGATCAAATGACATACATACTGATGGCAGCTGTAACTTGCAGATCGTCAAAAACTTTTGCATACACCGCTTCGATTTGTTTACGTAGTAGAATCGTAACACATACATCTGCCAGTATTTGATCAGTGTTGCGGTGCATTTCGATATCTGGCGAATCCTCCTCTACATCTCGCATCATCATATTGCAATCTATTGTAAATGTCTAAGCGTGCAATGTGTTGGCTACTTTAGCAGCAAGGAATTCACCTGCAGTCGAGAGTTCGAGCTAATCATGTACTAACTGTATAGATTTGGAACTTGTCGTGTAGGATGTAAATGGATGATCAGAGCTATAGAGTTGTTTAGGTGTTTTGGGTCTGAAGATTCGTACAATAACGTTCTGATTTTGATGTTAAATGGTTCTTTGTATAGAATGATTATGCAAAAAGCATTATTCGAGTAACATTCAAGTGTCTTGGAAGATGTGGGTCGTTTTGTCCTAAGAAAGGGTTGGATGTGTTGTAATCCTGTCGTTTTGATATGTAAATCATCGATCTGTGGGTCGCTATGCCCTAAAAAGGGTTAGAGTTGGGTTAATGTGTTATAAGTTGTTGTAGTGCAGTATCTTATTCGTGATGTGCGGATCGAGTTAGACGCATTCTAGGTTTCTTCCCTCTGTGGAAGGAGCTTTTTACTCTTCTGCAGTGTATATAGACCAACCTTTAAGAGGTGTTTGCTGTAAATCATAAGATCTATAGGGTGGTTAAGTGTGCTGAGGATCGCTTCAACGCCGGCCGCGGTGGCCGAGGGGACTGAGGCGCTTCAGTCACGGTCTGCACGGCCACTACGGTCGGGGGTTCGAATCCCCCCTCGGGCATGGATATTTGTGCCGTCCTAGTTCGTAAGTAGTTCATAAGTAGTTTGTAAGTTTAGGGACTGATGACCCCGTAGTTGAGTCCCATAGGCTTTACAAACATGTGTGTGTGTGATCGCTTCAACGTCGATGTGTTTACCTAAAATATTTAGTACTTTGCATTTGCAACAGCTATTTGTTGTTAAGACTTATAGCGTTTTGTGTAGAACGTTTCAGTTTTACAGGTCTATGGACCTAGGAGAAAATAGCGGAAGCAGGTTATGTGTCAGAAGAGCAATACCGCGATCAGTAGATTATCTTCTATTTGGTCAGTTAATTGAGGTGTACTTCTGTGTAGAGCTGGGTTTGAACATGACTCGAACTGTTCGTACAGTTTATGTCATGGTTCGGGAAATCTCGGGAAATGTTCACACTTTCGATCACGACGCTATCTAGCAATCTCAGGAGGTACTATCTCTACGATTTACAACGATGTAATTCATAAATCATTTCTGTGCTGTGCAGTAAAGTATTTATAACGAAGATAGGGTGTCATTAATGTACTATGGGGATTAATAAGTATAAAATTCCGACTATAGTAGCTTTTAGGATGGAGGTCAAAAGTAAAAAAGTCGCCAAAGCCAATAATCACACGGACTGAGGGCTGAGGACCTGGGAGGTCAAGCATCACGAAAGTAGTGGCTGAGTGGCTGAGCACGTGATCATCATCAAACAATGCGCGCAAGAGATCTTTCACGTGTCTAGCAGTATGGGGTAGAGTGCGATCCTGCATAAAAATCGTACGTTCCAGCAGGTGTTTATCAGCCAGGCTGAGGATGATGCAATTCTGTAACATATCGGCGTACCTCTCACCCTTCACGGTAGCAATTACAAAACCAAAATCACGCAGTTCCTTGCAGAAAAAGGCCCGATAACGGTAGCTGTGGTAAAACCAACCCATACCATGACTTTCTCGTCGTGCAATAGAGTTTCCACAACAATTCTAGCATTTTTGGTAGCCCAAATGCTGCAGTTGTGGGCGTTGACAGACCCTCGGAGCGTGAAATGAGCTTCGTCGGTCCACAACACGTCACTCAACCAATCGTCATCTTCTGCCATCTTTTGAAACGCCAAAATCGCAAATGCCTCCGCTTCACTAAATCGCCAGGTAACAGTTCATGATGCCGATGGATTTTGTAAGGATACCATCGGAGGGCACGCCTAAGTGGCAACCAAACAGTAGTGTATGGAACGCTGATGCGACGTGCTATTGCACGAGCGCTGACTTCCCCGTGGATCGACGAACCCGCTACAGTATCTATTTCTTCCTGAACTGTCTCAGCAGCATTACGCCTTGTGCTCGATGACCACTACGGGGTATATCTTCTAAACAACCCGTTGCTTCGAACTTCGAAATCATTCTCGCCACAGTTGCATTTGATAATGGACCTTTACCCATTCGAATCCTCTTCCTATGGCGATAGGATCGTATCGCTCAACTAGGACATATCACCATTCTGATAATACAGCTTCAATAAAGGCGCCTTTTCAGGTAACGTCAACATGATGCGACTGCTGGTGCATCTGATTCTCTCTCTCATTACAGCTCTTTTTATTTACGATTTTCATGTGCAGTCACTGGCGTTTTGTTGTCCAGCGCCATCTGTCGAACGTTTTTGAACTTTGTTTTGTTTTGGTTATAATAGAACCCCATGACATTCCAAGCATGTGTGTCAATTTTTACCTCTCTATCTACATTATTCCGTGATTTATTAAGTTTTCAAATTTATACTGACTTTTTTATCACTCGGTACTGTAGCCAAAGAAAAGTGTAGACAGAATATGTTCGCTGCCTGTTTATCTGTCGATGAGATGACGCTCTTCTCGCAGTATGTGCTGTTGTTTATAAACTCTAAGGTGTGCTACTTTCGTCGTAAAGTTGTTGGTTTAAACTTAAAAAAAAAAATTATACTATTCCGAGTGAGGATGATAGCACAGACGGTCTCGTTTGGTCTCTAGATGGTCTACTACATTTCATTGTGTTTAAGCACTATCTACTATTATTGATAGTATGGATCATCTATCATAGTCTGTACTTCGACATAGGGCTTCGAAATATGTGAGGTTTGTTGGTGTTTTGCGGTGATGCCGATAAACTTTTTTTAACGATCAGATGTTGCAGTGTGTAGGTTAGCATACTAGTCTATAGGGTTGACATCTTCGTTTGCGGTAGACAACAACTTGTACTCATCGATTGAAAAAAAAATCCGAGTTGGGTTTAGTGGACTGAAAAAAGGAATCTTAGTTAACACAGAAAAGGAGGTTGAGTTGTGTTTAGAGTAAGAATTTCTGTCTCTCTCTGTCTGTATTTTGGGTAGAGGACTGGTGGATCTTGCTCTACAGAAATGAAAATCTATTGTACGTCTGTTGCATCGAAGCTATCGGAAAGGTGAAGTAAGTCCGTTATGTCCTCTCAGTTAGGGTGGAGAGATTTTCGTAGTGACACACCAGTTTGCAGTTCCATGGTTGATGCATAGAGAGTGTCATTTCGAAGAAGGATGTTGTTAGGTCAGTGCTTTGGAAAAAAAAAGTTTTAGTGTAGACTGTCATAATCAGTAAATTACTTTATGTGATCCAGCCCAATGGACCAGGGGCTACTTTGAGAGATTGCTTACACTTCAGCCTGTCTTCAGCTCTTTTCTGCCATTCTTCCAGCAGTCCTGCTCTCTGAAGGTTTTTGGCTACACAGTTACTCCATCGAGTTCTAGGTTTTGCCATGGGCCTTCTGCTGGTTGGCTTGGTGTTGAGTACCGTTTTCGACCATCAGTTGTCACGCATTGGAGCAACATGCCCTGCTCACTGGAGTTGCCGTGTCTTCATTATAGTCAAGATGTTCGGCTCTTTGTAAATATCATATAACTCTGTATTGTGATGTATCCATTATGGAATTAAATGATAAAAAGAAGGAAAATCGGCTGTAATTGTCATATGACGTGCTCAGTTTGCTTCGTCGAGCTGTGCTATATTTATTTTACAGCATTTGATTGCGTTCGCCATCTAAGGCATACAATTGGCGCCTGTAATGAGGTAGCAGGTGTGCTTGAGGCTCCTAATTTTCGCCGCACATCTTCAATCAAGAGAAAATAAACTTGTTTTTTTCACACGAAATTCCATGAGAATCTTCTCGTTTGTTTGATAGCTGTGATTCCAGTATCCCTAGATTCTCTATGAAGACCAGGAAACTGATCCTGAGTTCGTCTTTCACTCGTCTGAGTTGAGTACTTTGTATTAGTTTTAATGATATTGTAATAAGGACAGTTTATGACTCACCGCAAAGACGTGGCGACAAGCCGTGACAGGCACATACAAAACACACACACATACAGCACTTTGACCTATCGACCATAGCCTTCTTCAGAAAACAGAACGTTCACGCAATCACACAGGCACACAACAGTCATACAACCATCACCTCCGGCTGCCGCACTTGCGATCCTTTAGGGGCCCATATCTCAGATTCTATTAATCTCAGAGTGAAGGGGTAAAGTGTTCTGGGTAGATCTTGGCCTACTAATCATTTGTGTACATATTAGAAGAATGGGAATAGCTATCATACAGTACAACGTTAAAATGTTCAAAGTTATTTCCTGGAGCTGATCCAAATTGAGCAAATCAGTTAGCTTTTGTACATGGCGTGTAGTCTATGGTGGGCTTTTAACGGCTTCCAAAAGCACTATTCATTCATGGGCGGTTCCTGAGAAAATCTCAAAAAACCATGATTTTGTGTACCAAAAAAACGAATTGTGGGGATGGTCACTTCAATACTTTCTATTCATTGGAAATCTTCGAAATTTTTACTATATGTTCTTATGATGATATTCTCGAGGCCGTTTTTAAATTTTTTCGATATCGTTAGCTGTTACCAAGAGCCAGAGGTTGAAACTTATCATAGTTTTGCACAAAATCACAAAACCCGATTTTTAGCCGTTTGTGCACCGTGAATCGAATATCTAAATAACTAACTATAGAAAATTGTTCAAATATTTACAATACATCATGTTAACATTTATATATAAACGACATTTTTCAGTTTTCGTAAATCTTAATCCGTTAACTACATACGGCCGAAAAAACGCGATATTTTGCTAGAAAAAGTATGTATTGTGTTGAAAGACAGCGTTTGGACAGCTCTGAAATTTACCATGCGATTTGAGAAAAGGTACTCGGCGAAAAAATTGTATTTTGTAAATATTAAAGACTGAAATCTTCGGTTGATGAAGGGGTGATTTTTGTTTTCGTTTACTTTACAGTTAATATGCAGCATCTGGTTTATTGAACTATTGCAACATATTTTAAAGAGTTATCAGAGGTAAAAACACATTGCGTAGACTTCTCGTATGGTTGATTTTAGGTTGCACAAAGCTGAATATAAAATGTAGATAATATATCGAAATTTTATTTAAAGTTTAGAGCAGAATGATATCTTATGTGGTTCTTGAGATATCGGTCTGTGAAGGATAGCACGTGACAGTAACAGGTTCGAAAATGCTATTTCTGATTGTGAGGTAACGTTTCTTGACAGATAGGAAATGACTAAAATGTATGCTGTTTAGATGTTTATCTGGAAAATCCGTTTCCCATTTTTGGAAATGTGTATTCGTTATTGTGATACGCTAAAAACATAATAATTTTTTGTATCAAAAGATCTAACTGCATGCATTGGCAAATCTTCACTTCTATCCATGGAAAATCTTCGAAACTTTTACGATGCATTCTAATATTATGATTTCAGAAAGCTTTGAAAGTTATTCCGATAATACCATCCATTACCGAGATCTATAGATTCCAAGTAACTGCACATATTCGTGACAAATATGCATGTAATATGCGGTTGAAAGACGACCGCCTGTCCTCTTCCATATATTTTTTGTATATTTATGTAAAGTTATAATTTATTTAATGTCACTAGATAATCAATTTGTTAAAACTTGAACCCCACTCTTTTCAAGGCTTCAGGAATAGCATTTTTTTCATGTTTTAAAATATTAGTTAATATTGCTAGGTTTTTCTTATGTTGCAATTTATTATTTTATTGATTAATGTGGCATAAATGTGGCTTCTCTGCTACACCACTGTCCCTGTGAGTATGTGTACTTGTCTTACTTCTAAGTGGATGTGCAAGAATCTATGGCTGTCTGAATGTGGGGAGTGACAGCTCGCTTAGCATAGTTCTCTCTGTCTAAGAGTCGATAGCTGCTGAGGTTACCAAAGAGGTTTCTACACCCTTTGGTTACAGTCCAGTCAGCGAGCCTTCTCTAGGGCGAGTGTCCCCGTCCCCACCACCGCTGATCTTGGATTTTCCGGCTTCCAGTGGCTTCCTGCGACCCATGGCCGCTCGGTCTGGCCATTCGGTGCTGGTCGTCTGGTGAGGTAATGTTGGTTCTGCTCATGGTTTTCGAGATGGTAGCGTTTCATTGACTAGCAGGTTAATTTAGCAGGTTAATTTAGATTCTTGAACTTAGAATCTATTTTTTTTTGAATATTTTCTCCGATCGTGTGCGGAAATGTGTTCTTGTTATTCAATTCAGCAATTTCCAATAGATAAATGCAGTGTGTGTGATTCTAGCTGCAGTTTGGTAATGGCCTGGTATGTTAAAATCTTTTGTGATCATGTGGCGTTGTATGAATTCTGTGTAAATACTTTCTGGCTTTGTGGGGCCCGATTACTAATATGTGATATGTTCATTTTTGTACAGTGCATGTAAAAATCTTCTCATCGTTTCATTCCGTGAGTGACATGTGTTCCACGTGGTTGGTTCATTGAACAAAGCCTTCAACTTCCACTCTTGTTTGTTCCATGCCCATGAGGTAAGTAACTATGCAGGTATCCTTCTGATTTCCTCTAATATTTCGCGGTCTTCTCTCCCCGCCTATTTTTATTTTGCTGTCTCTTCTCTGACTTGTAGTATGCACTCTGTATTTCTCAGTAATTCTCTCTGAGCCTTTTACAACTTCCTTCAATAGCTTCCTTATGTATTTCTAAGCATTTCTATGGGTTGCATGCCATAGTTCTTATTCTTATTTTTCCGACTTTGTAATTATTTCACTTTTATGAGTTTTGGAGACTGGACTTCATCCGTCTCAGTAATCGCTCCCTATCACATGTAACTATGTCATTCGCTTCCTTATATAATTCTAAGGATTTATATGGGTTGCATGCTGTAGTAATTTTTTGTTATTTTTCAGAAACTAAATTTATTCAATTTTATCGGTTTTCGGAACCACGTGGTTCCGAGTTCTGACTTCCAGGGTTTGCAGCTAGTCGCCTGAATTCACGCCATTTTTCACATAAAACGAGCACCTAGATCGATTTCTAACAGACTGCAAGTTAAGAATCCACCGTGATTTTGTATTATGAATCCGATTTTCAACCATTTCACCTTCAGTGGAGTGCATTCATGTAACATAGCCATGTGTGGCTGTTAGCGTGTTTGCGTATGGTCCAATTCAGATGTAATTTAACCTGGCTATACACATGCACCATCCCAAGACAGGCACGACAGACCAGAGCCAGCTTCAAAGTGTTTTGTATATTGTGTTACCTACGACTGAATTTCGTCTACGATAGCTGCAGCTGCTTCCGCCTCATCTCAGCACGCTGATTTTGGTGGGTTTCGCTGTGGCATTATGTGTGTGTGAGAGAAAGAGTGTTGTTTGTGACTCCTTTCCCCCAGTAGCGTTAAATCATGTATAATTTAGGCTGGGCATCGTCCAGATTAATCCATGTAAAAGGTGCATTTTTATTGTATTAACGAAATTGGTTCCCCATTTTGCTTGTTTTCTATCTGAATAGGCAAGTATATGTTCAGCATAATCTGTAAGTTGCCTATAAATTGTAGTTTTAAGGCCAATTCACACTGTCCGTCACGTCACGTCACGTCACCGTCCGTCAGAACATTCCGCAATGTATTTCTAATGGCGGCATTCACACTGTCCGTCACCGGACCGTCACGTCACGTCAACGTCCGTCAACCTTTCTCGAGAAGAATGTTTTGACGGAACGGCCGTCTGCTAACATCGGAAGTTAACCTATTTTCGTCACGCGAATTACGTGTTGCAGTCAACGATTGCACTGTTTATATGCATATGTGTATTATTCATCTTTGTGTTGTTGTTTTCCCTCGTTTTAGGGGTAAATCTCAAATGTCTCATGACGACTTAAATATTTTTGTCAATTGAGTGTCCCCCTAAAATCGAGATCGGATATCTGAAACCAAGAAATGGTTTATGGTACGTAACATTGTAACAGAAACGACTGAAGCAAACTGTTTATTTGAATAAGATTGTAATTTGATCACGCATTTTTCATTAAATAACACTTTAAATGAAAATGTCAGTTCTAATGAAAGACAAAAATTCAGTTGTTTACGACGATATTAACAATGTCAGCGAGCAAATCGTAATGGTTAAAGTATACAGGCGCTATTTATGCTCTTACAAGCATGGTTTGATGTCTTCATATTTTTTATTTTTTCGCTTGAAAATAGTTGTCGATGTCTTGAAATGTTGTTTCAGTTTCCAGTAAGTTGGCCATAAACATACACTGTAAAGTTTTCTTTGGCCGTTAATAACATTTAGCGTTGTTGTTCCCCCATTCTAGTATTAAACTATGAGTTTCTACATAACAGATCGCCACTCATATAACCTCACTTTCAACATCGCGTATTGAGATGGACGAATTGACGTGACGGACACGGACGGACAGTGTGAATACAACTTGACGTGACGGTTCCGTGACGTGACATTGACGTGACGGACAGTGTGAATTGGCCTTTAGAGCACCTTCGCTCTTTTATTTAATATTGTTCTTCATAAGTGCTGAGGACAAGATCAGAAGCAATTTTTCCTATGTCTAAATTCCGTTGCGCCATAAATGTTTTCTTAGCCACCTTTCCCAGATAACTTTAATTGTGGTGGCTCGCTTATTAATGTCTGTGTGTAATAACGTGTGAGCTGCTATGTATATTGACCACTGTAGTATTAACTTCCTGCTATTGAAGTAATTTGAAACGAGTCAGTTCTCAGTTTGGACTAGGGAACAAGGTTTTGTAGCAGGGAGTAACCGGTAGTTCACACAGACCTTATGTACTAATTTTAGTGATAAGACAAAGCTCTTGTTTCGTACAGTGGTCGATTTTTATGGTCTGATGTGTAATTATGGTTTTAACTAACGTAGTGAACGTACAGCAAGGGTTCTTGGTTTGGAGGTCACGGTGTTTCTAGTCGCCGTTTATTCACTGATAAGCTTTATAAAAGTTACAAATCATCGTAAATTTTTATCTGTAATTTATTTATTTATGCAGTGTTATTAATCCCTTGATATTTCATCAACATTTACGTCTTTCAGGCCACTGGATGTGGAAAACTCGTCATCATGATGATTGGATAAACGTGAACAACTTGAATTATTATTCACTGATAACCTTTATAAAAGTTACAAATCATTGTAAATTTTTATCTATAATTCATTTATTTATGCAGTGTTATTAATCCCTTGATATTTCACCAACATTTACGTCTTTCAGGCCACTGGATGTGGAAAATTCGTTATCATGATGATTGGATAAACGTGAATGACTTGAATTATCGTGAAATAGCAACATCATATAAAACTAAATTCTCAGCTGGACTAGAAAATATTTACATGCTTTTTATGGAACGATATTGATAGTGTTTAACAATGTTCTTTGAAACAGTTAAACATGTATAGCGATCATCTTTACGTGGAGCTCTTTTTAGAAAGTAAACTACTAGGCCTACATAGTAAATTTGGTCTGATATTTGTACAAATGTATCAAGGTATATAAAATACTATCAAAATTTTACTCACTATTGATTTCATGTTATATAAGCACTACACTCTGATGTAAAAGGAAAAAGATGGGAACCAGCTGAAAAATGCTCCGGCAGGCGAATATGTTCTCTGACACAAAAGTGTGGAACCAGCTGCCTCAATCCTCATTCCGACTTCCTCACCAAAAATTTTGGAGTGCGAACACATTTGCGCTTTTTACGGCTGAATGTGAATAGGACAGAGACAGTGCAACAGGCAGAGAGAGCCATATATGATGGAACAGAGAAAGTGTCAGTTCAGGAGAAAGGCATATGCATGAAAACAGCAGTGGGAAGTGAAACGAGAGGTCGGAAGTCAGGAACAGTGGCAACAACAAACTAAGACAGACACAGATAGTAGCAATTGGAGCAAAAGAAAAAACAGTGGGAAACTGAGACGAATGGAGATCATACATAAAGCATGAGTATGGGGCTCTCCCTTATTATAGCACGAAACAATTTGTCCAATTTTTCCTATCCCCAGTACCCCCGTGCTAAAGTTTTCTGATTTACAGGTCAAACCCCATGGACATATGTGTAAAGCCCGTTTTAAACGAGGAACGAACTTGTAATAGATTGATAACAAGTTGCGTTAATGGCAGCCGTCTGTCGTTTGAACGGCTGCACTAGTATGATCGCGCTCGTATCGAAGTGCGATAATTATAGCGATAAAGAAATACGCCCAATTCTAAATGCGGTACTAGTGGGTTCACTGAGGATGCGCGAGATAGTACCTGTCTGCAGCAATCACCGCTCCAGTTAGTCCGCCATTTTCCTTCGTATTTACGTATATTTTGCGTTATGTTGAAGTTTATGATCAGAATGTATTCCACAATGTATTTCTAATAGTGGCATTCACACTATCAGTCACTGGATAGTCACCTCACGTCAATGCCACGTCAAGCTTTTTCGAGAAGATTGTTTTTATTGGAACGGCCGTCTGCTGACATCGGAAGTTAACCTATTTTCGTCACGCAATTTTCATATTATGGTCGACCATTACAGCGTTTGCACACAAATTTGTCTTATTAAGGCCAATTCACACTGTCCGCCACGTCACGTCACGCCACCGTCCGTCAGAACATTCCGCAATGTATTTGTAATGTTGGCATTCACGCTGTCTGTCACCGGACCGTCAACGTCACGTCAAGCTTTCTCGAGAAGAATGTTTTGACGGAACGGCCGTCTGCTAACATCGAAAGTTAACCTAGTTTCGTCACGCGAATTACATGTTGCAGTCGACGATTGCACTGTTTATATGCAAATGTATCTTATTAATCTTAATTTTGTTGTTATACTTCGTTATAAGGGGTAAATCTCAAATGGTTCATGAAGACTTAAATATTTTTGTCAATTGAGTGTCCCCCTGAAATCGAGGTCGGTTATATGAAACCAAACAATCGTTTATGTTATGTAACATTGTAACAGAAAAGACTGAAGCAAACTGTTTGAGTAAGATTGTAATTTGATTACGCATTTTAAATGAAAATGTCAGTTCTAATGAAAGACAAAAATTCAATTGTTTACGAAAGTATTAACAATGTCAGCAGACAAATCGTAATTGATTAAGTAAACAGGCGCTATTTATGCTCTTATAAGTATTGTTTGATGTTTTCATGTGTTTATTTTTCGCTTGAAAATAGATGTCGATGATTAGAAATGTTGTTTCAGTTTCCAGTAAGTTGGCCAAAAACTTATACTGTAAAGTTTTCTTTGGCCGTCAAGTACATTTAGCGTTGTTGTTTCCTCAATTCTAGTATTAAACTGGACTTTCTACATAACAGATCGCCACTCATAACCTCATTTCCAACATCGCGTATTGAGATGGGCGAATTGACGTGACAGATATTGATGGGCAATGTGAATACAACTTGACGTGACAGTGCCGTGACGTGACGTTGACGTGACGGACAGTGTGAATTGGCCTTTAATCTTTATTTTATTGTTATACCTTGGTTTAGCGGTAAATTGCAAATGTTTCAAGACGACTTAAATACTTATCTCAATTAAGTGTCCACCTAAAAGCGAGGTCGTAAATCTGAAACGGAAAATTGGTTTATGTTTTGCAATATTGTAACAGAAAAGTCTGAAGCTAATCGTTTATTTGATTAAGATTTTATTTTGATGACGCAATTTTCATTAAATAGCATTTTAAATGAAAAAGTCAGTCCAAATGAATGACAAAAATTCAGTTGTGCATGATGTTATTAACAATGTCAGAGGGCAAATAGTAGTAGATAAAGTAAACAAGGTCCATTTACGCTCCTATATATATTGTTAGATGTGTTCGTATGTTTATTTTTTCGATGAAAATAGATGTCAATGTTTTGAAATGTTGTTTAACTTCCCAGCACTTTACCACACTAAGTTGACCAAAAACATACATTGTAAAGTTTTCTTTGGCCGTCAATAACATTTAGCGTTGTTTCCTCAATTCCAGTATTAAACTATTACTTTTCACATAACAGATCACCAGTCATAACCTCACTTTCAGCATCGGGTATTACTATCCGATTCAAGCCCCCAAAATCGCGTAAGCGAACAGCAGACAAATTGAAGAGCGCCTCGGCGGCCATTGTAGTGGCAAACTTCCTTGTGAACTTTAAATGTTGGTAAGATTCTTTTGATTAGAAGGAGTATTCATTTGAGCTAAGTCACGAGAACTATGTCTAATTGAAATATATAACTACAAAACAGCTTCAGACTCCTTGAATATTGTGTTGTTACCAGGGATGGAGTGTTGGGGTATCAGAACAGTAAGAATCGAATTTCTATTTTAATTTCACTTAATTTCATTTTTTATTATTAAAAAAAGAAGAAAAAATTAATAATAGTAGACAATTATTAATTAATGTTGTGAAGAAAAAAAATCATCTGTGGAACTAAAAGAAAAATAGTGGAAGAGCAGTCTCTTTGCTTGTTAATTAGCAGTCAGTCTTGTCGTGTCTTCTCGAGCAGTTAGAAGTGATGAGCTGTCTTAGTTCTTTTTTTTTTTTTTTTTTTTTTTTTGTAAACTTTCAGTTGTGATGTAAATGTTTTTAGAAAAATACAGATCTCTCTCAAGAGTGAAAAGTTTCGTCTTAGTTTATTTCTTAGGCCTTAAAGTGAACCACATAATGACCCTGACATGTGATGATGCAATCAACAAAAAGAAGACATTCAGAAAACTGTCGGTATTGTTTTTACATGAGTTTATTCTAAAGTTTCTCTGAAGTTTATTAATATTGACTGCAGTTCTTCTTTGCTAATTTTCATTAACAATTTTTAACATACCTATATATATATATATATATATATATATATATATATATATATATATATATATAAAATGATCTTTCACAATATACAGTAACTATCGGTTGTGTGTAACTATATTACACATACGGTGTAGAAATTAGTCAACAGCATTTCCTCTTATTAACGAAACTGAACTATAACATGTAGTTTTATATATATATATTTGGGTTCTATGTGAAGCATATGAACGGCATTTATCGTCAGGCATGATTTTTTGGCACTTTATCAGTATATTCTATAATTGTGAAACTTTTGTACAAACATTAATTTCGTAAGAGTTTCACACTTTATGTATTGCTATATACTCGAATATTTAGATATTTCATACCATCAAAAAATCAAACAGGGCTGACTGAAACAGCTAACGTTAAATATCGATTGTGAAAGTGAAATATGCCATCATATACAGAACTGAAAAATAGCTTCTTACGTTGTGAATACAGCAATCAGCCACTACCAAATTACTTTAAGAACACGAAGTATGCCATAACTTTTTTCTTAACTAAGGCATCTAACATTAGCGTTATGGTATCTAGCAAGAACATTAGCATTTTAATGCTGTAATCCAAATACCTTGTAGCAGAGTGAACTGCTCAAAAGTCAGCAACTATTGGCATAGGGTTAAACTTCACAATGTGCATCCACTGTGGCTATGTGCCGTTCTTATATGGAACTATAAACAGATCTGCAAACCCCTTTCAGTTGTTATACCTATATGTAAATAAGGTTACCTTTAAATTCTGCATTACAAATTGCTAATATTAATGTCATAAACAAAAACGTCTTAAGAGCTACCACTATTATAAAAAACTGTTATTTATTTCATTCAATCCTATATTGTCTTGACTAACAGTCTGTTAAGCAAGAGTAACTATCTCTGAACACAAGTAGTAGGGCTACTTGTATTCCTGAAAAATATAAATGGGAAGGCAGTATTCGAACTTTTTATTCCTGTCTCAAATTTATTTGTGTATTTTAAATGGTGAGAAGCTCTTCACCATCGTGCTTCATGTACACTGCGATAGTCAAAAAATACAGATGTGACTATCAATTGTGCATATATCCCGCAGTAGCTATTTAATACACGATTTACCTGGTGACAAGACTTGTATTTAGGTGACGCTTGCCACTACCATGGCGGACGGGCGAAGGTTCAAATTATCCTGCGACAGCAGCGTCGTCAAGGGAGTCTAGTTATTCTTACAAGGTAGTAGTTTCGGTTCATTAGTTCTTTCTCTGATTCTCTAATGACTTTATCAAGGTTGAAGAACAGTGGTGACAGTCTGTCGTTACAGGCCCCTCTTTATCTCACAAGCCTTTGATACAGAAAAATAAATTTTATCAATAAGAGTTTGTTTGATGAGGCATAGTGTTTCGTGTCAAGCCTATAACCTACTAGGACACTGTAGAGGGACTACCTACTGAGGGAATCAAAGGCTTTTATGGAGTCAGGAAACATACAAATGAGATGACAGCTTCGAGTTACGTTATATATTTGTTTTCAGGTTGAAAATGTGTCCTGGATTACCCTGGTCAGAAGTCTACCTGATATTACCAAATCTTGTATTTGAGCTTCCCTCGAGTTCTCTAGCCAATACCTGAGAGGTCTAATAAATGACTTAAACTATGGAAATTCTACTGTAGTTAATAACATCGAACTTACCATTTTTTATGCATTGGATGGATGAGTGTACATTTCCAGCCTTCATACAGGTGTACCGATTATAGGTTTCCATTTGTCACCTGTCTATTAGGATTTCTGTGAGATCATCAGTGGGCCTAGGTTCTTGAGAGTTATGCAATTGTCTCATCTTCTCCAGATATTCTCCTGTTTTCGAGTCTGAGGATTTGTGTGTGTATTTTATATTTGGTGTGTGGTTGAGATAAATAATTAGTGTACAAAAGAGTCTCTTCGTGAAATATATAGTCATCTCTATGCAGTTTTCTCAGTAAGTCAGTGCAAGACTTGCATCTTGTATTGTATGTGCTAATGAGTCTTTCCTCTTAAACTCTTGTAAAAGTCTCATTTGTTGTAACCTTTTGTCTTTTACGATGGAGTGCATTTGCTTCTTCATATATCTGCATTTTGTTTGCCAGATTAATTTTGTGAACCATTTTTTATGTAAAGCTCTTATCATCCATCATGCATATTCAATGTTTGAAGCGTGAATTATGGTCCTGTGTTCATACAAATATCCCACATAAATACCTTTTTAGTTTTTGCCGAATTTTCTGGGACACTCTTCCATTTTTCTTCTATACAAACCTTATTCTCACAATTAAAAATATTGCAAAATAGATGCAGCCAATTCTGTCAAGCCATTCTCAAGTAATAATATTTCAAATATGCGTTAACGGCTTTCACTTATATAAATTGTAACTCACTGTAAAGACGTTTGCTGAGACAGAGACAAGCGGATAGAAAAAAACAATCACACTCACACAATATGGCTTTTGACCACAGCCTTCATCAATCAAGCATCTCAAGTAGGAGCTTGGTAGCTGGAGACGGTAGTTATATGTTTGTGAGTTGTGCTTATATGAATCTTTGTTTGCATTTTTTGATGAAGGCTCTGCCTGGAACTAAAGTTTTGTGAGTGTGAGTGTCATTTATGTGCGTTTGTTTGTGGCAGTGAGTTGCAACCTGTTTTCACAGAATACTGTTCGGAGGTTGTGACATTACAGATACAGGGGGAAGGCAGATTTTGCCAGGCTATTGGGTTCCCCAGCCTGCAGCTAACACTTTGGACCTAGTGAATGGAATACAGTTAGTTAGGATTTTTCTAATCTGCTCTGAAACCAGAAATGGTGCTCTTGGCTGAGCGAGGGCGGCTCTCCAAGGTTGCAACTTAAATACAGTATGGCCACACACATTATTCTAAAAATCCACATAAAGTCAGGGAATGATCATATGGCAAATATAATTATATGAATAGATTCATGAGACTTGTGAGAATCAAACGCCATAATTACAATATCAATAACCCTTACAGGTAAAAAGCCGACAAATTTCAGTACTATAGTAATAATATTATAAGACTTATATTTACAATTATTTATATATAGTGGTTATCAGTGACAGTTTAAGAAGCAAATGGACAGCATTGCACCACACTACCTATCTTAAAAGATGCACCACGTTATTTCTGTATTCTTTCAATAAACTTTGTTTTACTCTTTTGTTCTGCTTTTCGTTGAGGTAGTAATATTCTTGTATCAGTACATAGATTCCACCACAGAAACACCAAACATGAATCCAGCAAAGTGCATTACATTTATATATGTATTTTATTATATTTAATATTATTCTTAGTAACTTTTGTTTCATGTTGTACTGCCACTTAAATATTTCATGGCCGACTAAAATAGTAGATATACAGCAGATAATTTATATATAAACAATTAGATGTATTTGTGGAGAAGAACTGAATATATTTGTATAAAAAGCCATGATAAATGAAATATTAATTGTATAACTATATTGCGATTGCTGCAGTATATTTGAACAGTGAGACACCACACTTAATAGCTACCTGAGCAAAAAGCTTTTGTCTCATCCGTTTTTAGTATTGTTAAATATATATTTGTCTATTGAATGTAAACAACATTTAAAGGGAGGTGGTCAAAGCATTTAATTCTGTGATATTCAAATGTATAATATTTTCGAAGGGAAACTGTATTTTAAAGATGAAGCATTAGGATGCGCAGAAGGATACAATTTTGGGAGCGGGAAGAGCATGCTTTCGGACGCTTTGGAAGGGACTCGTAATGGTGAAAGGTTGTGACGCTGGGACTCTGAAGCCGTGGTACGAACCTGTGACTTGAAGAGGTAGGCATATGTGTACTTAGAAAATTTACGGGACTCTGATTGAAGAACTTAGTCTCTGGTGAAAAGTGGTAAGCTATGTATAGTAGTAGGACTGTGAAACTGTGATAATTCAGCAATCATGTACTCGTGTGATGACAAACTGTGTTTTATAACAAATACTGTAATTAATCGTGGATTAGTTTGGAACTGCAATGTTTGATGAACTTCACTAATTTACGAGTGATAATTTGGAACTTTTACTCTCGAGTGCATGTGATACTTATTGTGCCTCTCATGACCAATAGTTGGGGAAATATTCAGTTATTTACCGATGTATAAGTAGGACCACCTCCGAATTTTCATGTCCAAAAAAAGTAATAAACTTCATTTATAAAGAATTACTTCATGAGTGAATCACTTCTTTATCGTAGAATCCATTTTGTTGGTTATTCAGAGGTTTAACTTGTGTTTGTTAAAATATATTTTCACATCATCATATGCAGATTGATCGACTGGCTAAACTACAGATTAATAATTGATCTTGTTTAAACATATTGGAAAGCTGTTTAGGACATAGAAGCTGACATACATAACTCACTCCTATGAACAGAGACAATAAGCCATAAACTTTTACTACTCTGAGTGATCTATTGCCCAATTCTTATTGGTGAATACCGACAGGAAGGTTGCAAGGTATACCAGCTCCTGGAGAAGACTGTCTGTGTCTGAAATGTTGTGCGCCCTATGTGCCAGTGTTGTTAGCACTCTATTCTTCTGCAAAGGATAGTGGCAGCTGTCAGAATTTAAATACAGGTCTCTGTGCATTTTCTTTCGGTACACACCATGGTTCAGAGTGCCATCACCATGATGTCCAGGAATGGTTATCTTCCTTCTTTTTCAGTCTCCATAGTGAATTTGATATTGGTGTGTGGAGGTCAAGTGAATAAGAAAGTCCAGGAGCTTATCCCTTCCATGGGGGTCAGATGACGAATGTGCCATCAACATAACCGGAAAAGAATGTCGGTTACCATTTGTATGACGCCAAAGCTTCCTCCTACAAGTACTCCATGTACATATTTCGTGGCCTCAGGCCACAGTGGCCTGCCCATTGCGACCGCTTCAGTTTGTTTGTAGTAGTCTCCACTAAGTAGAAAATACGTGGAGATCAGAACGTGCCTCAAGACGTCGGTCGTCTTCTCATCAAATTTCTGCCCAATAAGCTACATTGACTCTCGTAGTGGCAACCTGGTGCACAACGAAACATCATAACTCACCAGAATATTTGAGTCTTTCAGCCTGAAGTTTCCTAGACTTTTACAAGTTCCACAGATTTGCGAATGTGGTGGTGGCATTTTACTGCAGAAGGCCTAAGTATTTCCGCCAGGTATTTTGCCAGCAAATATGTAGGTGCCCTTATGTTTCTGACAACTGTGCGTAAAGGAACTTCTTCTTTGTGGACTTAAGGGTGTCGATAAAGCCTTGGTGGTACAGGTCTTTGATGCACCAATTTCTTGGCAACCCCCTCTGGTAAATCGGCGTCCTTTAGAAGAGCCCTATTCTTGTTTTCCAGAGATGCAGAGCCTATTTGATGAGGACTTTTGCAAGAAGATCAACGCTGATCCCACAAGAAGGATGGAGAAATATCCAAGTCGACATGGAACAGTTTCAATTTAGCACCAAAACAAAGTATAACAATAAAATAAATGAAAATAATTCACATTTCCTGTAATCCGTGTAATCGTCTACTACAAGATGAAAAAATCGCGTGACGAAAATAGGTAAATTTCCTATGTTAGCAGACGATCATTGCGTCAAATTTTCTACTCGATAAAACTTGACATGACGTGATGGACAGTGTTATCTGCCCTGTAGCCTGTAGGCCATTGAACTACTACTTCCTGACAGTGACTACGACGGCCGACCTGATGTGGTGACGTCTTGTACAAAACAGCAGTTACTAAAATGTCTATTTTTTATTTATTATCACATTATTGATACTACTCCAGTAGAGTGTTTAATATTTTAGAACCGACCAGCACACACTGTATAGTTACGTCTTCATGCAACGATTTGTCTGCGCAAATAAACTTCTGCGCACACCTTTCGTTGCGTATGGACGGGTATTTAGATCGCTACAAATTTTCCCGACCGCCTTCTGTCGGTATAGAAAAGCACTTAAACAGTACACATTACAGTCCGACTAGCAAATGAATACGTTCTTTCTCTAAACATATTTATTTTTATCAGTGATGGAGAAAATTCCGTTGTGTTTACTTTTTGCTGGGTGTCTTGCTAAAAGAATGCAAACAAAACTCCAGAAACGGTAAAGTCGGACGAAATAGTCTGGAAATGGATGCTGTGGCTATCTAAATACCATAGCCTTAGACTGTAAACTTCGTATGCTCCTACAACAGATCTAGAGATTTTGAAGGTTTCGAAAATTCTTTAAGATGTAAAATGTTATTATTTTTATTTTTTTATTTTTTTGTAACAGATTCCCTGTTAGCTGCTGGGTGAACCAATCGTAATTTCTCTGTGAAAGAATTGTACGCAGCTGGTCGACTTGTCTCTATCACTAAAATCTGTACTTTTCTTTTACAATAAATAAGTATGGCTTCGATAAATATCACTAAATTCGGCAGCGAATTCTCCAAACCACTGATGTATATCAAGCCATTCTCGTTTACTTGTGGACACTCACGACAAAAAATGTCTAGGCTTACCACACGTTACAACTTCTCTGAGCAGATGTGATTTGAAGCAACATATTTGAGTAATTTTGCTCAAACTTCCAACTCTAACTTCTATTTTTGCACACATCTTATTTCTGCGCAAATCTGTCCTGAGGCCTACGATTCGCGAGTTGTGCGCAGCCAATTGCGCAGCTTTATTGATTTTAATTTCCACCCTTAACATGGCCTCAAGGTCGACAACTTGTTTCAATCGATAGAGTCACGTGGTATCGACTCCCGTTGTCACACACGTAAATGTCTTTCTTTGCTGAACATTCGTCAAGATGGCTCCTAAACCGAAGCCTGCGGAAAAATCAGGTATTTTGAGTGCAGTTAATATCTTCTTTATGTTTATAATGTTAATTAACGTTTATTCTATTAAATAATTAGTTGAAGTATCGTGTTCCGCAATTTCTTTCTCTATACTATGTGGTGTTCAGTGTCGCCATTGCACTTAGTCTTATAAAACAAGCCACGCGGTTGATCAATACTACACGTGCACTTACGTTCGTCATTAAGTTACAATTCGCGTTTATAACCACTTGTTTTATATGATAAATGTACGCATAATTTAAAAATTTTGCCGGTGCTCAAAGTGAAATGCACAATTTTTTTCTCTTTTTGCAAATCCTAACATGTCGTTTATATGGATGAATATGTACACCGATTGTCAAGAGTAAATTAAAAATTCTGTGTACATACAAATAGATATAATACTTGCCACGTTGTATTCTGCGTGCATCTGCTGTTCGAAATAGGAACTGAAATTAAAATTGAGGCGTGCAGATTTCTATTCTCTTAACATATTGATATCGCGATGAGATGCATTAGGATATTTGAGGGAGTGTGGTTGTGTCAAATGAATTTCTCATTAAAAGACTATTATGCTACCTTTAGTTGGAGAGTTTAAGATATACCTTTTTGTTTTAATTGTTCTGGTCATGAGGAATACGTACTTGGTTCTGTTCTTGGATATGGTGTTAATGTCTTGTTCATTGTGGAAAGTTAGATATGTGCCCTAGATTTTACGAAAGCCACCAAATTTGAAAATCCTATTACTGTGTAGTTCATGTGACTATTGTGCTACCATTGTGCTGGGATACCATCGGTCTTCTTTGACCCAGGCCGTCATCAATGTCGGAAAACCAGTATACGGGATATCTTAATACTTCTGTATTGTAGATACAAATAATCTGTAGTTGTTATAGAAAACCGAATGTACCATCGATCACAGGTCTTAGCCCAAAAATTCGCGCCTTAGCTCACATACGAAAAATTTCTTGGTTAACCTACACCTAACCATTAGAGAGAAGCTACAGATCATTTTTAAACCCAAATTATTAATCTGTTTTGCTTATGAACAAACTATCGTCTTTAACTCAACCACGCCTTCTACAGACACTCACACACCTCTTAAACTACCGCACTGCATTGACGTCACGGGTCGAAGCAGACGGGTGGTATCCCTGTCTACAGCTGAGCCTCCCTAATAATCTTGCATTTTAGTGTCAACTCTTAGGGTATTTGCCAGTTTCAAGATGGTATTAAGTCTTTTTTTTCTACTGGGAGCTGAATCAGAAATAATAGTGTAGGCCTAGCTACATTCTTCCATTTTCTTTGCATACATCAAAAAGCAAAAACTGACTGTGAATGCCAGATGTAATTTGAAAAAGGCCGTCATTTTCCTTGTATATATCAATAGCTGTTTTGTAGATACTTGAGCAGTAGGCCTACCTTGCAAAGAAAGGCTGAATTCATGCTGTCCCAGTTCCACCACTGCGGCCCTTGTAACTTGGAGTACAGTTAAAATACAGTTGCTGTATTGGTTAACAAAATCGCTCAGAAGTTAAGGATTGTACATTATTATTCATTAAAAAGCGCAGTGGAAGTTTCGGCTCACCTGTAGACGAGGATACCGCCTGTCAGCTTTGACCCGTGGGGTCGTCCCAACATGGTAGTTTTGGGCTGCTTGCTTGTGAGTGATTGTGGTGGTTGAGTTAGATGATAGTTTGTTGACAAACAAAACATTATTTTGTTTAAAAGGTGATTTGTAGGTTCTCTGATGGTTAGGTGTAGGTCAACTGATTTTTTGTACGTGAGCGTCAGAGGCGCATATTTTGGGCTAAGACCTGTGATCAATGGTACATTGTTATCTATAATAACTACAGATTATTTGTATCTACAATACAGAAGTATTAAGGGATCCCGTGTACTGATTTTCCGACTTCTTGATGTCATCGGTCAAAGTAGATGGGTCATATCCCAGTCTACCGTTATGCCGAAGATTCCTGTTTTATTCAGCAAAAAGCTACTTGATAAAACAATCAAAATTAAATTTCTTTGTCTCTGGTTTGAACCCTGTTTTTATGAGGAAAAGGCTTGACTGGTCTCGAATTAACATAGAGGGTTCCTCAGTTCTAGAATATGAATGTTTGTTTGTGGGCATATATTCATCGCTGAATGAGACCAACTAGTAAAACCTACTGAGAACTCTGCAACTTCATTGCATGCAGTGCGAAAGTTCCTCCTCCTCATTTGTAAAAGTGCAATTACGTGTTTTGATAGTTGCTTGACATGTTATTTGACCATGCAATCATTTAACTTTAAAGGTTTTATACATGTAGGCATGATTTGTCCATACTTAACCTTACACTGCCAAAATTTTTATTTTGGCGCAAAAAATATATATATGGTAGAAAATGTTCACCTGTGCAGGGGAAAAATATTGAAAAAGTTATATAACTCATTTAACAATGTGAAAGTCATTATTTACCTGTTGCCGTTGTCAACATCATGCATTTAGACAATAGTCACTCTGTAGGAAAATATTGGTAGGTATCTAATGTGTTCTACTCTGCTCAGATGTCTGTAACATTATAGTTTTTTTTTTTTTTACTTGACAGAAGTCATGTCAGTTTGTAATTACACTACTGCTCAACACTAAGTAAAATCCGCTGTAGCTCCTCAATTCATGACTGCGCTGCCTTCTATGGAGGAAACGATCAACTAAATGCTTAGAACAGACTAATATATACGATATGGCCTTAAAATACATGTTTTGCAAATGTCTTTCAAGCGCCGTTGCATTTAATCTGCCCCCTTATGTAATATTGAAATGTAAATACAAAATATGGCGCATTTGCTTCCCATCGCCTGAATTTAAGGCTACGCAATGTGATGTTCATTTGTTGCAGGCGACATGATTGTCGTTACTGAATCACAACACAGAGTATCATGGTCAGCCAATGGTAACCAAACCTTACCGCCACTGCAACATGCAAATAAGAATTTTTGGCATTGGAAATTTAATATGTGGTAGTGTTTTTATACACGAAAGCATGCAATATTTACAAGATGAGAAAATTAAAGTGTTAACATGTTAATTTTCACATCTTGTGAACATTGCGTGTTTTCGTGTATAAAAAAATTACTGCATATTTAATTTCAAACATCAAAAATTCTTATTGTATTTTGCCGCGGCGGTAATGTTTGGTTACCATTGGCCGAGCACGATACCCTTTAAGCTGTGATTCGCTAACATCACGTTGCCTGCAACAAATGAGCATCGTGTTGTGTAGCCTTAAATTCAGGCAATTGGAAGCATATGTGCCGTATTTGGTGGATTTTGTATTTATGCTTCAATATTACGAAAGTGGGCAGATTAAATGCAATGGCGCTTGAAAGACACTTGGCAAACATATTTTAAGGTATGTCATAATTAAGTATGGACAAATTATGCCTACACGTATATAAGCTTTACCAACTGAAATGAAATTAATGAATTTAGTTGCTATTATGTGTATTTGTCTGCAGCATTTAGATCTTTCTGTACGGTAACCTGGTTGCAGTTCGTGATTTTTCAGTTATTAGTATGCTGCTTCATAATATGTTGTGGGTGTGTCAAGTTTAGTTACATGCTTTGATTGGTAATAATGAAGAAAATATGGTGATACACTGTTTTTCTTGCCCCGTATTTGACATGCAGCGGTTCATTCGCAAATAGCATGGCGCATGACCTACAGCTCACAATTTTGAGTTCAACCAAAGTAGCATCAGCCTAAACCACGTTCTATTTATTGATCATTTTGTATTATACCTGTGGCAATGATATAGTAGGCCTGTTTCATTTTGTGGACTTTGAATTGGTTTCCATTATTTCTTGACAAAGATACCTGATCTTACTCTGATTACTGTTTCAGAGTATGGCATGAGAGCAAAGTCCACAAATGCAAACACATGATGGACTTCTTACGTTCTTGTGCTTGGTTAAAAGACCATGTAATTGAGGTCAGATTAAGTCCCATAAGCTATACAAACATTTGAACGTTTACTTACAGCAGTGGTGGCATAGTGATGTTGCCAAGACAGTTGATTCCTCTTGGAAAACTCTCAGAATTTGGGAATAATCTTTAGTGTTGTCCTTGAAATAATTGTTCTTACTCTGATTGACAGGTGCTTGTATATGCTTTTATATTAGTAAACAAATTATCTTCATGAAGCAAACATTTTGTTGCTGACACTAGCATACTGTGCTGCTGCTACTGTAAATATATTTAATAAACATCACAATGACCCAATTTTTTCCCCACGGTGTCTTCATAAAATCTAAGAGGATAGTATTTTTGTTCGGAATCGGTTCTTACTGCTCAAAACACATACCTTTCTTCTTGATTCATCCTGAATAGCAAACAGCATTTGAGTGGTGTGGATTAAAACCTTTATCCAACAAATTCAGCTGGGGATAGTAATCTCTTTATTGAATTGTCTTTTTAAATTTAAATACATTTAGAAATATTTGTGAATATAACAAGTGAATAATTTTCCCCCCTCCCACAGGGAAACCCGACAAAAAGGCGGAGAAAACGCCTGCTCCGTCAGCCTCCGGTTCGTCAACATCCGGTGGACCGCCAGCCAAGGCAGCAAAACAGTCAGCTGGTTCAAAGCCAGGGAGCTCTGGCACAGCTCCAAAGGCTGCTGCCCCAGCTCCCAAGCAGACACCTGCGGCAACTAATTCAAAGCCTGCTGCAGCCAAACCAGCAGGAGCAGCTGCTGGAAGTAAGCCTGCAGCCGCAACTGCAGCAAAATCTGCAGCAAAGCCTGCTGGTGCCGCTGCAAAGCCTGCTGCAGGTGCTGGAAAGACATCTGGCAAGGCTCCAGCAAAGGCGCCCGCACCGCCAGCGGCAGGAGCCGCCGGCAAGGCGAAACCGGCTGCAGGTGCAGCACAGGCTAAGGGAGCAGCCAAGCCTAAGTCTGCCGCTAAGCCTGCTGCTGGAAAGGCTGCTGCCAAACCTGGCGCAAAACCAGCAGCCAAGCCAGCTGCCGGTAAGGCTGCCACCAAGCCGGGAGCAAAGCCGTCAGTGAAGGCTGTTGGGAAGGTGGCTGGAAAGGCTGTTGCTGGCAAGCCAGCCGTAAAGAAAGTTGTTGAAAAACCCAAGAGAGATGTTGCACCTAAGAGTCAAAAGGGAGGCAAGATTGTAAGACCAGTTCAGAAGGCACTCAAGATTCAGAGGAAGGTAAGTACGATCTAACGACAGAACATTCCTCTCTAAGGTAGTTGGTTTTCTGATGAAGTAAACTTATCTTCAGTACTAAGTATGTATGCAGATGTTTAAGCTATGGTTTTGTTCTTTATTAATTAAATTGTACATATTTATGAAAACTTGAGCATCCAGTTTAGTGTCAGTGTTAAAATACTAAGATGTTTCAGTGTTTTGAGTCAGATGTGACACTTCAAGATGCCGTGATATTTTGACGCTGCTGTTGAGGTAGCTGTATATGCTGGAAGGATCTGTGTTCACAGATTTATATTAATTGGCTTATCTTACTCTACAACCATATTGCCACCTTTCAATCTAAAATAGCTTTTAGGTTGCATTGCAGATTTTTTCACAACAGATTTGTAAGGAGGGGACCAGTAATTGATCATTTAGGCCCTACATTGCAAGAGTTAGGAGGGTAGTTGTTATATAGGGAATACATTTTAACCATAGCCTTGTAGAGATTGGAAATTAAGTTCAAATTTATATCTTAATTGTCAGTTCTGAAATGAATTTGGGCAGAGTCCACTGCAAAGTCTCTTCTCCAGCAGCTCTTTGAAGTATTGGTATAGTCTGATTAAAATTACTTGCTAGTTGACATTTTTGTCATATGATGTTTGTGTTGCTGCATAGGCTGCTGCTATTGCTCATTTACAGGCTATGAACGAACATGAGTCATTACTCAAAAGCTGTTCATATGCTGTATAATGGAGAGTGGTATTGGAAGTGGCCACTACCAGTTATGTGAAAGTGCAACAGTTGATTTAAAGTGACCAATGAGTCATCTAAGGCAGAGGACGCATTTTGTAACATTGAATTAAAACTTGTCTCCAACCCAACTATAACCTCGTGATGAGCTATGTATCCAAAAGTGGCAGTCAGTAATTTACGGTGGAACTTCATTCATGGCAGTGAAAGGTAACCTTTACTTCCCAGCGAACTCAAGACCAAAGCGGGGGCAACAAATTTTCTGTCGTTGGCTGCCTGAAAATTCTTGTCTTAGAGTTTGTGGCTACATGACCTGCTGCATCAAGTCAGTGAGCAGTGCTGTTTGGCACTGTTACAGGTTACAGATGACATAGGCAGATTGTTTGATAAAATGTATATGGGAAGGAAAAAAAGAACAAATAAAGTAACCATTATGAAAAATAAATGACATATTATAAATAAATAGTAGATTGTGCCCACTACCTGTTACATGATTGCCTAGTCTTCACCATGATATTGCCACAAGACTGTCTCAGGGATACTCAACTAATCTTATTACTGATAAATTGTAGCTATTCAAAAGATCGGCCTAAGTTGTACAAAGTTCATGTAATGTAAGCCATCTGTTAACTGTGTACATGATGCTATAATGCAGCTTGCACAGAAGTACCCCGATCCAGTAGTTCATACTGAGTATGAAGTGTGCTTGTTTTGTGGTTATAATGTGTGATGAAATGCGAAATAAAAGGGGCAGACCTATGAATTGGGATCAAAACACTTCAAGAAAGCATGCAAGCTGGACAGGGAATTTGACAGAACATTGAGCTCTGATTGGAGGAACCAGCCCCAAAGTGTGAACTGTCAACTAAAGTGATTTTAATCTTAACTATGGTAGGGTCATTCCATGACATTGTGTAATTTTGAAACATTTTCCTACTGCATCACAATTTTTGATTTAATTTCAGGTTAAAATTTGCAAATGACACCTATGGTCATTGGTGAATATGGTTTTCCATGTGTGATGTAGAACATAAATTTCGGACATGATTGGAGCTTTGAATCTCGACCAGTACTTTTCTGTATTCATGGAATGTATGATATTAACAGCAAATGGTTAAAGTATGTGTGTACACAGCTGGGATTCGAACCTGGGTCTGCTGCTTGCTGTGCAGACCCCTACACCTCTGGGGACATGGCAGCAATCACAACGCAAGGATTACTCAAGCACACGTCCCATCAGATACAAATTTTCAACTTCCTTGCTTTCTGTTACTAGCTTTTTTTTCCGAAGCTGATTCCAATATGGAATAAATGAAGGGTAACATAGATTTTGTAGAATTGTAAAAATAAACTATTTCACCTGATACACTTTGAGATCAGAATCAAAAGTTTACATTTTTCGTCTGCAACTTTTAAGATTTTCTAGCATTGTGAGCCCACATTGCAGTTAAAACTTCGGTCCTTATCTTGAACCCAGTGTAGGGAGTTTCATAGAACATTTTCTACAATATCTGATTAAAATGGTGGTACAAAATCAATTTTACACTTAATTTATTCCATATTAGGAAGTTGTAAATAACACACATACAAGACCCTTGTGCAGAACTCGCTACATCCTAATTCCCTTTATGATTGTCATTTGATGGTTACAGAAGCTATTTAGTTTGCTATTGCTGTTTTTTATAACCGTTAGATTGGAGTTGGTGAAATGGCATGAGTGGAAAAGACCCGCTTGTTATCCAGAGGATTACTATAAGATGTCTGTCAACAAAGTTGCCATGTTTCGTGCCTGTTTGACCCACTGCTTCAGCAATGTACCTATTTTATTTAAATACTGCAGCTCTGTACATAAACATTGTCAATTGAGGGTTTAGCCTTGTGGAGTGGGGGACGTACTGGTATGTGGACTACCACTATTGTTTCATTTACTGAGAATGCAATTTGTGATTATCGTAGAAATGATACTCTGGCCACACGCTATTCGCCACCCGTAAAGAATCATTTTTAAAGACAGGCATATGCACAACTGAGGATTTCACTATGGAAGTTGGATTTTATTATTTCAGTAAATAAGTTACGTTCTGTTGCCCATAACTGCTTGTAGAACTTGCGAACAGTTCTGTACATGTACAGTGTTCTGTTGGTGACAAACATACACACTTAAGCTGTTATATGTAAGGAGTACAGCATGTTTCAGCTGCATGTTAACATGCATAATTAACGGTTGTAAGTAGTAACCAAAAACAATGTCTTATATTAAAATAAGTCTTAGCAGCACTTAACTTCAAATGAAGTTGGCATTAAGAATTTTATCATAATTACAAAAATATTTTTCTGTATAACTTCTGTGATACTGAATAATTTTTGTTATTGTCTTTAATGGTTGGACATGTATTTATATTGGCCTATATATTTTTTAAATAAGTCTGGTCAGAAAAGTTAAAAACAGATTAATTCTAAACATGATACTTCTGTAACTAAAGCTTATGCATCCTATCCTGATAAATTTAATGACTTGTGTACTGGTTTTTCGTCACTTGAGTCTGTGAAAGACTGTAGCCTATACTGCCTGCTTCATTTTCAACAGATCCTCAGTATTATTTCTAATAGCCATCCCACAATACTGCTGTAGTTAATCATTTTGTCTGTCAGCCTGCCTCCTATGGTTTTACCATCAGAAAGTTTGACTGTTTAAACTTTAATTTGGTGCCCATCCTCTTCATACCGTGCGTGAATGCCAATTGTAAAATAATTTTGAACAGGCTGTAGTGAAGTTCAATGAAGGATGAGAATTTTATTAGCTTCATAATTGTACTTACTCATACATTATGAAAGCTAGGAGCTACTTATTTCTTCCTTGACATATTGAAAATGAATAGCAATGCTACAATGTTCAATTTATAGTTTCTGTAACTATAGTTTTTTTTTTCATATCAGGTACTCAAAGGTGAGCATGGATCCCGTTTTAGAAAGGTCAGGACATCAGTGCACTTCCGTAGACCAAAGACATTCTGCCCACCTAGAAATCCAAAATACCCAAGGAAGTCTGTTCCAAGGAGGAATCGGTAAGAATTTAACTGACACTATCTAGATGAAAATACTGTAGGATGTATACTTTTTACTGTGTTTTCATTTGTGTTGCTATGTTCTGATTGACCATCTATTTTTACATAGATGTAGTGTGGTCACTGAACATATTGTTGTCATTTTCAAGTCAGCAGTGTTTAATAGGAGTAGCTTGTTGATATGGAATTTTGTTAAAACATTCACTTGTTTCATAAACATACTACATATTTGTTTAGTTGATGATGTTGATTGCAATTTTATTTCAGCATGGATGCTTATAATATAATTAAGTATCCTTTGACAACAGAAGCAGCAATGAAAAAGATTGAAGATAACAATACACTGGTTTTCATAGTCCATGTAGGTGCAAACAAACACCATGTTCGTGCTGCTGTGAAGAAACTGTACGATATTGATGTAGCAAAAGTAAATACGCTGATAAGGTTAGTATTTCCCTCTTTTGCATTTCACTCAGCAAATACTTTCAATTTTTAAACTAATAACTGAACAAAGGAAAAAAGGAATGGCATTAAGTTTTAGGGGCTGGGTCATTCCGTCAACTCGCCCAGGCCTTCCTTCTTGACCATTGTGGTTATTAATGAAATTTTGAGACGATTTGCATGACACTCGTGAACTTCGCTAAAGATAGGAAATTAGTGTGTTCTGTGAAGGCTTCAAACAAGTTTCTAATCATACTAGTTGTAGATATTTTTCACATAATGGTTATCTGACAGTAGGTGAATGAAATAAACATCCTTGTTCTTGAAACCTGTTGTACATTAAGCTTAGTGTTCAGAATGCATACGCTCTAAGAGATAAATAAAATGATCAAATTTTTCTATCATATTTGTGCTGCGCTTTTTGCAACCAGCTTTGGTTCAAACTATCTTGTATTGTTTGCTGAATTGGGTAACCAAATAATTTTTTTATGGTACAAAATCACAATCTTTGTAGTCAGCCCAGTTTGGTAAGTTTTATAGATAATGATTTTCCACAGTATTGGGTTAAACCTTTTTCTTACATAATCTTCAATTTTGCTGATGTATTCTGTTGGAAGGCTGTACATAAATGGGGCTTAGTTTACATTTGACATAAATTCATTATTGTGTTGCAATTGTTCATAGAGTCAAACAAGTACCCTGGGCAATATATCCATGATCTATGTTAACTTTATTGATGATGGGGCACATGCAAAATTTACATAAAATTTCATTGAAGTCAACAACAAAAGTTCAGAAGTTCGGCAATTGAACATGGAATGGCCAAGCTGCTTAGATTTTTTAATTTTGCCTTTTTCAGCAAATTATAAAGATGCATAAAATTACTATCAGGGATATGTTGGTACTAATCATTACATTTATCTTATTAAAATAAAAATGCAAGTTACAGCTCACCTGGATCTACTGAAATTACTACACATTTTTCTCTTGCAAATTCTGTTTAAGCTGAAAAAAGTTGACTGTAGTATTACTTTGTTTCAGGCCTGATGGGAAGAAGAAAGCTTATGTCAGATTAGCGCATGATTATGATGCTTTAGATGTAGCTAACAAGATTGGCATAATATAAACTGATGTGCTTGGAAAATGTAATACAGAAAATAAATACTTATTGTATTAATTTGTTTTGTATTTTGTTTCCTGATTTGTTGTAATAATTTTGCATAATAAATTGTAATTATGGTATATGAAATGTTAAGTTCAATAATAGAGCTTCAAGTGATGGAGTTACTGGGGAAAAAGCTGAAGTTAAGGGGGGGTATAGTTTCTACTCGTTTATGATGCAATTCATAAAATTCTCTATTAATTGAAAAGAGCTATCATAAATTTTGTGCACTCATACAACAGGTTTTGTTGAAAAAAGTAATGCCGTTGTGTATAGTTCTGGAGGATTGCCTAATTGAAAATGCCATTCTGATCACAATTTTATGTCCACAGAGAAACATTTGTTTGGTCTGTGGTGGTGATCTTAATTTCTGTTTAAAACCTATGTTCATATTATAAAGGTGTGTTAATACTGTTTAAAGTAGCTATGTAGATGGTGAAATTAATATGGTGTGAGAATGATAAACTGAAGTAAAAGAAACATAGTTTCTGTTACTGTGACACCTTACTTCGAAATATATCAATCCTCTAAATATTAAAATCAGCAGTTGAGCTTTTTGTTCTATTGGTAACGGGTTAATGATTTTATAGCCAATAGTTTAAAGTCTACTCACAAAATGCTTAGTTTAATACAATGCTAAAATTTCTTATGAGAGAAGTCTGCTACTGGTTATAAATTTAGTATTCATGTATTCCTATTGAACATATACATTCACATTACACCTGGCAACAAAGTTATATGATTAGCTCTGCCGGCCGAGGTGACTGAGGCGCTCCAGTCACGGTCAGCACAGCCACTACGGTCGGGGGTTCGAATCCCCCCTCGGGCATGGATATTTGTGCCGTCCTAGTTCGTAAGTAGTTCATAAGTAGTTTGTAAGTTTAGGGACTGATGACCCCGTAGTTAAGTCCCATAAGCTTAACAAACATTTGAACATTTTTTTGATTAGCTCTGTTGGAGATCAAGCTAAAGTTAACCAGTGGAAACATATAACTGAATTATTTAAAGCATTAAGTTCAGCAAATTTTGTATATTGCAAGTGTGGGGGAACAATGTCAATTGTTTGGCATTTCTACTTACAGCAAGAAATTTGTAGACGAAAAATTCCTAGCAGGAAAGAATATATATATGAAATAGACAAAGATTACTCACCAGGTGAAGGAGCACAGGTGTGACAGCAGCACAAATGAACAGAACACACTCACATACACACAAATGCAAGCTTTTGCAACCCAGTTGCTTCTTCAGGCAGAAGGGAAGGAGAGGGAAAAGGAAATGAGGGTTTTAAGGAAGGGGGCAAGGAGCCATTCCAATCCTGGGAGAGGAAAGACTTACCTTGGAAGAAAAGGAAGGTGAACAAATACACACACACACACACACACACACACACACACACACACACACACACACACACACTCGCATACATTCACACAGACGCACACACACCTAGGCAGACATACTCAATGTGTGTGTGTGTGTGTGTGTGTGTGTGTGTGTGTGTGTGTGTGTGTGTGTGTGTGTATATATTTGTTCACCTTCCTTTTCTTCCCCCAAGGTAAGTCTTTCCTCTCCCGGGATTGGAATGGCTCCTTATCCCCTTCCTTAAAACCCCCATCATTTCCTTTTCCCTCTCCTTCCCTTCTGCCTGAAGAAGCAACTGGGTTGCGAAGCTTGCGTTTGTGTGTATGTGAGTGTGTTCTGTTCATTTGTGCTGCTGTCACACCTGTGCTCCTTCGCCTGGTGAGTAATCTTTGTCTATTTTATATATATATATACAGCAAGAAATTGTTACACAATACTTAAATAATTAGGTGCATGAATGTGGTATATGGAGTTTTTGCCTACCAACATATAGATGCCTCTTAAGAATTGGACATTTTAACTGTTTGTTCATCTAGGGATTAAGGATTTAGTGGGGGTGGGGATAACACATACAGAAAGTGACACAGTGGACAGAACGTGTCAGTTCTAATTTGACATTGTGCTATGTCAGTTATAGTAAGAGGTGTCGTAGATCTGTATTACTGACTGCCTTATTGTTGCATGAAATTGATTGGCACATGCAGGTAAGTAATGCAATGGTAAAGATTTCAAACACAGGTTACGGTTGTGCTTTCCTGGGCCGCAGTTAGTTGGGGCTACAATGAATTTTGTGCAGAACACTCTACTCCCCCCCCCCCCCCCCCCCTCTCTCTCTCTCTCTCTCTCTCTCTCTCTCTCTCTCTCTCTCTCTCTCTCTCTCTCTCTCTCTCTCTCTCTCTCTCTCTCACACACACACACACACACACACACTCAGCTTCATAGTTTTCACTGCCCTATAGACAAGAAAGTGGCAAAGACTGATGGCAACCTAGTCTGAATAGAAACATAAAATGTTAGGAATGTTCTGAAACATGCAGTTATGTCAAGGGAGAAACTTTTGACGGCTACCAAGAGCATTATCCAATAACACTGGATCGGTAGAGGTGGTCAGCTGATTTGTGTTACTGCCATACTGGGGCAGTGTTTCACAGATATGAGTGAACCACTGTTTCATGAACCCAGATGATTTAAGAGGTCCTGGGGGACTGAAATTGGATATTGAAAGCAAAGACACATTTGCATACAGATGGAAACTGCAGTTTCATGTATAACCTATGCTGCTGGTGCCGTAGGTTCTGCTGGCCTGTATAAATGGAAAAATTGTGCCAACCATGGCAGTCTGGTTTTGCACTCCTGATAATGACATGAGACTCGAAATTTAGCGAGGACTTCGCGAGATGCCAACAATACTTATCACAACTAAACTCTTTCTCGAACTTTGACTGAAAACCCTAAGAGATTTTGGTCATATGTTAAATATACTAGGGGCAAAGCACAAACAATACCCTCATTAGGTGACAGTAATGGTGATCCCGCCAATGACAGCATGAATAAAGCAGTTACTAAACATAGCTTTTAGAAACTCATTCACCAAAGACGACGAAACCAATATTCCAGATTTCGAATTACGAACAGAGGCCATAATGAGTAATGTAGAAGTAGAAATCAGAGTAGTGAAGCAACCAACATCACTTAAAGAGAACAATTCTTCTGGTCCAGACTGTATACCCACTAGGTTTCTGATTATGCTGAAGCGATAGCTCCTTACTTAACAGCCATATACAACCGCTCTCTGAAACTATGATCTGTACCAAAAGATTGGAAAGTTGCACAGGTCACACCTATATTCAAGAAAGGCAGTAGCAGTAACCCACTAAACTACCGGCCTATTTCAGTGACGTCAATTTGCAGCAGGGTTTTGGAAGATATTCTGTATCCAAATATTGTGAATTATCTGGAGCAGAATGATATATTGGCACAAGGTCAACACAGATTTAGAAAATATTGTTCGTGCGAAACAACTAGTTCTTTACTGACAGGAAGTGATGGGTGCTTTGGACAAGGTTTCACAAATTGATTCTGTATTTCTTGATTTGTAGAAGGCTTTTGACACCATACCCCACAAATGGCTTTAATCAAATTATTATGGTATATCACCCCAAATTTGCAACTGGATAGGGGATTTCCTGTCAGAGGACACAGTTCGTAGTAATAATGAGAAATGTGAAGTTGTCCACGAGTATGAAAAGAAATCCGTTAACATGTTCGATGTGGCTGACGCTTATAAGCATTTCCGCGATCAACACGCCAGAGCTGCTGACGCTTATAAGTGTTGTGCTAGCAGAGTACTAAATTTAGCTAGTTTGGCTGTGCACTCGTGTTAGTACAGTCCACCAAAAACATGACGTAACATTTTCCTGTCTGTAGTTGTGCGTTTTTGTCTTTTACTGGTTTGCTATAAAAACATCACCTTTATACCTTGCAAATTTGTTATATGGTATTAGATTTCCATTTATTACATACTGTAAATTTTGCAACTAGGATAACTAAAACCTCTAGGACAGCAATTGATATTTTTATAGTAAAATCAAAGGAATAAAATCTATATATAAAAGGCTCGTGTGTGTACATGCTGACACTTTTCTCCATGACCACATACTGCCACCGACTTGTGGTTGTGGTGGTAGATAGCCCTCGGTCTAATGAAGTGGTCGCAGTGGGTGAGTATGGCGAGCAAAAATTTGCAAAATATGCAATACATACTCTTAGGAAAAGTTATATACTCTGTGACTTACGAACTTTACGGTACGAGTCAAAATCTGTTTTATTCTTTCAATCGTCAGACAATGTGGTCCTTTCAGACTCTAATAACGACGAGGAATATCAAATATGCAATTTTTTTTAAATAGATCACATGTTTTCGTCAACCACACATTACCGACTATGAACAGACACAAAACAAAGATAAAAATTCAGATAGACTCAAAGATAAAAATACTCGAACATTGATCACTGTCGTGGAAGCGTGATGGAAACACATACCTTAATGAATGTCTCTTAGGCAATAGAAATTGATATGCCTGTGCCAGTAAGCTCACTGGTCTGTGCTAATCGGTGATCTCTGATACATATAGCTGCTACACTGCTGTGAAAGGTGTTATCGTTTGACAGCTGGGTCAAGAAAAACTATGCGACGTAGTCCTGCTCATATCCCGGCGGCCTCCTTTGGTAATGTTGGCAACAGGTGTTGAATAACGAGAATCATGTGACATCGTCATAAGCCAATCGAGTGACACGCAAATATTTTGTCGTGAAATCAAGCATACAGCAGGAACAGCAGTATTTATCTACACACTGTGTGGTTCGGTCATCTTTGCAATGATTTTATATTGTGTTATTGATGTTGCCAACATAAAAACACGAGGCTGCCAGGATAGAAATTAAAATTGTACCGAATCAGATGCATCCGTTGTCACATCTCATTATGACCAGCACTTTCACGCGAAACTCTTTGGTATAGTGTGTCATGATTCACACAGTCTTACAATTCATTCCAAATTCCTATTCAAGAAGATATTTGTGAAATGTAATTTGCCAGCCGCTTTCGGCGCTGCTGTTGCAATGTGTAACTTTATGAACACAACCTAACATTGAATTTACATTGTTCCGAAGCACGGACTTAATTTCACTCTTAGTATGAAAAACTTTATGAACATTCATTGTTTTCGACAATGACTTCTACTTAAATTTGACATCTTGGCTAGGAGAACTGAGTTTGACAGAGATCCAACAAGGATTGTGTTGTGTAATTAAACACAATTTATTAACGATATACTACATTAAACTGTAACATATGCACAGACTAATTAACAACAAAAGATTAATTACACACAACAAATGAACAGACACAAGTCACAGATAAGTATGCACAGAATAATTGCAATTCAATAAGTCAACACATTTCATCACTCCCCCCTATTTAGGGTTGAATTTGACATGTGGTCCGGAACAGGTCGCAACAGGTCTTGAACTGGATGCAGCGGTGTCCTGTGCAGCGGCCTGTGATGTCAATTGTGGTTGATTGTTGGTAGGAAGCGGAGCAGGTGATATGTCTGTCGGGTCTGAAGTTACGGTTCTGTCATTGTAAGAGGTACTGAAGGCTGGTTTTAGCCTGTCAATGCTGACAGTGATTGGTGTACCCATTATATCTGTTGTAAATGTCTTTTCTTCTCTACTCAGTACACGATAGGGTCCATTGTATGGTGGTTGAAGTGGTTTGAGCACTGCATCGTGTCACACAAAAACAGAATCACATGTTCTTAGTTCGATGAATACAAATGGACGGTGACTTACTTGTTGCCTAGGCGCCACAGGTCATAATTGTCGGATATGAGTGCGCAGTTTGGACACAAAATCTGATGGTTCAATGTGATCAATCTGGAATGTTGCCAAAGAACTCATCAGGTAGACTAACCGATTGGCCATACACAAGTTCTGCAGATGAGGCTCCTACGCCTTCTTTAATAGCTGTGCGGAGGCCAAGCAGGATAGGCAGCGTTTCAGTCCATCTTTGTGTGTCGTGACATCGCAAGGATGCCTTTAACTGTGCATTCTTTCAATAAGGCCGTTTGACGCTGGGTGGTAAGCTGCTGTCCTTATGTGTTTTATACATAACAGACAGGTGAGTGCCTTGAACAGATAAGACTCAAATTGTCTCCCTTGATCTGTAGTAACTCGCTGCGGTCACCAAAACGTGCAATCCATCCTCTGAAGAATGTGGTCGCAGCAGTTTCAGCGGTAATTTCGGTGATAGGGAACACTTCTGGCCAACGTGTATAACGGTCAATGGCAGTGAGACAATAGGTGTAACCTTCTGACGGTGGAAGTGGTCCTACAATGTCTAGGTGCACATGTTAAAACCTTTGATTGGGAAGAGGGAATGTGCCAATAGGAGATCGCACATGTCGACTGACTTTGTTGCGTTGACATGACAAGCACTGACGCACAAACTCCTTGCATGTTTTGTCTATCTTAGGCCACACGAAAGCTCGTTTGACAATTCTTATTGTACCACGTACTCCAGGATGTGAAAGATTGTGGAGGGAGGCGATTGCCTGCTGCCGGAAATCTACTGTGACAAACTGTCTTGGTTGTGAGGTAGGGACATCACAGTACAACATGACATTGGATGGCGGCACTTGCACCTGGCGAAGCTGCAAACCTGATGGTCGTGTTAACAAGTCCTGCAGTTCGTCGTCAACTTGTACCTGAGCTAGGGCCACAAAGTCAACTGCATCAGCGATCACTTCAATTCTGGAGAGAGCATCTGCTGGCACATTTAAGTCTCCTTCAACATGCACAATGGTGGTAGTAAATTGCCCAATATAGTCAAGGTGGCGTAGCTGACATGGTGTGGCTTTATCTGGGCATTTTTGAAAAGCATAAGTCAGCGGCTTATTGTCAGTCAGTAGTGTGAAGTGTTGTCCTACCAGCATGTGACGAAACTTCCTGATAGCGGCATATGCTGCGTACAACTCTTGATCATAGGTGGACCAGTTTCTCTGTTCTGGTGATAACTTCTTGCTGAAGAAACCTAGGGGCTGCCAGTGATCCCCTACTTGCTGCTGGAGTGCTGCACCGACTGCATTTGCAGATGCACCGACCATGAGGGCGAGAGGTGCCTGCGAAATTGGATGGGCCAGTAGGGCAGTTTCGGCAATAGCAGTCTTCAAATTGGCAAATGCTGTTTCTGTTTGACTGTTCCACAATAGTTTATCAGATGGTTTTGGAGTGCCTCGTAACAATTCATTTAGAGGTGCAGCAAGGAGGGCATGATTACGCACAAAACGATGGTAGTAGTTCAGTACACAAAGAAATCGTCGAAGTTGTTTCACTGCTGTTGGCTGTGGATAATTGATAATTGCCTCAACTTTTTCTGGTGGTGGTCATATTCCTTCTGCATTTACCATATGGCCAAGATACTGGACTTCCATTGCACCAAAAACACACTTTGATGGGTTTGAGTAAGCCATGCGTCTGTAGCCGGGTGAAAATTTGTCGTAGATGTTCCAGGTGATCCCTCAAACGGTAATCTATTCTGAGAAGGGCGTAATAGTGATGGTGATCCCTCTGTTGATCGGCGTGATGGTGAGCCTACTGTTGTTCGGCGTGATGGCGATAGTGAGAAATCAATTACTTGGCATGATGGCGGTGAGAAGACTCAAATTCTCGGCGTGATGGCGGTGGTGAGCCATCAAATTCTCGGCGTGATGGCAGTGGTGAGCCCTCAAATTCTTGGCGTGAGGGCGGAGGTGAGCCCTCAAATTCTCAGCGTGAGGGCGGAGGTGAGCCCTCAAATTCTCGGTGTGAGGGCGGAGGTAAGCCCTCAAATTCTCGGTGTGAGGGCGGAGGTAAGCCCTCATATTCTCGGCGTGATGGTGGTGGTGAGCCCTAAAATTCTCGGCATGAAGGCGGTGATGAGCCCTCAAATTCTATGAGTGATGGCATTAGTGAGCCCTCAAATTCTCGGCGTGATGGCGGTAGTGAACACTTCAGTGATTTTGCTGACCTACGTACGGAACCCAAAGAACCATGATATACACAGGACGTTCTATAACAACCATTGCGAAGCACGGGCATATAAGCTAGTCATATCATAAAACCAATAATAAATGGCCTATCAGATCATGATATGCAGCTCCTGGTTTTAGGTATAGATTCTAAACAGATTATGAAGACTGCAAAATGTACATACAGGAGAGTAGTAAACCCACCATAAATTGAAAATTTTTGAAAACTCCTCAAAGACATGAACCGGAAAGATGTATATAGTGCTCATGGCATGAATGAAAAATATAACGTATTCATTAATAATGTTAGAAAACTGTTTTCCTCTAAAAGTAACTTGGATTAAACAAAAGTCTATAAAAAAACTATGGATTACACAAGGAATAAAGATTTTATGTAAGACAAAAAGGAAAATGTATCAATCAGCCAAGAGTAGTTGCCATGATGATTTAACTAAATATAAGGAATACTGTAAAATATTAAAGGTTATTCAGGCATCTAAACAAATGTACCATGAAATGAAGAGAGCAACATCAGGAAACCATATAAAAACAATATGGCATATAGTGAAAGAGGAGACTGGTAGAACTAGAAAGGAACAAGAGCAGGTAGCATTAAGAGTAGATGAGACATTAGTAACTGATGGGCATAGTGTGGCAAATCTATTTAACAAGTACTTTATATCTGTTACTGATAGTATGGGATTGTCTGGATCAGTAAATAATGCCCTTGAATATTTGAAACTAGCATTTACAAATAACTTCAGGTACATGAATATGTCACTTCACCAGAAGAAATAACTTCCATAATAAAATCTTAAAAAACAAAGCATTCTAGTGGTTACAATGAAATATCAACAAAGTTAATTAAAGTGTGTTCTTGTGAACTTAGCACAATTTTAAGTTATTTGTGTAACCAGTCTATTATAACGGGAACATTTCCTGATTGGCTAAAATATGCGGATATTAAACCTCTATTCAAGAAGGGGCATAAAGAGATACCATCAAACTACAGACCCATTTCACCTTTGCCAGCATTCTCAAAAATTCTAGAAAAGGTAATGTACAAGCAGCTTCTCAACCACTTAACCTCAAATGGCATATGTCTAGAACACAGTTTGTATTTCTGAAAGGTATGCTAATGATATTTTCATGAACATTAATAAATGGTTTAAAGCCAACTCATTGTCATTAAACTTTGAAAAGACACACTACATGCAGTTCGGAACATGTAAGAGATTTCCTGTCAGCATATGCATTAAGGGTGAAGAAGAACAGATAGAAGAGGTTGACAGTACTAAATTCCTGGGATTACAGCTTGATAATAAATTTAGTTGGGAGGAGCGCACCACAGAACTGTAGAAACGACTCAACAAATCTGTAGTTTCAATATGAGTGTTATCAGACATAAGAGACATAAAAATAACAAAGCTTGCATACTTTGCTTACTTTCATTCCTTAATGTCATATGGTATAATATTTTGGGGTAACTCTTCAAGTCAGTCAAAAGTCTTCAGAGTCCAAAAACGTGTAATACGTATTATTTGTGGAGTAAGTTCGTGGAGGTCCTGTAGAAGCCTCTTCAAAGAACTAGGTATATTGTCGCATTGCAATGGAAACAGGCTTGACTTTGAAGGCAACTAAACACAGCACTTATACTGAAAGCACGTTTATTACGAACTCAACGTACACGCAGCACTGACTGCCTCTCAGGCAGAGTGCTCTGCTATTTGTACACAGACAGAATTTACCGGAAATCAGAAGAACAGTTAACATAAGAAACAAGTAGGATTTACAAGTGAACATAAGAAAGACGTAGAACCTTCTGGAATTGTTAACTACAAAGAAAGAAATTTTTGCCGGTGGGCGGGATTGAACCTGCGACCTTCTGCACCGCAGTCCGTGACGCTACCCGCTGCGCCACGCTGGCAGTTGGTGTTCGTCGTCTCTCGCGGCATTGCTCCATCTCCTGGAGAAAAGCGACCCGCTGTTATGATCCCTGTGGAGCCAGCTGTCTTGCTTCTTCGACCCTGGTGATGAGCTGTTTAACATAGTCATCCTGAGTGTCGTCCGGGTGGAACGGGAACAGGGTATCCATTGTCTCAGCTTCACGGCCATGGAGCAGGAAAAACGGAGTGAAGCCTGTGGTGTCTTGTCTTGCGGTATTGTAAGCAAATGTCACGACTGGCAGAATTGTATCCCAATCCTTCTGCTCAACATCGACGTACATCGACAGCATGTCGGCTAACGTCTTGTTAAAACGTTCCGTAAGACCATTTGTCTGAGGATGGTATGCAGTTGTCATTCTGTGGACAATGTTGCACCGTGACATTACCTCTGATACTAGTTTTGACTGGAATACTTTCCCACTATCAGATATCATGACACGTGGTGCTCCATGCTTCAAAATAATGTCTTCTACAAGGAACTTTGCGATCTCTGGAGCTTCTGCAGTCGGCAATGGTTTGGTGACAGCGTTGCGTGTGAGGTAGTCAGTGCAGACTATTATCCAACGGTTACCGGTTGTCGACTTCGGGAACCTCCCTAAGAGATCGATCCCAACTCGGTGGAATGGAGCTGCTGCCGGCGGACTCGGTACGAGATGTCCTGGAGGTAATTGCCGCACATGCTTCCGTCGTTGGCACTCTTTGCAGTGACTCACATAGTGTTTGACAGATCTGTAGAGACCTTTCCAGTAATACCTGCGTCTGATTCTGTCTAGGGTCTTCACGAATCCCAGATGACCAGATACTGGAGCATCGTGGAAATATTTGAGAATAGCTGGCTGGAGATGAGATGGAACAACAAGTAGCCATTTGGGGCCTAGTGGATCGTAGTTGCTCTTATACAATGTTCCGTTTATAAGTTGGAACTCTCCATTGGTCGGTTCTCCTTTCTCCAAGGCCTCTATCGTTTTTAGTAGTGCTGGATCTTCCCTCTGTTCAGCTGTAACGTCATCAAGTTCAGTGAGAGCTGAAATTTCATTAATGCTGTTGTGTTCCACTAATGGATTCCTCGAAAGGCAATAGGCATCCTTGTGTTTGCGCCCGTTCTTGAATACCACTGTGACATCGTACTCTTGGAGTCTTAGTGCCCATCTTGCTAGTCGACCTGATGGATCCTTCAAGCTAGTCAGCCAACACAAAGAATGGTGGTCTGTCACGACGGTGGATGGTTTGCCAAATAAATACGGTTGGAACTTGTTGATAGCCCAGATAACCGCGAGACATTCTTTTTCAGTTGTAGAGTAGTTTATCTCGGACTTTGAGAGTACTCTTGACGCATAGGCTATCACTTTTTCAGCACCTTCCTGAACTTGTACAAGCACTGCACCAATCCCATAACCACTGGCGTCTGTGTGAAGTTCCGTTTCTGCATTCTTGTCGTACAAGGCTAGCAGTGGTGCGGAAGTTAGAGCCTCCTTAAGTGCCCGGAAAGCTCTTTCTTTTGTCTCGTCCCAGTAAAATTTGGCGTCTCCCTGCAGAAGTTCTTGTAATGGACGTGCCTTGTTACAAAATCCTTTAATGAAACGTCGGTAGTATGAGCACAGCATGAGAAAACTTCTCACATCACGAATGTGCTGAGGACTTGGAAATTCTGTGACTGCCCTTACTTTATCTGGATCAGGACGGACACCATCTCCGTTGACTAGGTGCCCCAGGATTTTTATCTCTTTGGCGACGAAGAGGCACTTCTTTGGATTGAGGCGGAGACCTGCAGTCTGAACACACTTCAACACAGTTGACAGGTGACTCAGATGTTCTTCAAATGTTTTCAAGAAAACGACAATGTCATCTAAATAGCAGAGACACGTCGTCCACTTAAGGTGTCGAAGCAAGTTGTCCATCATGCGTTCGAATGTGGCTGGAGCATTACATAATCCAAATGGCATTACTTTAAATTCATAGAGGCCGTCAGGTGTAATAAAAGCCGTCTTCTCCCTGTCAGCTTCGTCAACCTCGATTTGCCAGTAACCTGTCTGCATGTCCATAGTTGAGAAGTATGTAGCTCCTTTCAAGCAGTCTAAGGTGTCGTCAATACGCGGCAATGGGTAGACGTCTTTTTTTTGTAATTCTGTTCAGCCGCCGATAGTCGACACAGAATCGCCACGTGCCATCCTTCTTCTTTACGAGGGCCACCGGAGACGACGGACTCTCCGAAGGTTGAATAATGTCATCTCGCAACATCTTCTCCACTTCCTCCCGAATTATCCGTCTTTTAGCTGGCGACACTCTATACGAACGCTGGCTAATTGGCAGATGATCCCCAGAATTGATACGGTGCTTTATCGTGGGCCGTTGCGTCTGAATTTTCCCCTGCTGAGGTGTGAATGCACCCGAAAATTGGCGTAATATACCTAACACCTGCTGGCGTTGTTCCTTGGTCAGTCCAGGCCCTATTGGCAGTTCCACGTTTATTTCCTCCAGCGTGTTGTCTGTACTAACAGCAGGGCATGGGTCTTTATTGATGACATTGAGCTCACCGTCCTGGATTGGTTCAGCTGTACCGATACACATTCCCTTGGGGATAAGTTGTGACTGCTTGTGACAGTTTGTGATCCAAATCTCTCCTTGACCACCAGTAACGCTTATGATAGCCACTGGTATGTAAATTTCTTTTGTGAGCCTCATAAACTTTTTACTATCAACAAGAACTTCACAGTTTAACCAGTGATCTGTGTTTGTGACTGCAACTCTTCTCATTGTCAACGGCGGTATCGTCACATTGTCAACGACGAATAGCTTCCCAGAAAATTCTGTATTACGTGTATCCGGCGGAACAACTTCTTCAATTTGCAGCTCAGATCTTCCACAGTCAATGATAGCTTGGGATGCCTGAAGGAAGTCCCATCCGAGAATGACATTGTGACTACATTCTGTTAACACGACAAATTCAAACGGCTGCGTCCTGTTGTTGATGGTTATTCTTGCGACACAAGTTCCTGCTGGATGGACGTACTTTCCATTCGCGACCTTCAGCACAGTTGCCCCCGTATCACAGAACATTGTCTTCTTTAGTGTGCGGCGGTAATTATCCGATAATACAGAAAAAGAGGCTCCTGAATCAACAAGTGCCCGGACAGGTTGGCCGTCGATTATGACATCGATGAGATTTCCCGACATCTTGGCGACTGTCGTCCATGGAGGATTTTCATCTGCGGCAGCCTCACCTCCGTAGATGGTCGCCTCACTTAGTTTTCCTGGGCGCGGCGGCTAGGGGAGCGGCTGGTACCTCTGCACGGCGACGGTGAACGGCTGAAGCGCGTCGGGGAGCGACCTCGTCTAGGGTACGGCGATAGGCTTCTTCCCATAGGTCGACTGAATTCATCAGCAGGTGATTGCCTGGGATAGAACTGCTCCGACGGCTGACGTCTTGCGGCAAAATAATCATCGAATACTCGCCTCCTCTCTCTGCAGTAGCGTACGACATGTCCAGGGTGTCCACAGTGGAAACACAGCGGTGTGTTGTCTTCTGTCCTCCAGACGTCTGTTCTTCTGCGGGGCGTCATAGTTACCGGGGGAGCTGGCTGTGGTCGCGTCGGCCGGTTCATGGGCTGCCGTTTGGCGGCTGCAGCGTAAGTCATAGCAGGGCGACGCCATTCTTCACGTCGGGTGCGATTGACGGGGCAGACAGGAGCTAATGTTTGAAATACCTCGTCCTCAGCGGCGTCGGCTCCCTCGTGACTTACAGGGCTCACATCCATATCCATAATCTGATGCTCGCTCGGTCGAATAGTCCCTGCTGCCATGTAATTCTTCTCTCACGATTTGTCGTATGAGAGAAGCCAAGTCCTGCTGGTCTTCCACAATGGCCATAGGGACTACATTTGGAAGTCTGTCATACTTCTTGCGTCCAACCCTCCTTTGCTGCATTTCTTCAATACGCTGGCACCACCTGATGAACTCTTCTGCCGTAGTGACGTCTTTAATCAGAAGAGCTTGGTACATATCTTCTGCAATTCCCTTCATCAGGTGCGTGATTTTGTCCGCCTCAGTCATGTTCGAATTCACTATGTTACACAGTGCCAAAACACTCTGTATATACGATTGTGTCGGCTCACCATGTCGTTGGGCCCGGTTCTTCAGTTGTTCTTCCGCCGAGCGGATTTGTCGCTGGCGGTCTCCAAACGTCTTCTTAAGTTCCTCCTGGAACGTCTTCCAGTCATTCAACTTGTCTTCGTTGTTTTCGAACCATGGCTGGGCTGTTCCGTCCAGGTAGAAATAAACGTTGGCCAAGCACATCGTATAATCCCACCTGTTGTACTTGGCGACTCGGTCGAACCCTTTTAGCCATTTGTTGGGGTCCTGTCCAGCATCTCCAGAGAACACCGACGGGTGTCTGATGTGCATCTGGCTTATTGCTGGTTTCGTCTCCATCGTTCTTCTGATAATACGGACTTTCGGAAGGATATACTCGGTGTATCCCTTGTATTCCGGTTCCAGTCCGTGTAAGCGACGGCTTTTACGTTGCCTAATCGGAGCCACGGTGGGCGTCGCGTTGCAATGGAAGCAGGCTTGACTTCGAAGGCAACTAAACACAGCACTTATACTGAAAGCACGTTTATTACCAAACTCAACGTACACGCAGCACTGACTGCCTCTCAGGCAGAGTGCTCTGCTATTTGTACACAGACAGAATTTACCAGAAATTAGAAGAACAGTTAACATAAGAAACAAGTAGGATTTACAAGTGAACATAAGAAAGACGTAGAACCTTCTGGAATTGTTAACTACAAAGAAAGAAATTTTTGCCGGTGGATTGAACCTGCGACCTTCTACACCGCAGTCCGTGACGCTACCTGCTGCGCCACGCCGGCAGTTGGTGTTCGTCGTCTCTCGCGGCAATATTAACTACTGCCTCTCAGTATATTTATTCCTTAATGAAATTTGTCATAAGTAATATATCCCTTTTCCCAACAAACAGCTCAGTTCATTCATACAATACTAGGAGTAATAATGATCTACACAAGGACTTAAAAGCACTTACTTTTGTTCAAAAAGGGCTCCACTACACAGGAACACACATTTTCAATAATTTACCATCAAGTATAAAAAATTTAGCTACAAATAAAGATCAGTTTAAGAGGAACCTAAAAGACCTAGTGCCCAACTCCTACTCCATTAGTGAATTTCTAAATTGTAGCAAATGATGCATGTACTCATACTATATTAGTATTATTATATTATCAGCAAAAAAAAAAAAAAAAAAAAAAAAAAAAAAAAAAAAAAAAAAAAAATTCCACAACTTAAAATGTATGTATCTGTATTTATATTATTGGTATTATCTGTTATTCAACTTGTAAATTTTGTTTCTTGACATGTTCCATAACCACGAGGATCTCCTCAAAATGAATCTACGGAACGAAAAAATAATCTAATCTAATCTAGCTCCACATTGCAGATGAGACGTGTTTACCGCTTGTTTGAATTTAATTTTCTCCCCAGTTTTCAATAAATCAGAGGTGTTGTTAGAATTGTTTGCAATAAATGCATATGATGCTTATAAGTCATAGAGCTTGTAGCATTTATCACATACTCGACATGCAGCTTAGCACCACCTCTTTTGCAGACGTTATATTAGCTTTAAATATTACAGGTTTCGCAGGTGTCTGATGTCGGTTCTCGGCGCACGTGCGCTTACAGGCATGCGCCTAGAGCGTAAGCGGCCTGCACTGGTGACCACAGCGAACGTGATAAACTTTGTTTACAAGATAAATCAATCAAAAGTGAAGGCCATAAACTCCACAAAATACCTAGAAATTACTGTTACTTCAGACTTAAATTAGAAAGAACATGTAGATAATGTCGTGGGAAAGGTGAACCAGAGACTGTTTTATTGGCAGAACCCTTAAAAGATGCAACAGAACTACTAAAGAAACTGCATACACTACGCTTGTCCGTCCATTTTTGGAGTATTGTTGCCCAGTGTGGGTTCCTTATCAGTTGGGTTTGATGGAGGACATCGACAGAGTCCAAAGAAGGGAAGCTCATTTCGTATTGTCTCAGGGGAGACAGCATTACGGAAAGGATACAGGATCTGGGATGGGAATCATTACAACAACGGTGCTTATCGCTGCGACGTGGGCTGCTTACGAAACTCCAATTGTCAACATTCTCCTCAGATTGCGAAAATATATTGTTGACTCCCACTTACTTAGGCAGAAAAGATCATCAGCATAAAAAAAACGAGAAATCAGAGCTCGAACTGAGAGATTCAGGTGTTCTTTCTTCCCATGCGCTATTCGAGAATGGAATGGGAGATAAATAGTATAAAGATGCTTCAATGAACCTTCTGTCAGGCACTTAAATGTGATTTGCAGTGTGTCCCTTGTAGATTTATATGCCCTGTAAGCTAGTGTTTTATTTAAATTTGTGTGGTTTCTAAAGAGATTATATGCAATAATGCTTCTGCGAAAGACAGCATATTTTCCATATATCCCACGCAATTCTGTAGCTACTAGACCCTATCACTTTCTTTTTAGGAAATTGTGATTTAATTATCCTTCAGAGTTACCAGTTGACAGGTGCATTAGTGATATATTAAATGCTGGGAGTGGAATACGGGAATTCGAAAGATGTAGTTATCACCTTGTCGAGTCTGTTACGTGACGCGCTGTTACAGAATTAACATGTTCACTGCGGTCACCAGTGTGGGCTGCTAATGGTCTAGCTGGATGCCTGGAGGCGCATGTGTGCTGAGAGCTGAAATTGTACCCCTGCAGAACCTGTAAATTCAGGTACGGACGTAATATTGACAGCAAATCAAGTGTTTGAAAAATTTGTGAGTAACATTAACACATTCACCGTGGCTGATAACTATAACAATTACAGGAATCAGATTACTGTCAGAGGCGGTTCAGATCATGAAGCAACCTGCTGACAAAAGTTTGCAAACATTGAGACTGATTATCATGAGTGTTAGCAGCACTAGTCCCCTACAGACTGCAATCAGGTACAAAGTAAAGTTGCCACAGGTAAACACTATGCTGCCATAGCTCTGCATTGTGGGTGCAGCACTATATTGTTCAACAACCTTAATTTGCCTGCCCCCCTCCCCCCCCCCCCGTCCCAGTCACTTCCAGCCGTTAAGAAAGTAAAAATTACTCTCAATAAACGTCATAATTCTCCACCTTCTTAGTCCTGCCATATAATCAGAAAAAAAGTTTTGACTTTTTGATACATTACGGAGAGAATGAAACACCATATAATGGGGCTCTGCCCTATTAGTAAATACGCAGTGCTGCTGATGAGTGTTACTTGCAACAATGGCTGAACTGCCGGCCTGTGCAAAAAGTTTACATGGCCACATAACCAGGAGATTTTATATTAAAATGACAAGCCGTTGTAGAGTAGCAAAAACTGTGTACATTCTCATTCGGCAAGCACTTCACAATCTCATTTTGTGTAATCTGCTTCTTAATGTGTGATTGACATTTCTGTTGGCATTACATTTCCACAATCCTGTTGGATGTAGTAGTGACCAGGTAGAAATCTTCAGGTGGGCCTAATGACCAAACAGTTTTGCTTTTCCCCTGAACATAGGATGCTAGTTATTAGAAGCTTATGATCAGATCATAGCGAATTGATTACTAGAATAAGCAGCCAGTTAATAAAAGAAACAAACATATAATGATTAAAGTGTTTCAGAAGAAACGTTTTTGGTGAGTCACTAGAATGAGGTACTGCCTTTTAATCATTTTTGGAAATAATATTAATCACTGTGTGCAACACCACAACACAGATCCTAAGCATAACAAACATGCGAAGTTCCCACTTCCCACACAGAGTAACAATTATGCCAGCTCAGCTTCAGATCACTATTCCATGCGTTCCACAGTTGCACGTAATGTACTTGGCAAATTTACACTCTTGCTGTGTGCACAACAGACTTAAGAAAGTATACACACCTGTCCGATAGGAACAAGAGGGACCACTTTCAAAAGGCCACAGATAAAAATGCCCTTATTTCCCACACCTACAGTGTCGACTGTTGCCAATGGGACAGTCTACAAAATTGCTAAGACTGGTGGCCCACCCATTCATCAGAAGGCACAACGCCTTAATCATACTAAGTTACATGCCACACACACACAAACTCAGGAATTACTCGATGCCGGTATATTGGAACCTTCCGATTGTAACTGGGCATCATCCATTCATGTACAATCAAAGCAAGATGACATTTTCAGAATGTGTGGTGATTAGAGGCCTGTGAACAGTCATGGACAATTATCCAGTTCTGAACGTTCAGTACTTCACTCCCATGCTGATCTGCAACACGTATCCCTCATCCTCAACTCATTATTGACTAATGGCATCAGAATCAACAAGGATAAGCTGTAACTGCGCCAATCTGCAGTAAATTATTTGAGCTTTATTGTCTATACGGATGGCACCCATGCTAACCCCACAATCCCTTGTGCAAACCATTTCTGACATGCCGCTGCTGAAGCTCACAAACATACAAGCAGAAAAACAAACTTCAGGTACCCACTCGGTCTCATGGTCCGATGAGAAGCACACTGCATTCCTCACTGTCAAAGACTTGCTCGCTTCAGCTGCAATACTGGTGCACCGCTAAACTCTTTTATTACTACTGACACAGTAGTGCGTCGGACCCTAGTTACCCGTACGAACCGATAGATGTCTTTACTGTAGTGCTATCGTGACGCTATGTGAGTCCAGGGTTTCTATTGATCATTCCTGCTGTTTAATTTACGTAAATATTTCTACCTACGTATTTTGAAATTCCAAATAGGAATCATTCTAAGACTTCAGTATTACTGTAATAGAAGTGTGTCTGTAATATTCCATGATATTTCTGTAACACTGCACTATTAAAATGACAAGGAACACTTTTCAGAAGTCTAAAGCTTCAGGTTCGAAACTTAAACAGTAAAAAGGTGCAACATAAAGCAGAGGATACTTTCCTAATAAATAAAGCAGAAAGTAGAACTGAGGTTCTATGTGAATTTCTTTTTTGTTATCGAGAAAATTCACGTGTTAGTTTTAGAGTTTTATTTGCATGAGAATGAATGCCACTGATGTATTAAATAGTATTATTTTTGTTCAAACGAGATAGATTGGTTGGCCAGTACTTACCTTTGTGCTATACCGCCGATAGTTACACAAATGAAGAAACAGAAAAAAAGGGGACAAAAAGGACAAGCTTTCGGAACACAGTTCCTTCATCAGGTGGGAGAAACGGGAAGAAGAAAGGATGGGAACGGAAGGGAAAGGTAATTCACGACCTAGGTCATGAAGGTGGTGTTCGGGAGTGTGGACGTCAGACCTAGGTCGTGAATTACCTTTCCCTTCCATTCCCATCCTTTCTTCTTCCCTTCTCTCCCACCTGATGAAGGAACTGTGTTCTGAAAGCTTGTCCTTTTTGTCCCCTTTTTTCTGTTTCTTCATTTTTGTAACTATCGGCGGTACAGCACAACCAATCTATCTCGTTTGAACAAATTTATCATCTCTGAGGAGAATTCTCATCATTAATCAAATATTATTTTTTCTTAGATGGTGACAGACAAGATCGGCTTTTAGAGGAAACTGAATGTATTCTATTTTTGTTGACGATTACGCCTGAAGAATTGGCAATATTATGTCAATTTAGCTTACAGTGAAAGGGGCGGTGGCACTACATATTTCGTTTATGTAGGTTTATTTAGTAAATTTTTGCTGGTAATATAGGTGATAGGAGCCAATGCATGAAGTGGCAGAACTTAGGGGAAATTTATAAAGTACAACTGCTTTTTCTTAAAAGTGTGTTTGTTGTATTTAGTGAACATGCCATGAAATATGGCCCAACAAATTGTAAACACTGCCTTCTGATCTACAGTACCTGCACATAAAGTGCCGACACATTGTTTTAGTAAATGCTGCAAATGACATGCTGATACAGGTAGTTTCACACATTTACTAGAAAATACAAAGCTCTTGATCAGTTAAACGGCTACACTATTAGCACAATACTCATAAACAGTGCTTGTAGAAGGCAAGAACGTATATAACAGCTGTTGCAAAAAGGAAACAAGGCACTTCAGTCTCTTTAAGAAGCGACGCAATCTGTATATAAAATTATTTGAGTCAGCGTGACACTTAGGACATTAATAATAATAGTGTGTGTTCAGTTTATGTGCAGGTAGTTCAAGACCACAATTCGTTGGCCATATTTAACAGTATTTTCACTAAAGAGAACAATCGCACTTTTTAGAGAAAGCGCTTGTATATGTAAATATGTCGAAATATTGCAAAGTGTAAATTCCTTTTAGTTAATAACAGTGTAAGAAAACTTTTAGAAGTCATGGTAAAATGATAAAACAAACAATAGTCGGGCCTGGGAAGTGAACCAGTGCCGACGGCCGGCAGCTCTTCAACACAACGCGTTTATCAGCTGTGCTATGAGGATCACATCTACAAACGCTCTCTGTTTTACGTTACCATCAGTTTCAAGAGTTACTCGCCAACATGGCACTTATTGACTGTAATTTACAACTAACTGTACTAAGAAAATGATTTTGGTACCTCTCAAGTGTGCCATAACTTTGAAATAGCAACACACGAATAGGGAGAAAAGCATGAAAATAGGAAAGGGAAGATGGCGTCTCTGCAGGACATAGCTTGCGACCATGGAGACATCTATCGGTTGGTACAGGTAACTGGGGTCCGACGCACTACTGTCCCTAGACGCTAGTCTACTGACACAAGTGACTTCACCATTTATGCCAGTCTCCAAAAACAACATAATGGAAAGGTCACTTTCCCAATTCTTCTCTAAGAACTTTCATTTGTCCAACAAAAATATTCTGCATTCAACAGAGGTACTAGCTGTCTATGTGGCTGTTAGCATTTCTGCCCTATGGTCAAGAGTGACGTACTGTCACCGACACCTCGAAATCCCCTCCCCCTCAACACATTCGCCAAGTTGACTTTATATTTCAATTGGCAACTGATGTCAGCCCGGCCACATCTACACGACAGATGACTTTCTGTCCTACCCCAACCATCAACGTGGTGTCCGACTATTGACTTCACAGATGCAACAACACCAAGATGATACTCAAAGCCTCTTATCCGACCCTTCCACCTTTATGACCTTTAAGAAAGCACAGTACCCAGGGGTCAATGGGGAGGTTTGGTGTGACTCATCTACTGGCCTGCAACCTCTCATCCTGTCACGCGTGCACTGCCAGATCTTAAATCACTGCGCTGCCTGGCACACCCTGGCTCCTGCACCTCAGCCCATTTCATCGCCAAACAATTCATCTGGCAAGACTAGAATGCTTGTCAATCTTGGGCAAGGCCTATGTAGCATGCCAGCAGAACGAGGTCTTGTGATATGCAACCCCCACCCCTTGGCAAATCTAAAGTTATGCCACGCTGCTTCCATCACGTCCACTTGGACAGCATTGTTCCCCTTCCACTTTCCAACAATTTTAAGTATGGTCCCTCGTGACTCAACCATCTCAGGTGCTGGATGGAGGCTATACTGATCCCAAATATTACAGAAGAGACATTAACAGAGACTTTTGTTTCCTCTTGAATCACCAGGTTCAGCTGCCTGACCACTGTCACAGCTGACCAAAGACAGTAGTTAAGTGCCAAATGACGACTACCACCCTGAAGCAAATGGGTTGGTCACTTGGTGGCATTGGGCACTAAAAGCTGTCGTCTAGTGTAACGACACCTTATGGACAGAGGCACTCCCCTGGGTCTTCCTTAGACTCTGAAACACTATCAGATACATCCTAAAAGGATCTACTTCTGAATTCATTTTCATAGAAACCCTGGTTCTCCCATGAGAGCTGCTACAGGCAGAGGATGTCACCACAACACTAACTGTTCCTGACTGCATCAATTCTGTACACTCGCACATGGCAACAATGCTTTGTACCCCGACAATTCAGACACACATCCTGCACTCTGAATCTCCGATTACGTCATACTCAGGGGGATGGTGCTGACTGCAACCCCATGCAGCCACTGTACTCGGATCCTCATAAAATGGTATCTTAAATGGGCAACATGATCAACATATTGGTTAAATGAGCCTGACAGACAGTTTCACTCAATAGAGTGAAACCTGCATACACCAACGCTTTGCTAACACCACCCACAGATGAGGACATCATACACCTTGTGGCTACCTCAATCTCCCCAACGTCACTTTTCCCCTGTGCTTCTACGGGCAACCAGACAGATGAGGACAGCTACCTTTCACCTCTTTGAGAGTTTACCTCTACAACTCATACACCCACTACGATCCTTGAGTCCATAGTCTATCATGACTGAGCCCCAGACATCTCACTTTCATGTCACATGAACATAATCTAAAAGATACTCAACAGACAACATACCGGTCAGGCTGACTGCCTCCCTTCTCACACCATCTTGCAAACATTTCCTTTACCCTCATGCATCAATCCGGCTGATCTTTGCACAAAAATTACAGATGTAGATGAAATACTAGTTACTAACGCATCACAGTTACTGTCCTCACCAGCCCCTCCTACATCACTGGATATCTACTTGCACCTGGGACAACCACTCACCAGACCATGACAACTGGCATGTCAGTGTTCCTCATTTAGGCTTCGCCACTCCACAGCAGTTTTCATCAAATGAACCGCTTAACATCGTTGATACTACCAGACACCACGCTCACACCAATTGCGATGCTCCTCCCCTCCTGCAGATCTCCGGCCTGTACTCTGTACTTGGGGGGTAGGGGCTATGTGGTCAGATACCACACTTATTGATACCAAATAGTCTTTTTCCTCTTCTTATGATTTTTGGACACTTCACGCCACATCATTTAGTCAAACATGTTCTGTTGTGACTTGAGCTCTGTATTCATCATACCAATTAATAAATCATATATGAAGTTTACTTACCAGGCAAAGGAGCACAGGTAGTGATAGTAACAAATAAAACACACACACACATTAATGCAAGCTTTCGCAACCCAGTTGCTCCTTCAGGCAGAAGGAAAGGAGAGGAAAAAGGAACTGATGAGGGTTTTAAGGGAGTGGGTAAGGAGCCATTCCAATCCTGGGAGAGGAAAGACTTACCTTGGGGGCAAAAAAAGAAGGTAAACAAATACACTCACACCCACACATATACACAGACGCAAACACACCTAGGCAGACATACTGTAGAAAGCAAAGAGTACTCGTATTAATAAATAAATCAGTTACATGTGGATGAATGAAGTTTGTAAAGTTATTAAAAGTCCAATTCTCACAAGTATATTTTGCCAGGAAGAGGGAGCTTATTTAAAAAAGAAGAATAGCTGCAGCGAGGGCTTATAGGTACATTAAAAGAAATACTTCAAACATTTCAAATGTAGGCAAGAAAACAAAAACCATGCACACACTAAAACTTCAAAATTCCAAGAAAAGATCCGAAGACAATTTGGATTCTTTAGGCTTTAGGCAAATAAACTTTGTAAGGCAAATCATATCAACTTCTTGATGACAATAGCTACTGGTAACACCTTATGAGCTCTGCTCAGTTTGTTTTCCACTTTGAGTTATCTACAGAAAAAGCCTCGTAAGACTCACAAACTCAGTTCTAGTACAAATACACAAGGAAAATTACATTAAACTCTACTAGGGAAAATAACACGGTGCAGCAGTGCCTTTGCATGGATGGACTCACATCTTAATAATAGAAATGAGTGGGTGACATGTGAGAAACAGAGTTTTTCTTTTAGGTTAATGTAATAAACAAGCCACTGAAGTAAAAATTATGCAGAACCTTAAAACAAGCAGTTTCTTTCAGGTGGCTATGATTTGGGATCATGTGATCACAAGATTTCAGTGGGCATAGGAAACTTGAAGCCAATGTATGCCTTTGAAATATGATCAACAGTGACACCGCAGTTGGCAACCTGAATATATCAAGTCAACAGCAGTTATTTGCACTTGGGAAAACTTCATAGCCATAAGTATCTAGTGAAATCTTTATAAGATTTCAAAATACCACATAGATTGGCAGCTTATTTTAAATAATCAAAACTGTGCACTTCACGAAAAGTAGTTATGCTACAAGTGTAGTATCAGCGAGTCAATTGAAATCAGTCATAAACATACATAGGTGCTTCAGTTTGTAAGTATGTTGAATATATTCCAGTACACTTTGAGGTGATTTGCAGAATATACACTACTGACAATTAAAATTGCTGCACCAAGAAGAAATGCAGATGATAAACGGGTATTCATTAGACAAAAATATTATACTAGAACTGACATATGATTACATTTTCAAGCAATTTGGGTGCATATATCCTAAGAAATCAGTACCCAGAACAACCACCTCTGGCCGTAATAATGGCCTTGATACGCCTGGGCATTGAGTCAAACAGAGCTTGGATGGCGTGTACAGGTACAGATGCCCATGCAGCTTCATCACGATAACACAGTTCATCAAGAGTACTGACTGGCTTATTGTGATGAGCCAGTTGCTTGGCCACCATTGACCAGATGTTTTCAATTGGTGAGAGATCGGGAGAATGTGCTGGCCAGGGCAGCAGTCGAACATTTTCCGTATCCCAGAAAGGCCCGTACAGGACCTGCAACATGTGTTCGTGCATTATCCTGCAGAAATGTAGGAAATGGGGGGTAGAGACATGGGTTGTAACACACCTGAAATGTAATGGCCACTATTCAAAGTGTCATCGATACGAACAAGAGATGACCGAGACGTGTAACCAATGGCACCCCATACTATCACGCCGGGTGATACGCCAGTATGGCAATGACAAATACACACTTCCAATTTGTGATCACCGAGATGTCGCCAAACATAGATGCGACTATCATGATGCTGTAAACAGAACCTGGATTCATCTGAATAAATGACGTTTTGCCATTCATGCACCCAGGTTCGTCATTGCGTACACCATAGCATGCACTCCTGTCTGTGATAAAGCGTCAAGGGTAACCACAGCCATGGTCTCCGAGCTGATAGTCCATGCTGCTGCAAACGTCGTCAAACTGTTCGTGCAGATGGTTGTTGTCTTGCAAACGTCCCCATCTGTTGACTCAGGGATCGAGACATGGCTGCACAATCCATTAGAGCCATGCGGATAAGATGCCTGTCATCTCGACTAAGGGACTCTGGACCTCAGATGTTCATCAAGCACTGGATTTAGGACTTGAATGTAACACTATCAAACACAGACTGTCTCAGAGCGATGAATTATGTGCTGATTTTTATTACTTATTTACACAATTAATTGACTTCTCCATCTCTAACAACAATGGAAGGTCCAGTAAGGAATGTTAATAATAATATGTAGATAGGGAACAACTCACCATAAAGATGAAAGTTGAGCCGCCAACAGACACAAATAAAAGACACACACACAATTATAAATTTTCGGCCACGGCCTTCCTCAGAAAAAGAACACTCATCTACGCAGTCACTCAGGCACACTCATTTTATTTATGTTTGTCAACAGGCCTGTGCTTTGGGTAAGTCATCCGTTTTCTATTGTTTATATAAATATATATATAAAAAGATTGTTTGACTTACCCAAAGCACAGGCTCTCCGATAGACACAAAAAACACACACAAACATTCAAGCTTTCGCAACCGCTGGTTGCTTCATCAGGAAAAGAGGAAGGAAAGGGGGGGGGGGAAGGAAAGGATGTAGGTTTTAAGGGAGTGGATGAGGGGTCATTCCCATCCCAGGAGTGGAAGGACTTACCTGAGGGGAAAAAAGGAAGGTAAACAAATACACACCTACCCACACACAAACACACGTAGGCAGACATTTGTCAAAGATCATTTCACTTACCCAAAGCACAGGCTCGCTGATAGACACAAATAAAAACACACACAAACAAACAATCAAGCTTTCGCAACTGTTGGTCACTTCATCAGGAAAAGAGGAAGGAAGTAGGGGAAAAAGGAAAGGAAGCGGGTTTTAAGGGAATGGATGAGGGGTCATTCCAACCTCAGGAGTGGAATGACTTACCTTAGGGGGAAAAAGAAAGGTAAACAAATACACTCACACATATACACACACAAACACACCTGGGCAGAAATTCCCTTTTTCATACTGCATCTCCTCTGCTTGTTGTATTCTCACCCTTATCTTCCGTCTCCACTTCCCCCCCTCCTCATCCCCTCCCATCTCTTCCACTTGCCGTATTGGGCGGCCAGAGATTGCTAATATGTGTGGGTGAGTGTTCTCTTTCTGAGGAAAGCCGTGGCCAAAAATTTAGAATTGTGTGTGTGGTTGTGTATCTTTTATTTGTGTCTGTCAGTGGCTCAATGTTCGTCTTTACAGTGAGTTGTTCCCTCTCTACATATTATTATTAACTTCTCCATCTCTGCTCAACAGAACATGATGAAATATTACAAAACACTTCCAAATGAGCTGCTTATAATATTTATTTATTGAGTTGGTCACTAATCAGTTTTCGGCCTCCTAGGCTGGGTAGAGATGTGGCAAACGTCTGTACCAGAAGCATGGGGGACATGTCAGAGGAGCATGTTGTGTTTGGTTTCCAGATCATTGGAGAAAGTGGAGAGTATCTAGGTTGGAAATGATGTTATCATGCAGGTGTATGTAAAAGTTGGCAGACGTTTCCTTGCAATTATGTCACTCTACAAGGTTCTGGGAAAAGGTATGTGGTCGCTTGACATTCTAAATGGTTACTCGCACTTGGTGTGTCAAAGTAGATTTCCAAATCACAGTGCAGGAGTGTTGGGGTGGAACAAGCAGAGTCACATTGGTTGCTTGATCCTGGAGCCAAGGGAGAATAGTTGACCAGTGTTGGGGCATAAGAATGGCGAATCTGGGGTCCAATGTCTTCAACTGTCCAAACAGGCTAAAGCTAATGCTTGGACACAGTTTTCAGTTTACTGTTGAGGAAGATGTCAAAAGTGTTAGCAACATGTGACAGTACTTTGTGGGGGCTTGAGTAAGGCTACTGTATTGCCATGCAGAGTTCATTCAATGATGAATTGTCCTTAAAAGCATTCCCTATAACTAAGAGTACCCACAGAGGGACCTCAGATCAGGAAGTGCTATGACACATCAAGGCAGCCTTGAGTGTACTGTGCTACCACTCTATCAAGCCATTACTCTGTAGATGATAATAGTGCGAAAGCTCATGACTTCACACAGTTTGCTTGACTTGGCAAAGAGAATAAACTTGAACTGTCAACCCTGATCAATGCATATGGGACTACAGGATGGGCTGAGATAGCCAGCAGCACTGCCTCTACCTGCCTACTCATGCAGTCGATCACAGAGAGAGTGTATTTGAAGAACTCTGAGCAAGAAAGGAGACCAATGGGGTCAAAGTGTATACACCAAAAACGACCTTATAGTAAGTTGAACTTGCTAAGAGGAGGAGGGGGCATTAATGATGACCGATCATGCTGTGCTGGCCAGTGGCGTAGCTATCATAGGGCTAGGCGGGGCAGTGCCCCGGGGCCCCCGAGCTCCAGGGGCCCCTCGGCCTTCGTGAGCGACGATCGAAAAGTAGAGCGTCGAATTTTTTATGTAATTTTTTTACCCTCCCACCCTATCGTCCATCATATCCCCTTCCCATCAAACCAAGTTTCCCACAGCAGCAGCACTGGGCCACCGGCTGGCGGAACAATGTTTCTAATTGGGCCTTGACAAGACGCCACTATGTGGCGCTGGTGACAGGCGAATCTGCCAGTCAATAATGTGTCCAACAATCGGCACACTTCAGTCGGCGTAGCAGCAGAGCGACAGCATCAAAGCTGCTCACAGCAACAGCTGCGTCTTCCAAGTGTTGCGGCGTGCAATGTGAACAAATACTGTATAAATACATTTACTGTACAGTGCTTCTTATTGGCAAACAGAAGTGTACAGTTCGAATATCCGAATAAACTGGTTTTCCGAATATCCATGCCCCCAAATTACTTCGTATAATAGACGTTATACTGTATATAATATTTTAGTTGAATGAAGGAATTTCGACTTTTAATTTCTCCTGCCGAAATTGACCACCAACATGGTCAGTTCGCCAATTATGTAAGGAAATTATAAAAGAATATGCATTATTAAATGTGAGGTTAAGGAAGTATATACCGCAGTTTTATTCTTCTGCAGCAGTTGAAAGGTCGTTCTGCAAATTAAAAATTATCAAAACGCATCTGTGGTACAGTATGGCTCAATTTCGATTCGGACATTTGGCACTCATAGTAATCGAAAACAAGGCTGCATCAAGTCTAGATTTAACAGACCTTATTGATGATTTTGCAAAAACCAAAGCCAGAAAAAGATTGTAAAATAATTGTTAAAATAAAATTGACTACTTTTTAATTGTGTACCCATATTATTACTATAATGTACTGCAGTCACGAAAACGCTTACCGACAATTACCGATCAGAAATCATATCTTTGCCAACATCTGAAATCTAACAGTTTGAAGCATTGTATTAGTCCAGTAGGTATTCTTTCATTCTGACTTGGGTGTGTGAGGAAACGAACGAAATCTCCACAACTTGAAAAATGCCACTCATTAAGCTCGTGATACATAGTGAGGCGCGAAAAATGATTATGAATTTTTTCAGGGACTAATAGTATTCGTGTTACTAGAAATAGAAAAATTCCCAACTTTTAGAAAACAATGTTTTAACACATTGACTGCCGCGTGAGTTAAATATAAGTCACAGGAAGTCTTCACTTCGGACCACGTGAAGTAAATACAAATCACGGACATTTTTTCATTTAAAGCTCCGTGGTGCAGTTGTAACTCACAGTAGCGGGCTGTAACTTGGTGTTACAATATGTTATGGCCCCAGTAACAAATCATGTTGGTGGCCTTCAGTTTTCAAGAGCTGAAGGGTAGTTATTGACACTTGAAATCGTGAATTATATATAACTCACATGGTGCAGTCATATTGGAGTTTCCTTCTTTTTTATAATTTATTATTTGGTGTTACATATTACTTATACAGTAGATTGTGTCTCATACAGTTTTAATTACATTCTCCAACTCTAATTGTAACAACAATGAAACAGACTGAAAAATTGAGTAATTCCACTTTGTATATGTAACACCTGCATGCACTGTGCTTTATGAAGAAACACTCTTCGAAAAATATGAGTCACAATTTCTTATATTTCCATGTAGTTTGTTTGCATTTCTTAACAGCTCGCTCTCGTCGAAATATATTCTTCATTTTTTCGTAGCATCCATACACCTATGACTTACTGCTCCCATGTTCAAAAGAGCATAATCTGCAGACAGCTCGGTGGCTACGGAGAGAGATTTTTCAGGGGCATCGGCATCGGCATCTTCTATATGGAGTAGTCTAAAAGTCTCTTCCTCTTTGAATTCTGTGACTGAGATGATCTTGTTGTTTATGTATCGATAAATCACAAGAGCATTTACCAGTGCTGATCTTGTCAACTGTTCAACTACAAGCTTCCTGTACCATTTCACACCCCGCCTTAGACAATATAGGACTTCATTTGGTGAGAGAGATGACTGATTATAGTCAGTTATCATTGCTCGTTTTTTCTTTGTGCCCCTCTTAGTTTGAACATCAGCTTCTTCCTCTGCATGAACAGTACTCAACATCAACACATTCCTCTTATTTTTTCATTTCAGTAGTATCTTCACCTTCATCACTTATGTCCATAACTTCATCTAAAAGCTTCTGTACATGCCTTTATTCATCTACATAACTTCTACGAGACACTTTCTCCTGCTACAATATCACTGTGTTACGGAGCAAACAACACTGAATAACGCCTGTAGCAACAAAGCAGAAAAACAAAAATGGAACTGTACGCAAATAATGTAGTGGATTGAAAGTCTTACAGGAGTACCAACCCAAAATTATTAGCGACATAGCAAATGACACACCTGGCACTTACTCTGGCGCCATGTGAGTCATATGTAACTCACACAAAAACATAAACTAAGGTACTAAATTGCAACTTATTTGTACTTCAATCGCTTACTTCAAGCAAATTAAAGCAGAGACGAGCGTTTTAGCTAGGACATATCAGTACCATGAACGCATGTATAGAGAAGCAATAGAGATCCACAAACACCTGAATAATTTTAATAGGAAAGAAGAAGGTCTGAAGTTAAATAAAATATGGATGTCGACACTGCACCAACAAAACGACAATCGATTATTTTTAATCGAGAATGACGACGTCATCCAGAGATAGTTACAAAGTCAGCATCACGTGACGTCTGGTGGCGCCCTCTATAAATGCGAGAGCCCTTCGGCCCACAGTGGCAGTAGCTGGAAGACCCTTGAAGATGTCTCCCGTAGTTAGAGACGAAACGTCGGGAGGAAGTTTTACATCTGGACCACGGCCCATCAGCCTGGAAAATTTACCTGAAGACAACGCCGGCCGTGAAAGTTTACATTGTATGACAAACTACTTCACTGTGTTTTAAAGTAATGGTGAGAATTCAGCAATTCACGTAATCTATTAATTTACGTTTCTACCCGCACACTATTTGTTTATTCTGCCATTTAAAGGTTTAATTACATTCACGGATCAGAAGTTTCATGTAATAATTACTTTGTCTCAATAGTGCATTGTGCATCAAGACGCTGCCCTCTACCCCACTGTCACGGTAATAAGCGAAGATATAGTTATTTTACTTATTACTTTTTCCTGGCCAGACACTAACATATACTTCAAGAAACTTGGTAGGGGCACGGATCATCCAAAGTGTTTCATCAAACAAAACCCGGCAACTTACTTTTGATGAAACCCTCCTACACGAATATTTCCCCTATTTTCATTCTTTGACTGGGCTATCAACGAAATGAGTTAACAGCGCAGTAGTTTAGCGAGAGTAAGTTTTCGGCACTGACATAAGCCCGCCTGCTGTCACCGCTGACAAAAAATATGCCATGGGGCCTTTTCAGCTGTATGTCCTACCCAGGTCCAACTCTGTCTTCATCCCTCTGCAAAATTTCATCCAAATCACCTAGTAATTTTTGCGTGAAAGCCTAACAAACAAACTTTTACACTTATATTAGAGAGTACGACTAAATATTATGTGCTGCGTAACACACAATAATTTACTTCTTAGTATTTAGGTGTTCCTTATTATGTCTTCCAGTGGGTGGTAATGAGCTGATGATATAGTTTTGTATCTGTATAGTTTTACTTTAAAGAGGGCCCCAATGTCATTTTTGCCCCGGGGCCCTTGGTGACATAGCTACGCCACTGGTGCTGGCATGGGATGCAAGTGCAGGCTAAGGTGTGTATTGATGTTAGGCCACTCAAAGTGCCCTGTGACTAGTCACATTGTAGCTTTAATACCTCAAGGGTGAGGTGCAGAGTGGAGCAAACTATGGGGTAGGGCGTGTCCTTGGAAGTGTCACACAATATTTCTAAGTTCAAACTGGGCAGGAGGTGAAATTGCACTGTGAGTCCTCCTGGAGTCCTGTCGCAGGTGCTGAAATTATAAGGTGCTGTTGTTGCAAGTGAGGTAACTCAACAAAGTCCAGAAGGAGGACATAGCATCAATCTATAACATGTAATTAGTGACAATAACACTTGACATCAGTAATATATTGGCAAATCAAGTCTATGTATCAGAAGCGACATGAAGATAGATCAGTGGCAGTGTTGTATAATTTTTTCATGGAGGGGAGGGCATATGGTCAGTAAAAATGGTGACCTTGTGCCCTCTATGCCTTCCCAAAAGTACTTAATGCCCTCATAAATGTCATATAATTCTCTATCAAAAGTAGACTATTTACAATGGGAGGGTGATAGATTCTTAGTGAAGAAACAGCCTTGTTGAGAGGCATCACCAATGTGTTGCTGAAGTTGAAGTCATTGGCATCCATTGTTAATAGATATGTATCCAATGGTGACCAGATGTGCAACAGTACAGTACTGTAAAGCAAGACTTTAAGGTCCCTGAACTTGCAATGCACATTGTCAGTCCAGTGCACTTTACAAGATCCAGAAGCATCTGTGCCAGCCAAAAGCATCACTAAAAGGAGCCTACAAAGATGCAGAATGGGGAAAGTGGTGTCAGAAAAAAATTCAACATTCTGAAGATACGGAGAATATCTCAATAAGTTTCAGACATCAGCAAATTGTTAATGAGCGTTACATGGTCAGAAGAGTGATAATTGCATTGGCAACTCCATGACTGATGAAAGATACACTGAGACAACAAACCTTAGTCTTGTCATTGTTGATCTTCATGCTATTGACAGCCAGAACTTGTAGAACGTGAAACAGGTGTTCACACATCCGTCCACATCAAAACTACCAACAAACAACAGTACCTCCATTATGACAGCTGCCATCCATTCCATATCAAACGTTCCCTTCCCTATAGCTTAGGTCTTCGTGGCAGAAGAGTCTGCTCCAGTCCCGAATCCCTGAACCAGTACACCAATAACCTAATAACAGCTTTCACATCCCGCAGCTATCCTCCTGATCTGGTTCAGAAGCAAATTACCAGAGCCACCTCCTCATTCCTCCAAATCCAGAACCTTCCACCGAAGAATCCCAGAAGTGCCCCTTTTGTCACCGGATACTTTCCGGGACTGGAGCGGACTCTGAATGTGGCTCTCCAGCAGGGATACGACTTCCTTAAATCCTGCCCCGAAATGAGAACCATCCTTAATGACATCCTTCCCACTCCACCAAGAGTGTCTTTCCACCGCCCACCTAACCTTCGTAACCTCCTAGTCCATCCCTATGAAACCCCCAAACCACCTTCCCTACCCTCTGGCTCCTACCCATGCAACCGCCCCCGCTGTAAAACCTGCCCTATGCACCCTTCCACCACCACTTACTCCAGTCCAGTAACCTGGAAGGTGTACATGATCAAGGGCAGAGCCACTTGCGATAGCACCCACGTGATTTACCAACTGACATGCCTGCACTGTGAAGCGTTCTATGTGGGAATGACCAGCAACAAACTGTCCATTCGCATAAACGGTCACAAGCAGACAGTGTTTGTTGGTAATGAGGATCACCCTGTGGCTAAACATGCCTTGGTGCACGGCGAGCACATCTTGGCGCAGTGTTACACCGTCCGGGTTATCTGGATACTTCCCACCGACACCAACCTTTCAGAACTCCGGAGATGGGAACTTGCCCTTCAGCTTATTCTCTCCTCCCGTTGCCCACCTGGTCTCAATCTCCGCTAATTCAAATTCCCTCCCACCATCTTTAGCATCTTTGCCTTGGTTCTGTGGACAGAGCCTCTGCCTCAATTGGTATCTCTGTCCAACTTCTTTGCTTTTTACAAATGTCTGTCTAGGTGTGTTTGCGTTTCGATATGTCTGAGTGTGTGTGTATTTGTTTACCTTCCTCTTTGTCCCCTAAGGTAAGTCCTTCCACTCCTGGGATTGGAATGACTCCTTTTCCACTTCCTTAAAACCCATATCCTTCCCTTTTCCTCCCCTTTTTCCCTCTTTTTCCTGAAGAAGCTGCCAGTGGTGGCGAAAGCTTGTATGTGTGTTTGTGTGTGATTTTATTTGTTTCTATCGACGAGCCGGTCCTTTTGGTAAGTCATCTATTTTCTATTTTATATATATATATATATATATATATATATATATATATATATATATATATATATATATATATATATATATACCAAGAATAAAAAAAATTGATTCCATGATGTCAGTATAATTTTGACCTCACACCACAGTGGCGTGTGTGTAGGCCTGTAGGACAGTTAGTGGCGTTATGGCAGCCAAACCCGCATAACAAACAACCAGCAATGAACCTTTATCTATATTGTTAATTGTTGTTTTCTAGGTTGAATTCATATTTTGAATGGTATATTTCATATTTTGATCTATTTTGTAACGTTACTCATTTTAGCTTTTCATGGGATACTTCCCATTCACATTTAGACACAAGTGTTTCAGAAAATTGGAAACTAGTAATAATTGATGTAAAGAATCTAATTATTATACAGGAAAATAGTTATATATAAAACAATTGTAAATACATTAAAAAATCAGTAATTGAAAGAAAATTACTTTCACTTGGGAAGTAATCCCATTAATGACCATTTGTCGCCTAACGAAAGAAATATGTTTTATTTATTTTTCACAACTTTTTACGTTGATCACAGACTATGACTGAAGAACTCGTCGACTTGACATTAGGAAACATCTGTAAAATAAGTAGACAGACATGAACTGACACTGTTGTACACCCTTCGAACAGACCAGGATTCTGCCAGGGGTGATTTGACCCCTCCCCAATTTCGTCAAAAAGCCTAGGCCCAGGGTACCTCTGAAAAAAAAAATCTTCGATATGTCCCTCAGAAATTGGTCTTATCAGGTAACTTACCTTTTAGATCAACAAAAATCCAAATGGGGGAATAATGAAGATGAATAATCAAAGAGCTGGATGAAATCAGTTAACACTTTCACTCACAGATGAACCAGCCTCAACGACAGCAAACTGTCTTCTGAGGGACTGGCCAGAGTGTTCCTTTTAATCTGTAAGCCGGACCAAGCCTATGAGCCTCAGTCACGTGGGGTTTGGTGATGCCCCACAGGCATGCGTTGTCCGGGAAGCGAGGCGGCCCTTGCGCCTCAGTGACATGAGCCGTCACAAACGTGTTGAGATCCTGGGCACCTCTTCTGGAGTAGCCCAGCGGTATCATTGCACCCTTCTCCTGACATGTCACGTTAACAAATTGTCCCTTAAAGCAAGTGTACTTTCATTTTACATCCATCCCACTTCGCATGTTTTCATATATTTACATGTCTTTAAAAGTATTTGTTTACTTGTTACACTCTACAATAGCTCTATCCCTCTTCATGTATTTGTTCTGCAGGTCAGATCCAGTCTGTGATTGGTTTCAATTTGGGCCCATGAAAAGAATTTTTTGGAGGGTCAGTAAGTTGTACAAAAATGTAAGTGAAGAAATATTGTTTAATAAATATAAATAAATGCAATAATGGAAAGTCCAGTTTCGGTAATAAGGACAGTTTACAACTCACTGCAAAGACGTGGCAATGAGCTGTGACAGACACACAATCATACAACCGTCATCTTTGGCTGCCGCACTTTGAATGAGTCGAGTCGAGTCGAGTCGAGTAATTTCTGACATTGTCTGAAATGTCTGTCTAGGTGTGTTTGCGTTTGAATATGTATGTGTGTGTGTATTTGTTTACCATCCTTTTTTCCCCAAAGGTAAGTCCTTCCACTCCTGGGATTGGAATGACTCCTTTTCCACTTCCTTAAAACCCGTATCCTTCCCTGTCTTCTCTCCTTCCTTCCTCTTTTTCCTGAAGAAGCTGCCAGTGGTGGCGAAAGCTTGAATGTTTGTGTGTTTTTATGTGTTTTATGTTTCTATCGACGAGCCTGTACTTTGGGTAAGTCAAAAATCTTTATATATATAGTATTGTTGGCCAAGTAGGGTTCAATTTACGTCACAAAAGAAGTCGGGCCCAAGTGAAAATAAATAAGTCGAGTCGAGTCGAGTCGAGTAATTTCTGACATTGTCTGAAATGTCTGTCTAGGTGTGTTTGCGTTTGAATATGTATGTGTGTGTGTATTTGTTTACCATCCTTTTTTCCCCAAAGGTAAGTCCTTCCACTCCTGGGATTGGAATGACTCCTTTTCCACTTCCTTAAAACCCGTATCCTTCCCTGTCTTCTCTCCTTCCTTCCTCTTTTTCCTGAAGAAGCTGCCAGTGGTGGCGAAAGCTTGAATGTTTGTGTGTTTTTATGTGTTTTATGTTTCTATCGACGAGCCTGTACTTTGGGTAAGTCAAAAATCTTTATATATATAGTATTGTTGGCCAAGTAGGGTTCAATTTACGTCACAAAAGAAGTCGGGCCCAAGTGAAAATATATCGCCAGTCAGTTGTTCCGAATGTGTTACGTACGTGAATGCAGCCCACAGTTAGTGAAATGTTGCCCTCGCTGGCTGTAAGGCACAGTAAATCCCAAACAAGTGTGGCTTCAAAAGCATGTAAATACGTTGCCATTTGCATTAAGGCTGCTTCTGTCAGTCATCTGGAAAGTGGTCCGTGGAGCACACTCACTGTTTGTGGTGCAGTTCACACGCAGCCTGCTGGACCTCGAGCCTCTGCACTGGCCCAGGCAGCGGACTGAGGGCACCACTGCTCTGTGTGGCCCTGACATGGTGAGACAATCCAGAGCAGAAATTTTGTTTTTTAAATATGTTTCACCACAAAGGCCTGTAATAAGCCACAGCAGCACAACATAATAAAACATTTACTATTACAACTTGTTTAATTGATGCAACGTGGTTTCCATGAAACCCGTACTAGTGTGCTGCTTCTACAACTAAAGAAAAGATTTCAGCACTTGTAACTCACTGACCCACTCCCATGAACCACAGACATTGCCGAGGTGGGGTGGCTTGCGTGCCTCAACGATACAGATAGCCGTACCGTAGGTGCAACCACAGCGGAGGGGTATCTGTGGAGAGGCCAGACAAACGTGTGGTTCCTGAAGAGGGGCAGCAGCCTCTTCAGTAGTTACAGGGGCAACAGTCTGGATGATTGACTGAGCTGGCCTTGTAACATCAGCTAAAGTGGCTTTGCCACACAGCTACTGCGAACGGCTGAAAGCAAGGGGAAACTACAGCCGTTATTTTTCCCGAGGACATGCAGCTCTACTGTATGAACTTATGATGATGGCATCCTCTCGGGTAAAATATTCCGGAGGTAAAATAGTCCCCCATTCGGATCTCCGGGCGGGGACTACTCAGGAGGATGTGATCATCAGGAAAGACAATACTGGCATTCTACGGGTCGGAGCGTGGAATGTTAGATCCCTTAATCGAGTAGGAAAATTAGAAAATTTAAAAAGGGAAATGGATAGGTTGAAGTTAGATATAGTGGGGATTAGTGAAGTTCGGTGGCAGGATGAACAGGATTTCTGGTCAGGTGAGTACAGGATTATAAATACAAAATCAGTTGGGGGTATCACAGGAGTAGGATTGATAATGAATAAGAAAATAGGAATGCGGGTAAACTACTATGACCAGCACAGCGATCGAATTATCATTGTCAAGATAGATACGAAGCCAACACCGACAACAGTAGTACAGGTTTATATGCCAACTAGCTCTGCCGATGATGAGGAAATCGAAGAAATATATGAGGAGCTAAAGGAAATTATTCAGACAATTAAGGGAGAGGAAAACTTAATTGTTATGGGAGACTGGACTTCGGTAGTAGGACAAGGAAGGGAAGGGAAGATAGTGGGTGAATATGGTCTGGGCAAAAGGAATGAAAGAGGAAGCCGCCTGGTAGAATTTTGCACGGAACATAATTTAGTTATAACAAACACCTGGTTTAAGAATCACAAAAGAAGGTTGTATACGTGGAAGAGACCAGGAGACACGGGGAGATACCAGATAGATTTTATAATGGTAAGACATAGATTTCGGAACCAGGTTTTGAAGTGTAGAACATACCCAGGGGCAGACATAGACTCTGACCATAACTTGTTGATTATGAACTGTAGGCTGAAACTGAAGAAACTACAGAAAGGTAGGAAAATAAGGAGATGGGACCTAGATAAATTGAAGGAACCCGAAGTTCTTAAGAATTTCAGAGGGAGCTTCAGGCAACAATTGATAGAAACAGAGGAAAATAAAACAGTTGAGGAGGAATGGGTAAAATTGAGAGATGAAATAGTGAAGGCAGCAGAGGACAAAATAGGTAGGAAGGCAAGACCTACAAAGAATCCTTGGATATCACAGGAGATACTAAATTTAATCGATAAAAGGAGAAAGTATAAAAATGCAGTAAATGAAACAGGCAAAATGGAGTACAGACGACTAAGAAATGAGATTGTCAGGAAGTGCAAAATGGCTAAGCAGGAATGGCTAGAAGGCAAATGCAAGGATGTAGAAGAATGTATAAATAGGGGAAAAATAGATACAGCCTACAGGAAAATAAAAGAAACATTTGGCGATAAGAAAAACAGCTCTATGAATATCAAGGACACTGATGGAAAACCAGTTCTCAGCAAAGAAGGGAAAGCTGAAAGGTGGAAAGAGTATATAGAGAGGCTCTACAAAGGAAATGAACTTCGAGACATTATTGTAGGGAGGGAAGATGATGTAGATGATGATGAAATAGGAGATACTATACTGAGAGATGAATTTGACAGAGCACTGTAAGATCTAAGTCGAAACAAAGCCCCTGGAGTAGATGATATCCCGTCAGAGCTACTGAAGTCTCTGGGAGAACCAGCCATGACAAAATTGTTTCACGTTGTGTGTAAGATGTATGAGACAGGTGAAGTACCCTCAGACTTTAAGAAAAATGTTATAATCCCCATACCAAAGAAAGCAGGTGCAGACAGGTGTGAAAACTACAGAACCATCAGTTTAATAAGTCATGGTTGCAAAATATTAACACGGATTATATACAGAAGGATGGAAAAGCTGGTAGAAGCCGACCTCGGGGAAGATCAGTTTGGGTTCAGGAGAGATGTAGGAGCACGGGAGGCAATACTCACTTTACGGCTTATCCTAGAAGATAGATTAAGAAAAGGCAAACCAACATTTCTAGCTTTTGTAGATTTGGAGAAGGCTTTTGACAATGTTGATTGGAATAAACTCTTTAAAGTTCTGAAGCAAGCAGGAGTAAAATATAGGGAGCGTAAGGTTATTTACAACTTGTACAAAAACCAGACAGCGGTTGTCAGAGTTGAAGGGCATGAAAGGGATGCAGTGGTTGGAAGGGGAGTAAGACAGGGTTGTAGCCTTTCCCCAATGTTGTTCAATTTGTACATTGAGCAAGCTATAAAGGAAAGCAAGGAGAAATTTGGAGAAGGAATTAAAGTTCAGGGTGAAGAATTAAAAACATTGCGTTTTGCCGACGACATAGTAATTCTGTCAGATACAGCAAAGGACCTGGAAGAGCAATTGAACGGAATGGACAGTGTGCTGAAAGGTGCATATAAGATGAATATTAACAAGAGCAAAACTAGGGTAATGGAGTGCAGTGTAAGAAAATCAGGCGATGCTGAAGGAATTAGATTAGGTAACGAAACAATAAAGGAGGTAGAGGAGTTTTGTTACTTGGGCAGTAAAATAACAAATGATGGTCGCAGTACAGATGATATAAAATACAGAATGGCAATGGGTAGAAAGGCGTTTTTGAAAAAGAGAAATTTGTTAACATCGAATATTGATTTAAGCCTAAGGAAGTCCTTTCTGAAGGCATTTGTATGGAGTGTTGCCTTGTATGGGAGTGAAACATGGACGATAAGCAGTGTGGACAGAAAGAGGATAGAGGTTTTTGAAATGGGGTGCTACAGAAGAATGCTGAAGATTAGGTGGGTGGATCGCGTAACTAATGAGGAGGTACTGAACCGAATTGGGGAGAAAAGAAATTTCTGGCATACCTTGACTAAAAGAAGGGATAGATTGGTAGGACACATTCTTAGACATCAAGGAATTGTGAATTTAGCGTTGGAGGGAAGTGTGTGGGGTAAAAATCGCAGAGGGAGACCAAGAGACGCGTATAGTAAGCAGATTCAAGTGGATGTGGGTTGTCGTTCTTATGGGGAGATGAAAAGGCTTGCTCAGGATAGAGTAGGGTGGAGAGCTGCATCAAACCAGTCTCTGGACTGAAGACCACAACAACAACAACTCACTGACTTGATAACACCACTTAAAACTTCATTTTTAGCTTCCTTTAACATTAAATTATTTACTCCTGCCAAAACAACACAAATTTCTTCAGAAACGTCCCAATAAGATCTGCTAATGCAATATAAAATTCACTAACATCAACTTTACTTTCATCTGATGATGCAATACAATATTCACCACCATTATCATCTACATCATCTATTGATGTAGTATTGTTTTTGTTGTTGGGTTTTTTAAAGGGGGCTAAATGGCTAGGTTATCAGTCCCCTGTTCCTAGCTAACTTCATCTACATGACCATAGTTGCCACTGCTGCATCACTTCTCACTCCTGTTATACCTGTGACTCGCTTCCACTGACACAAAACAGTATAAATGACGTTCACCTACAACATTAAAATTATCATTTTTGTACTGTACATTCATCTTCCCCTAAATGTGAGGCCACTTTTGACTTTCAGTATTTATGCCCTTAAGAGTATCAACAATCCAAAGTTCATTTCAGTTGCTTAATGATTTTACAATTTCTATGTTCTACTTTCTCACTTGCATGCACCTTTTACAGTACAGTTTTGCTGAGAGGTTAAACTGCTCTGCCCTTTAAGACTGAAAGGTGTTCATATAAAGCATTAAACTTGGTGCTTCTATAACCACTCTTGCTTCCAATTCAGATGATAAATCTGCCTTTTCGTGTAAATTTAAAAACATCACCGGACTTCAATGTTTCTACCATGTCATCGGCCATTTAACCAGCGCTGATGATGTTCTCGTAGTAGCTGCTGTTGTATCGTGATGTGGTAGCAACTGCCATAGATTCCTCTGCATCCAAGGTGGTAGTTGATAAAATGCAGGAGAAGTATTTGGAAGAAATTAAAGTGGATAGAATGTACTACAATGGGAGACAAAAAGATTACTCGGCCTGAATAATTTAAAAGTCTAAGAACAGAGCATTACACATGCCCGACCTCAAAAGCGCGAGTGTTACCAACTCCAGCGGTCTGTGCAGCTTCAGCATTATCAAAACAGAAGAAAAACAATAGTTAAGATATAGTATATGTCAAGATTCATTGCACTTTAACTCATGTATAATTTATTTTGGAAAACATTGAGCATGTAGTTGACGCTTAAGAATAACACATGGGTACTTTTACAACAACAGTGCTTCTTACACATTTCATTGGATGAGTTGATAGACTGACGTTTTATGAATGCAACGGACATATGTTTGAACTGGAGTCTTTTTTTTTTTTTTTTTTTTTTTTTTTTTTTTTTTTTTTTTTTTTAGACCTCATGCAGGTAATATTATAAATATGAATTCGCCGGTGATCCAATGACTGTTAGCAGAATATGGAATCGGTGGGTTCAGGAGGCAATACAGAATGCCATGCTGGATCCCAATGGCCTCGTATCACTAGCAGTCGAGATGACAGGCATCTTATCTGCATGGCTCTAACGGATCGTGCGGCCACGTCTCGATCCCCGAGTCAACAGATGGGGACGTTTGCAAGACAACAACCATCTGTACGAACAGTTAGATGACATTTGCAGCAGCATGTACTATATGCTCAGATACCATGGCTGCGGTTACCCTTGACACTGCATTACAGACAGGAGCGCCTGCAATGGTTATGCAACGACGAACCTTGGTGCATGAATGGCAAAACATTTTTTCGGATGAATTCAGGTTCTGTTTACAGCATCGAGATGGTTGCATCTGTGTTTGGCAACATCGCAATGAACACACATTGGAAGCATGTATTCGTCATTGCCATACTGGCGTATCACCCGTTGTGATGGTATGGAGTGCCCTTGGTTACGTCTCGGTCACCTCTTGTTCGCATCGATGGCACTTTGAACAGTGGCCATTACATTTCAGATGTTACGACCCGTGGCTCTACCCTTCATTCGATCCCTGCGAAACCCTACATTTCAGCAGGATAATGCACAACCGCATTTTGCCGGTCCTGTATGGGCCTATCTGGATACGGAAAATGTTCGACTGCAGCACATTCTCCAGATCCCTCACCAATTGGAAACGTCTGGTCAATGGTGGCCGAGCAACTGGTTCGTCACAATACGCCAGTCACTACTCTTGATGAACTGTGGTGTCGTGTTGAAGCTGAGTGGGCACCTGTACCTGTACACGCCATCCAAGCTCTGTTTGACTCAATGTCAAGGCGTATCAAGGCCGTTATTACGGCCAGAGGTGGTTGTCCTGGGTACTGATTTCTCAGGGTCTATGCAGGAGCGTAGCAGGTGGGGTGTGGTCCGCACCAGGTATACCAACTCCAAGGTGGTGACAAAACTTGCCAGAGTTTCTTTTATTTATTTATTTTTATTATTTTTTGCCGTTTTACACCTGACACTTAATGGGAACGGCGGGCGTCGAGAGAGCCTGTGGACTGAGCCGACTCCTGCTGGTTTCTACATGTGCGCATTTCACCGCTATAGCGGAGTCATTGTTGGTGTAAATGTTTCAGCTACTGTACCATTGTTAACTGATGGGGATGTTGCCATTCTTCGTCTAGTATCATGAGTGACTGGAGACCAGAGTTTTCTTCAGAAATATATATTCATTTACACGTAAGTAAATGGTATATTTTTAATACAACTTCTTCTTCCTATAGTTTTAAGAAAGATAACAAGGGGTTTCTTCTCTGCTGATGATAAATGCGTGAATATTTTCTTTTTAATATTTTTTTGAGAATCAGTAAGATGTTTCTCCCATCTTTAGAAGTGATTACAATACCTATTCAGATGTTGCTGCCACTTTTAGCGTATAAACAGTCACTGTGCTATTTTTTCGTGATTTGAACGTTAAAATAAATTGTCATTTAGCCAAAGCAGCCGTGTTAATTATATATTACGAATTTACTTTGCGCTAGGATGTTAAAGTGCTCACATGTGCAAAGAAGGACCCAACCATGAGCTAGTCTAGCGTAAAACCAGATCTGTTTTCCGCCTTGCTATGAATGTGGTACGATGTATAGTGCAGAGGTTTCCAAACTGGATGTCACGACACCCAGAGGCGTCGCGTAGTGCCACTTAGGGTGTTGTAACAACAGTAATATCTTAAGATAAAATTAAAACATTGTGGAAAAAATTCTAAACATCCTTCAGTTCGTTCAGTGTGCACCTTAAGTACAAGTGAATCATGAAAATTAACATTTCTGTAAAGTATCATTTGATATAGATAAATCTCTCTAATTAAAATCAGTGTGTTTTTCGTAAAACTGTATATATTCGAAATGGTGTCGCGACTAGGAAGAGTCTGGAAATCTTTGGTATAGTGTATAAGAAAAATAGTTGAAAAAAGAAAAACCGTATGGGTTTATTATTTGACGCAACTTTGACGTCTAATAATCTCCTTATTGTGTGCTGTTCATGAATATCTGACCTCAGTAAAAAATGCATAAAAGCATTTTCTCCTATGGAACAACAGAGAATTGATTATAACTTATTGCATTTCAGGAACATTGCTCTTTTAAGCAATATTTGCCTAAAAATTTTAATAAGACTAAGAAGTGTTTGCTATAAATCAACGTGGAGATTTCTTTTTGCACATATTCTCGGTGTAGGCCCCTCCCCATACTTCTCAGGAAAAGGAAAAAAAAACTTATTTTGGTGGCGTCCATTAATTATGAGAGGTGATTTTGATGTTTTGTCGAGAGATGTGTAAAGTCCTATGTGTGTAAAGTCCTGTGGGACCAAACTGCTGAGGTCATCGGTCCCTAAACATACACACAACTTAAACTAACTTATTCTAAGGACAACACACATTCCCATGCCTGAGGGTGGACCCGAACCTCCGACGCTAGCAGCCGTGTAGTTCAATGACACGGCTAAACCCGCGCGGCTTCTCGAGAGAGATGGCGTAAAATTTTGCTCGACCCCCTCGTCCCCGCCCTATAATCTCACTGTTCAAAACGCGTATTTTAGTGTAAAGACGTTAATCTTTGCTTGATTACGCATGGTTTTATACGTTCTAGTAAAGGCAACAATGCGACACCTAATACATAGAAAAATCATGTATAAATGGCATAGCACACATATAATACACTTCAAAGTGGGAACCAGTTCTCGATATGTATCGTGTAAAATATGCTAATACAGAACCTTGACTGGTTGTCGAAAAACATTTTTATAACAAAACCTGTAAAATTTTATCATTGTATACAGCAAGTCTATAACACTTTTATTAAGGGATAGTCGGCCGCAGTGGCCGAGGAGACTGAGGCGCTCCAGTCACGGTCTGCATGGCCACTACGGTCGGGGGTTCGACATACATGATTTACATGTTCCTCCCATCCAAGTTTGGAGTCTATGTGAATACCTAGAAGTATTGCAGACATTCCCATTAACAGTTGTTGAGTTTTATTAGGGTTATATAGAAGTTTATTTGCTGAAAACCAGTCTAGGGCCCTGTCGAGATTTTCTTCTGTTAGTTTAGTCAGATCTTTGCTGTTCTGATGTGTGGTAATAAGTGCCGTGTCATCAGCATAGCACACGACTGGGTGGCCTAGGTTTTGTGGTAAATCATTGATTGCCACAATAAAGAAGAAGGGTTCAAGAATAGATCCTTGTGGAACTCCTGTATTGATGTCCATCAAGGAAGAATTTATATTTCTGACCGATAAAAATTGTTTTCTGTTGCTTAAGTAAGAATTTATAACCTCTAATGCGCTTCCCCGCACTCCATAGAACTCAACTTTCCTTAGCAGTATCTTGACTGGGATGCAATAAAAGGCTTTGCTAAGGCCACATAATACCAGGGATACCATGTTATTGCCTTCAAAAGCTGCTAAGGTTTGATCAATAATTTCCAAGATAGCCCCCATTGTGTTTCTCCCCTTGCGGAAGCCAAACTGGCTGTCGCATATGATGCTGTACCTTTCAAAGTAGCTGCTTATTTGTGTGTGTAGCAGTGCCTCGAATATCTTTGAGAATAGTGGGACAATTGATACTGGTCTATAACTCTGGGGAAGTTGTTTATCCCCTTTTTTGAACACTGGGACAACACTGGGACAACCGTACTCACCATATTGACGCTTCTTTCTCCGCGTGTATGTTATAAAACTAAAAAGTTGCAGCAAACAATCAACGGACAATGTGCGGCTTTGAGTATCGCGCTAACGGCTCGGATCAAGTGACTGGAGAGCAGAGTTTGGTCAGTCAAACGCACCCGCCGGCCGCGGTGGCCGAGGGGACTGCGGCGCGCCAGTCACGGTCTGCACGGCCACTGCGGTCGGGGGTTCGAATCCCCCCTCTGGCATGAATATTTGTGCCGTCCTTAGTATTAGCTAGTTCATAATTAGTTTGTAAGTTTAGGGACTGATGACCCCGTAGTTAAGTCCCAATAAGCTATACAAACATTTTGAATTTTAGGGATAAAAGTAAAGATGATGTGGAAGAATACGAAAGATTTATTTCAAATGTGTCAAAAATGAAGGAGACCATGTTCGTTTCATAAGCATTAGTATTTCCTTGAAGCAGTGCTACAGTAAAGGACATCCGCGATTAATGCGCGTGAAAAGAACGCTCGCTCGTATGGCGGCCTGGCGTTGGCTTCTCTTCACGCAGCGTCAGAGGCGCAGCACTGTGGCTGCCGCGCGTGTAAAAACAGGTCGTGTCTCCTGAGAGAAACAATCTAGGGGCTACTGTGTTACTACGTAATGGCTGCATATTATTGTCTAGGATTTAGCCATATTTTCGACGTGAAACATGTTGTACTTAATCTAAACCCATTTATCTCGTAGTTTTACACGTAATTGATGTACGCTCCCCTTTAGGCAGGTGATTTTCTTTCAAGGAAATAAGTTAAAGGTCGTTTTGTTCTAAAACTAAATTTTTAGCATGGTCGGAACTGCAGCTTTCTTTCTTAAAAGTCAGAATTCGTCCTCCAAAATATTAAAAGTACTTCCTACCCCCACTCCCTTTCGTTAGGAAATGCCAAACGGGCGACCTTTGCATGCCAAAACATTTATTGACTTGAAGCTTTCTACGCTAATATTACGTAATAATAGAAGTGAAAGTTTACGATAAGAAGGGAAACATTTCTTTTGTTGCTCTGTGAGATAATTACAGGGTTATTAGCGCAAAAATGGTTGGTGCAATATTTTACTCTTTTCATTTCAACAGATACGTTTTAAAACAAAAACAACATCGCTGTTCAAATCATTATCAAAAATTGGAATATTTCCGCTCTTTTTCTCATATGCAAATAAAGTTTGTAATCACCCATCCAAGAAATAAGATGAGCGAACTGCTTTTCCTAACACTGTTGGTATCTACTCATGAATTCATCACATGATGTAATTCTCTTATGGGTACATATTACACGGGGCGAATTTGGTCGCTAGTCGCTGGCGTATTTGGACGCAGCTGCTAAATTAGCTCCGTGTAAACAAGGACAGCGAACAAAGTCGCTGCTCTGAAACGCGAGCGTCTAAAGTTGAAGGGTGGGCTACTTTAGACGCTGGTCGCTGGCGTTTTTGGTCGCCCCGTGTCATATACGGGAGCGTATGAAGTAGCCACCAGTCGAGTCAAAATGTCTAAGGAAATTGTAAATGCTGTCGTTGTGTTTCTCGCAACAGTTTTAAAAGAACAATTAATGAATCAAACGCAAAACGGAAAAGTAGAAAAGAATAAAAAAATGGATTAGAAGGTGGATTGCGATGAGGGATAAATATGGTGCTTCTGCAAATCTTTTGGGTGAATTATCGTGTGAAAGTCCTTCTGCCTACAGAAATATAATGAGGATCACATAAGAAAATTTTGATAGATTACTGTAAATGGCAGAGGATAAAATAAGAAAACAGAATACCATCATGAGGATGAAGATCTCGTCAAGAATAAAATTTAAATAATCGTTGTTTTTAATGTCCCAAAATACTGGAAAACGTCGATAAATTTTCAGAAATTTGAATACTATTCCACTTTATATTTTGTTTGGTGGGACACAGAACTTTTAATATCTTTATTTACGTCGATGATGACAAAATTTCTCGTCGTTTTGACGACCGGTTTCGGTCTGGCTGACCATTTTCGAGTCTAAGCAAATCACAAACAGGAGGATACATCTAGTATTAGACTACCTTACAAAACATAAATGAAGCATTAAATTACAGTCATCAATACATGTAATATAGCCATATGGCATCATCACAGCATAAGTGTATCTTCATTAAGGAATGTAACAACAGTTATGATGTATAATATTTTTAACACGTTTTTTATACTGATGACTGTAATGCCTTATTTATGTTTTATAAGGTACCGTAGTCTGTCCTGTTTCCGATTTGCTGTAGACTTGAAAAAGGTCATGTCGCACCTTGGGAAACAGAACTGTTTGGTATTACCTAACCTCCAAAACAATATGTCATATGGTACGTCGTGTTTCAATTGTTTTTACGAAGACGCTAGCGCCTGAAGTCCCTGCGTGTCATTGCGTCAGCGTATTCATTCGCTATTCGCCCATACGCCGATCGACAACAGACGCCACCGACTAGCGATCAAATAGGCTCCGTGTAATATACCCTTTAGAGAAATTGAATTGACTGAATAGCGGATATTATCTTTGAGTTCCTGTAACGTGCGTATTTGTGTTGTGCACTTCATTCTTTAGTGCTTGCCTCAGCAGAAACTTCACGGCATAAAATGGAGTTCCGAAGGGCGAGACATGACTTTGTTACGTACGGTAACACTTCGTCAAATGCGTGCAAGGAAACATTGGTCCTGGGCTCCTGGCACCTATTGAAAAAACGCAAGGCTTCGTTATCTTTCACTCAGTTTATTTTTAAAAAATGTTGCAAAATGTTTTGCTCTTTATTTTTCACTGTTAACTGTGTCATTAAAATGGGGCCTATTATTCAGCCACCAATAACTGCGCACCACACTTCTATTTTTCTGATCGTGTAGGAGTTCCTCATGAAGCAGAACTAGGGTTGCCAGATCTCCGGGCGCCGTCCGGAGTGCCCGGGTTTGGAATGAGTTCTCCGGGTCTACGGGCCAATGATTCTCATCTCCGGGCTTGAATGTAACCTTCATCATAACTTTTTTTTCGTTGCTTTTTAAGTACTATGCTAATGTAGCGACGATCTACATCGAACTTAACGTAACTTAAACTAAGGACAAACACAACGTCCGTGCCCTAGGGGGAGGGGGATTCGAACCTCTGGCGGGAGCAGCCTCGCGCACTGTGGCAAGACGCCTCATTGCGCTGGGCCATTCCCGGCCGGCTCCTCTCTAGTAATTATGAATAACTTTATATAAATGTCAATTTCTTATTGCAACAAAACGCTACTTTTCTGTTCTTCCTGTGAAAACTTTTCATTGTTGCGTCGGTAGTAATCGGCTAGCGCGTTATTAAGCAAACACTGTTGCGGCAACGTGTCATCTGGCGACGTCTATTATTTGTGTTCGTTCGTTCATTGTTTATTATCAGTTTACCAGCGATTTTTGGAATACTCGGATCGTGTGAGAACAGACAAACTTACATTAACTCAGATTAGCGAGTAATAACAGTGAAATGAAGAGACGATATCTAAGTTCGTTCCGTGAAGAATGGTTGCAGAAAGAAAATTATAAAGAGTGGCCACAAAAAGTCGATACTGATCAGTGTATGTGTAAGTGCAGAATATGCACTATCTCATTTACTAGCTGGGAGGGAGGAGATGATGATGATTTTTTTTTTTTTTTTTTTTTTTTTTTTTTTTTTTTTTTTTTTTAAAGAATTCACAAGGGGGAGGGGGGCACGTCTGGTCTCCGGGCCTGTCTCGAGTTCAATCTGGCAACCCTAAGCAGAACAGGTCTATTGGTGCTCCAGTGTCGTTAGGTTAGGGCGTTAACTTAACCGTGGAAGTGGAATCAAGTCTCGTCTGAAAACATAATGAGGTAAGTATCCATATCGCGTCAACACTTGGTTCAAAAACAATTCGCAAAACCTAGCCCTGTACGAGAGATCAGTCCTGTGAAGTTGGCACCCCTTTTTTGGAAAATGTACATTTTTTCAGGGTTCTAGACAGATATGCAATAGTTCTGGAGTTTTCTGTACAAAATTTAAATAGTTCTGCAATATTTCACGAAATTCTGCAAAACTATTTAAATTTTGTACAGAGAACTCTAGAACTACAGAAGAAGTACCAAGAATTCTGAAAAAAATGTATATTCCACATAAAAGGGGTGCCAACTTCACACGACTCAGGTGCAATTTTGTGTACTTTATGTCCCTCATTTACGCACTTAGCTCATGAACTATTATCTGGGCAAAAAAATATCATTGGGATTTTCTGCAGAACTCTTTGAGAGCTATATAGAGCTGTGATCAGAACTATGTTTATGCTTACAGGCAAATAATTATTTGGAAAAAACTAAAATTTGTTATAATTTTTTCGCGAATTTGTGCAGAACTATTTAAATTTTGTACAGAGAACTCCAGAACTATTGCATATCTGCCTAGAACTCCGAAAAACATGCACATTTTTGAGAAAATGGGTGCCAACTTCACAGTAGCGTGTAAATGGATTCCCCATTATTGCAATTATCACATGAAATATAATCTGCACAGAAAAACGTCATTAAGATTTCCTGTAGAACTCTTTGAGAGCTATTTAGAGCTGTGATCAGAACTATGTTTGTACTAATAGGCAAAAAATTATTTTGAAAAAACTAAATTTTGTGGTAATTTTTCGTATTTTTTCGGCGAAATTTTGCAGAGAACTCCACAAAATTTAAATAGTTCTGCAAAATTTCGCCGAAAAAATACGAAAAATTACCACAAAATTTAGTTTTTTCAAAATAATTTTTTGCCTATTAGTACATGAACCACAGACATTGCCGAGGTGGGGTGGCTTGCGTGCCTCAACGATACAGATAGCCGTACCGTAGGTGCAACTACAGCGGAGTTGCCAGACAAACGTGTGGTTCCTGAAGAGGGGCAGCAGCCTTTTCAGTAGTTACAGGGGCAACAGTCTGGATGATTGACTGAGCTGGCCGTGTAACATCAGCTAATGTGGCTTTGCCACACAATTACTGCGAACAGCTGAAAGCAAGGGGAAACTAAAGCCGTTATTTTTCCCGAGGACATGCAGCTCTACTGTATGAACATACCTCTCGGGTAAAATATTCCGGAGGTAAAATAGTCCCCCATTCGGATCTCCGGGCGGGGACTACTCAAGAGGATGTGATCATCAGGAAAGACAATACTGGCATTCTACGAGTCGGAGCGTGGAATGTTAGATCCCTTAATAGAGTAGGAAAATTAGAAAATTTAAAAAGGGAAATGGATAGGTTGAAGTTAGATATAGTGGGGATTAGTGAAGTTCGGTGGCAGGATGAACAGGATTTCTGGTCAGGTGAGTACAGGATTATAAATACAAAATCAATTGGGGGTATCACAGGAGTAGGATTGATAATGAATAAGAAAATAGGAATGCGGGTAAACTACTATGATCAGCACAGTGATCGCATTATCATTGTCAAGATAGATACGAAGCCAACACCGACAACAGTAGTACAGGTTTATATGCCAACTAGCTCTGCCGATGATGAGGAAATCGGAGAAATATATGAGGAGCTAAAGGAAATTATTCAGACAATTAAGGGAGAGGAAAACTTAATTGTTATGGGAGACTGGACTTCGGTAGTAGGACAAGGAAGGGAAGGGAAGATAGGAGGTGAATATGGTCTGGGCAAAAGGAATGAAAGATGAAGCCGCCTGGTAGAATTTTGCACGGAACATAATTTAGTTATAACAAACACCTGGTTCAAGAATCACAAAAGAAGGTTGTATACGTGGAAGAGACCAGGAGACACCGGGAGATACCAGATAGATTTTATAATGGTAAGACATAGATTTCGGAACCAGTGTAAGACCTACCCAGGGGCCATAACTTGTTGGTTATGAACTGTAGGCTGAAACTGAAGAAACTACAAAAAGGTAGGAAAATAAAGAGATGGGATCTGGATAAATTGAAGGAACCTGAGGTTCTTAAGAATTTCAGAGGGAGATGTGGCAACAATTGACAGAAACAGGGGAAAATGAAACAGTGGAGGAGGAATGGGTAAAATTGAGAGATGAAATAGTGAAGGTAGCAGAGGACAAAATAGGTAGGAAGGCAAGACCTACAAAAAATCCTTGGATATCACAGGAGATACTAATTTAATCGATGAAAGGAGAAAATATAAAAATGCAGTAAATGAAACAGGCAAAATGGAGTACAGACGACTAAGAAATGAGATTGACAGGAAGTGCAAAATGGCTAAGCAGGAGTGGCTAGAAGGCAAATGCAAGGATGTAGAAGAATGTATAAATAGGGGAAAAATAGTACAGCCTACAGGAAAATAAAAGAAACATTTGGAGATAAGAAAAACAGCTCTATGAATATCAAGGACACTGATGGAAAACCAGTTCTCAGCAAAGAAGGGAAAGCTGAAAGGTAGAAAGAGTATATAGAGAGGCTCTACAAAGGAAATGAACTTCGAGGCAATATTGTAGGAACGGAAGAGGATGTAGATGAAGATGAAATAGGAGATACTGTGCTGAGAGAAGAATTTGACAGAGCCCTGAAAGACCTAAGTCGAAACAAGGCCCCTGGAGTAGATGATATTCCCTCAGAGCTACTGAAGTCTCTGGGAGAACCAGCCATGACAAAATTATTTCACCTAGTGTGTAAGATGTATGAGACAAGCGAAGTACCCTCAGACTTTAATAAAAATGTAGTAATCCCCATTCCAAAGAAAGCAGGTGCAGACAGGTGTGAAAACTACAGAACCATCAGTTTAATAAGTCATGGTTGCAAAATATTAACGCGAATTATATACAGAAGATTGGAAAAGCTGGTAGAAACCGACCTCGGGGAAGATCAGTTTGGGTTCAGGAGAAATGTAGGAACACGGGAGGCAATACTCACTTTACGGCTTATCCTAGAAGATAGATTAAGAAAAGGCAAACCTACATTTCTAGCTTTTGTAGCTTTGGAGAAGGCTTTTGACAATGTTGATTGGAATAAACTCTTTCAAGTTCTGAAGCAAGCAGGAGTAAAATATAGGGAGCGTAAGGTTATTTACAACTTGTACAAAAATCAGACAGCGGTTGTCAGAGTTGAAGGGCATGAAAGGGATGCAGTGGTTGGAAAGGGAGTAAGACGGGGTTGTAGTCTTTCTCCAATGTTATTCAATATGTACATTGAGCAAGCTATAAAGGAAAGCAAGGAGAAATTTGGAGAAGGAATTAAAGTTCAGGGGGGAGAATTAAAAACATTGCGACATAGTAATTCTGTCAGATACAGCAAAGGACCTGGAAGAGCAATTGAACGGAATGAATAGTGTGCTGAAAGGTGCATATAAGATGAACATTAACGAGAGCAAAACTAGGGTAATGGAGTGCAGTGTAAGAAAATCAGGTGATACTGAAGGAATTAGATTGGGAAACGAAGCAATAAAGGAGGTAGATGAGTTTTGTTACTTGGGCAGTAAAATAACAAATGATGGTCGAAGTACAGAGGATGCAGAATGGCAATGGGTAGAAAAGCGTTCTTGAAAAAGAGAATTTTTTTTTAACATCGAACATTGATTTAAGCCTAAGGAAGTTATTTCTGAAGGCATTTGTATGGAGTGTTGCCTTGTATGGGAGTGAGACATGGACGATAAACAGTGCGGACAGGAAGAAGATTGAGGCTTTTGAAATATGGTGCTACAGAAGAATGCTGAAGATTAGGTGGGTGGATCGCGTAACTAATGAGGAGGTACTGAACAGAATTGGGGAGAAAAGAAATTTCTGGCATACCTTGACTAAAAGAAGGGATAGATTGGTAGGACACATTCTTAGACATCAAGAAATTGTGAATTTAGCGTTGGAGGGAAGTGTGTGGGGTAAAAACCGCAGAGGAAGACCAAGAGATGGATACAGTAAGCAGATTCAGATAGATGTAGGTTGCCGTTCTTATGTGGAGATGAAGAGGCTTGCTCAGGATAGGGTATTGTGGAGAGCTGCATCAAACCAGTCTCCGGACTGAAGACCACAACAACAACACAGAGAACTCCAGAACTATTGCATATCTGTCTAGAACTCTGAAAGAAGTGTACATTTTCCAAAAAAGGGGTGGCAACTTCACAGGACTCGAGAGATCACCAGATGTTAATTGTTGACTGTTACTATCATTTAGGGCTCTACCCCAAATACTTGATTTTTGTGCTAGAAATGTGCGTGCGCCAGTCCAATAAATGGAACACCCATGTACTGTACATGTGGACACAGGCACCCACAAAAACACTACTTTTTAAAACTCCCATAAGGGAGGACCAGAAGAGACTTTCACAAGGAGCTTAAAAGTAACATATTATCATGAAAAGGAGGAGAAACATCACAGAAAAGAAAGATATTCTCTAACACTAACGTTAACTAGCTTTCAACACAGTGTTACTTGCAAGGGGTGTGTACGTAAAATACGTACGGTACTTTGCCAACTTTGTATGCAAAAATGTTTAGAAATACTTCAGTATTTCAGTGAAAACAGAAAAAGGCTTTGAGCTGTAATATTTATACGCCATTTACGTACTAAGTGAAGTTTCTTTCATTTTGGACGTAATAATTTCAGTGTCGTTGTTGATAAGTCAGTGTTTTTTGTACATAAATAATTGAAAATTTTCATTATGGTTTCGTTTTATCAGTGTGTGTGTCACAAAATTGCTTCAATCCGAGAGTGAAATTGTAGTTGACGAAAAAACAGCCAGAAATTGTGCAGCAATAAGAGACGATATCCTCGAAGAACCTGATGGGTTGGCAGAAAACAGAAACTTTTCTACGGCTGATTCGACTGTTATCTAAATACGACCCTGTATTAATGGAACATTTGATCAAACTAGAACAGTCCACTCAGTCACAGGTAGGCAAATTATTTGCGAGCTATTTATCCCCCACCACACAAAATGGGTTTATCTCACTTCTGGGCGGAATGGTCAACGAAAAGATTTTAAAAGATATAAAAAATGCTAAGTATTTTTGTATCACCTTGGATAGCACGCCGGACATATCGCACATAGACCAGATCAGAGAAATTATTCGCTACGTTCACATAGAAAACAAAAAGAAGTAAAAGAGTCATTTTTGGGTTATTTTCAGCAAACAGGGAAGAAGGCTGTTCACGTAACAGAAGATATTTTATGGGCCATTGCAAAAGACGGTCTGGATATAACGATGTGCCGAGGACAAGGATATGACAACGCCACTACAATGGTTGGGGTACATTCAGGCGTTCAAGCAAGAACCTGTGAACTTATCCTAAGGCACTGTTTGTACCCTGTGCAAACCACTCTCTCAAACTTTGTGGATTGCATGCTTTTGCAGCAGTTACTTTGTGTGACTTTCTTTGCAACCTTAGAAGGTTTGTATGTGTTTTACTCAGCTTCTACCCATAGATAAACGATCCTTTTGGAAAACGTTGGAGTTACAGTGAAGAGAGTGTCAAATACACGATGGAGAACCCACTACGAAGCAGTGAAATCTGTGTTTCAGTGCTTTAAATGAGCGGTCTAAGGCGTCTCGCTGCGGAGAGCGCGATTGCTCGCCATCGGAGGTTAGAGTCCTGCCTAGGGCGCGCGCGCGTGTGTTTGTGTTGTCCTTCGGTTAGTTAACCTTAGTTTAAGTAGTTTGTAAGTACGGACTGATGACCACGCAGTTTGGTCCGATAGAATTACAAACATTCGAACATTTTTAGTGCTTTAAAAAGATTATTTATGACACTGATTATTCGGAAATCTTGGAAACAAGGTATATGCTCTAACTCTGTTGCCTGCAGTGAGTGATTTTTCGTTTTTGTGTTTTCTGTATTTGTGGAATACTGTCTTACAAGAGGTCAACCAAGCTGAAAAGTATTTACAGATTCGTGGGTTCAGCTTTGAAATGTGTACTAACAAGATAAGGAGTCTTAAGCTCTTTTTGAAAGACAAATCAGGTTGTGGACGAAACCTTTCGATTTTCGAAGGACACATGTGACGAGATGGGTATTCCTGTCGACAAAAGAAGAGATATTAGGAAGAAGAAAATGATTCATGGGGAAAAGGCTGCAGACGAGACTTTGACTTTGCACCAGGAACTGAGGAGGTCAATGTTATAGAGTGCATCGACAGGTTTCAACAAGAAATTGATACACGTTGCAGAGACATGGAATGTATATCACATCGTTTTACTGTTTCAGAGCCCAGAAATCTGATTACAACTTCAGAAAAGGAACTTCCCATGATTGAAAAATGTTTAATTGACAATTACCATGAGGTTTCTGAAGATGGTATCCTCGCAGAAATTCCACGACTGCGACGATGTCCCAAAAGAAGAATCTCTTGGACGGGCATCTTTAAGAGTTTTACACTTTGTTATTGAATATGAAATTTCTGAATCTGTTCCAAGGACGTAGCCAAAGGGGGGGGGGGGTCGGGACCCCCCTATCACCTAAACGATACAATACTACTCAAACTTATGCAAAGGACAAAAACACACAAACACACATCCATGGTCGAAGGTGGACTCCAATCTCCGAAGGGACTAAATGAAATAAGAAACGACCTAGCTACCATGTGAAACGGAATGATATTGTTATTATCAATCATATGACGAAAAAGAGTACGCAGTATCGACAGTCAACAAAGCCATCTATAGATTTTAATTATCGATACATCTATAACAGCATCGGCTATTGCCTAGTCCTCCTTTAGCCATTGTCCATTGTTGGCCTTACTTCATTATTGCTATGTTAAGCACTGCAGTTCGTACTTGCAGTAGAATATAATGTAACTGCTGTCGTTTATTTGTTTTGTGCTGTTAAGATAGTTTCCAATTATAGATAACTTCATAACAAGAAAAAAAGAGAAAAACCGACTTTCACTTGTCCACTAGTGTTATGGTAAGAAATCAATATGCAAGGTATTTATGCTGATGCAAAAATTAATGTAAATTTTGCGAAACACCAAGCTACAGTCGTGGCTTACAAGCAGCGAGCTTGGTGACATGCAACCGTATCGTTGCCTGTATTCAAATACAAAGAAACACTTCTCATCTGATAATGTGAGTTCGTTTGGAATAACAACTGAAGGTTCTGCTGGCGCATATTGAAACAATTTTTAAGAAACTTTTCCTAAATGTTGTATATAAAATACTGTAGTATTTGTAAGAAGGTCTAACAAACGCAAACTATCTACATAAAATATAAATATGTTAAATTTGTTTTTAGAATAGTAAATGAAAACACGAGCCTTTGTAAATTTCTCTTTAACAAGTCGGACCCCCCATTGATAATATTCTGGCTACGTCACTGTCTGTTCCGAACCTCACTTTGGCATTAAGATTTTTCTTAACTTTGTGTGTTTCGGTAGCGACTTGTGAGAGAAGTGTCTCAAAGCTGAGACTCATTCAGAACTACCTTAGGTCTGCTATGAGCCATAGTTTGGCAATTTTGTCAATTGAAAATAGTGTGGCTAAAGCTGTTGAGTTTGATGATGCAATTTCAAAATTTGATTTAGCGAAAGTTAGACGGGTGAGATTGTAAACTGCTTGTGAAAGTCACCAGTCATTAAGACAATCGTTAGCTATTTGTTCTGCTTGATTAATAATCAATTAAACTATGTTATCTATAAAAACTAGTTTTATTTATTTACTTTCATACAAACTAAATAACTTTCTATTTTGCTCATTTCATTACGTGTATCAAAAATTTATTCCTCTCTCCTTGAATTTTTTTTTTTTCTTCATATCTTCAGTGAGGTTGGCGGGAGTGGTGGTGTGTGTGAGTGGGTGTGTGTGTGTGGGGGGGGGGGGGGGGGGGCGGGGGTGACAAGTTGGACCACCGCACCGGGTGCCAAACTACTTAGCTACCGGTATGCCACTGCTGGCATGTAAGAAAAAGTATCCCAACGGTGTGCGCAGGAAGAGTTCCAGATCCCGTTCCCTCTGCCGTGTAGAGGGCCCTGCGGTGCCGTGGCCTGCAACTGTGGCGGGATTTCCGCTCCCGCCCTGTGAGTGGGCCTTTCAACTTTTTTGCAATGGAAGAATCGTCAAACATAATGCCATTAAGCTTATATGTACAATCACTATATTTAAAAGTTTGGCGACTTTTACCGTATGGCAGCAGGCCAGTGAAAGCTCGCCTGCTCGAACTTCAGTCACTTCACTGGACTGAAGTTGCACAAAATAATTCTGTAGAGTTTTACTGCAGCTCTATCTGTTAATTTGTTTCTTTGACCTAATGCATTCAACTATGTTGGAACGATCACCATGACTTCAACTAATAAAACAGTTACACACTGTGTGGTATTACCCCACATTGTTCCCTATTTTATTTCGGGATTTATTCCATTACAGTTTCGTTTCTTTTCGTCTGGCCTGCCATCTGCAGTCCAGACAGTTTTGTTTCGGATAGCTGGCCGCACACGGAAGCGAGCCGAGCTGGTTCGTATCGGCCGTGACGTACTGTACGGTGCAGTACCGTGGGAAGCATTCGTTCGCTGCGGCAGTCAGGGCGGTTCTTCCCGGCCGCTGTCGAGGCGGGAACCGCGTGCTTTTCATTTCATTATTTTGCCGATAATATTTTCTGAGACATAACTCCAACCTACCGAAGGATTACGATCATGTCTTATTAGATTAATTACAATTTCAGATTCATTTAAAAGTGCAGCTTTTCCATAAACTAAAAATTATAGAAAGTGATTTGTTATTGGCTGATACAAATCAGCCAATCGGGTGAAAGCTTCTAACATCTAGGCGCCAAGTCAGAGCGTGGGCTCTGTACTAGTGATGGGCAGTTCGGATCTTTCACCGTTTCGAAACATAAGGATCATCTGAGTCTAGTGAGTCGACTCACTGTTTCGGCACACGAAACATCTGGCGTGCCGTAGAGTCGTGCGCACGCTACTTTCCCCGATTCACGTGAACCAAAACAGCTGCAGGGCGCCACAGTGAGTCGACTCACTGCTTCGACACTCGAAACACTTGACATGCCGTAGCCCTGCGTCCTGCTGCCTCCGCTGATTCACGAGAGTCGAGAAATCTGCAGTAGGGCGACACAGCAAATACGAAACATCTATGGAGTATCAACATGGTTTTAGTAAGTTATTCACTAGACTTAATAGAACCGCACATGATTTGTTTGCTACAACGATTTTACAATCGAGTTAAAGCGTAAACGTTTCGTAAGTTACTCGTATTTTCGTACAAACAAATATTGTAACAAAGGAAGCACAAAATAGTAATGTTCAGATTCCAAAGTCATGAAACTTTTTCCAATCTTCCAAATTCCATAAATAAGTTTAAATAAAACAAGAAGGATCATGGTTCATATGTCTACGTGCATCCATAAATGAATAACTTTTTAAACAATCAATACAAACAAAATATTTAAGACTAGCTGAACTCCCGCTGCTTCGCATGCGTAGGCTGGTTGGTCTGCATCAGTTGTCTCTTTTTAATCCTGATGAAGAATCCATATCTTACGTTTCGTAGTTATAGCTTGAAATTTGAGTTAACAGAACCATATTTTTGAAAATCAATTTTTGCATCTCGTATTTCACCCCCTTATTGGTCGAATTTCCAATTTTAAATTTGAGCCCCGAATCCAAATCCGAATATTTGTAGTTCTAACTTCAAAATTGCCTAAATAGCCATAAAATTTCGAAAAACATCCCCTCTTCAATTTAACCCCCTTGATGGTTGAGCTTCCAAAAATACCGAAACACGTATTTTTAACGTCTAGCCAACTATACAGATATCAATTTTTGCAGCTCTAGCTTCAAAATTGTATCAATAGCAACGTGTTTTCAAAAAGAATTTTTGATCCTCTATTTAACCCTCATACTTGTTGAATTTCCAAAAATACTAAAAATCATGAGATTTTTAATCCTGACCAAGATTCCCTCTCCGAAGTTTCGTAGTTGTAGCTTAAAATTTGAGTTAACAGCAACATATTTTTGAAAATCAATTTTTTGCGTCCCTATTTTACCCCCTTTTTTGTCGAATTTCAAAAAATGCCGAAACACGTGTCTTTTAAATTCGAACCATGAATTAAAATCCGAAGTCTCGTAGTTCTAGCTTCAAAATGGCCTAAATAGCAACGTATTTTCAAAAACCGTTTCATCTCCTATTTCACCCCCTTACGGACGGAATGTCGAAAAATCGCTTCTTAAATGACGCCTACAGAGTAAGATCAACACCCTCCACAAATTTCAAGTTTCTATCTTCAGTGGTTTGGGCTGGGCGATGATGAGTCAGTCAATCAGTCAGTCAGTCAGTCAATCGGGACACTGCTTTTTATATATAGAGATTTGTTCCTAAGACATGTTTAATGCAATCAACAGATATTACTACAAGTATTAACACAAGCAAACACATTTCACAATTTACGTGACGAAACCAAAAAACTGAACTAAAATTTTTCAATATCCAGACAGTTATTGTAATAATCAGATTCATCTTAAGTCAGTCTAATAAAAGAGAATCAGTTACAGTTTCTTTAAATTGAAATTAAAAAACGTTATTTTTGTCATCTTACTGAGAATGCGGTTTCGTCTCGATGAAATTATTTGCCCTTGCTTCGAAAAGATGCGTTCACCTGGCACAAATGTAGCAACAATGCATAACAACGCTTTTTTCACGCGAAACTACCTCAAAATATCGAAGGACTTCACAACTTTTCTCGGTGGTATCCCAGTTTTTAAAACTCAGTTGAAGGGTATTGGTAGCATAATTCAAAAATCTCGCGTGGCGCGTTAGCGGGACAACTTCAAACCGGTTGCCCGCCTGGGCGCTGTGTCGAACTCACCCAATCAGTCAGACAGCAAAACGCATGTTAACGGTATCTAGCGTCCGATACATGAGTCACAAGATTCTTTGTCTCGAAACAGCACCGATTCAAATTTCGACTCAGTCGAACAGTTCGCTGACTCGACTCAACTGAGTCGAAACATCAACTCAGTAGCCAACTCTACTCTGTACCCAGTCTGCAACAGGCCACAGGACTGTTAACACGTATGTGAAAGGCTAGGGTCATAAAGTGTATAATTAGGCGTAATTATCCGCCAGATAAAGTGATATTAATGAGAATTATCTGCTCTACAGTGACGAGCAGAGCGTGTGAAGTTTTGGTGCTGATATTGTGTGAATTAGACGAGCTACGGCTCCGAGGATAGTCTGCAAGGAAAAGAAGTTAATATTGTCATTGCGACACAGTTGATAAATTTAATAATTAACAGATTCAATATTGAGAAGGTGCTCAACAGATTTAATTACCGGGATATTTCAGAAGTTTGTAAATCTGTTTCCAACGTAGTTAGCCACACTAAAGTTAAGAAACAAAATTGTTCAGAAAGGCCGATTTCATTTCAAGTAGGCAGAAACATTTTCTCTTGTTATATTAATTTCCAGCAACACACGACGAGATTTACATTCCGTCAGAGTCCACGGCTGGCGGAGAAAACATCCAATAGGACTTAATCGAGTCTGTATAATCTGGTTAAGCAAGCCTGAACGGTGTTTGAACGAGGTAGGAGGAGAGGGCGCACACCGCAGAGAGTTGAAAACTGTTTTTGATATTGACATTTATTCAGAGAGAGAGTGTGTATGTGTCCGCGTGTAACTCCACTCGGCAAATTTATTCCGAGCTACGGCGGCACTTTCCCGTAGCTAGCATCCCGCAAAAGAACTGTACCGTCATTTCATAATTGCCCAGTGAGTAACCGTTACAACTGCTTCGTAATCAAAACGACCTTCCTTAAAGAAAGGTCATTCAATGGAATAGGAGTCACTGAATTTGCTGCACGTGGCGGAATTTCGTTTCACAGCACTGCAGCAACAATATCATTAATATGAGAAAAAAAAATCTTACAGTTTCTCTAACATCAACATCTAACCGTTCTGACAAGTGTCATGTCAATCTGACGGTTTCATAACTCTGATACGATAATACAATTACTTTTTAGCGAAAATTCCGCTCAAAGTTTCAGTGTATCTGTACTGATATTGTTATTACCTGTAAGTGACTGTTGAGATTAGACAAATAAGCTAAAATGTATTAATTTCTCATTTGTATTTCGCTTAATCTAGCGAAATCTCAAGGTTTGAGAAAGTTTCACGAAATGTATTTCAAAATTGAATTCCGAGACATTTGAGCGATCCAAACCAACATATCGGGACTCATGAATGAAAACCGAGACAATTCCTGTTTTCCGGACGATTGGTCTCCCTAGGTTGAAGGCATGAATTGATTTTTCTGTTACACAGAGTGCGTTGGTATATTGGTTGGCGTGTACTCGACAAGTTTGCTGTAATTCCAATCCACTATTATCAACTTATTCAACCTCTTAAATTCAACAGCATGTGTGTTGGAAAGACATTTAATTCAACAAACGTAAATACAAGCTGCGAGAGAAATCTGTGTACTGCTGAAGGTAAATGTGAAGATGGTAATATTGTCATGGACAACATTTTAAAAACGACGAAAACACTATGTAAAGTGTAACTCACGTCATTTGTCTATACTTTTGTTGCAACAACTCGTTCTGTACGCTTTGATTCAAATGTGTAACTGAGTTTTTCGCCATTGATAAATTAAAAACTTATTACTGCTATTATTACGTAGTGTTTAATACCTCTTGTCCTATTTTTAAGACTTGTTTTAGAGACAACGACTGAGCTATAACAATATTCACCGCCATTGCGAGCGGATAGTTAATCTCTGTATATAAAAAGCAATGTCCCGACTGTCTGACTGACTGACTCATCATCGCCCACCCCACTGAAGATAGAAACTTGAAATTTGTACAGGGTGTTGATCTTATTCTGTAGGCGTCATTTAAGAAGCGATTTTTCGATATTCCGTCCGTAAGGAGGTGAAATAGGGGATGAAACATTTTTTGAAAATACGTTGCTATTTAGGCAATTTTGAAGCTAGAACTACAAAATTTAGGATTCTATTCAGGGTTTGAATTTCAAAGATAAATGATTCGGCATTTTTTTTTTTTTTTTTTTTTTTTTTTTTTTTTTTTTTTTTTTTTTTTTTTTTTTTGAAATTCAACAATAAGGGGGTAAAATAGGGGACGCAAAAGAATTGATTTTCAAAAATATTTTGCTGTTCACTGAACTTTTAAGCTACAACTACGAATCTTGTGACATGGAATCTTTGTCAGGATTTAAAAAAACACGAGTTTCAGTATTTTTGGAAATTCAACAAGTAAGAGGGTAAAATAGGGGATGAAAAATTCTTTTTGAAAAGACGTTGCTATTAAGACCATTTTGAAGCCAGAGCTGCAAAAATTAGTATTTGTATAATTCTTTAGAATTTAAAAAAATACGTGTTTCGATATTTTTGGAAATTCAACCATCAAGGGGGTTAAATTGAAGAGAGGATGTTTCTCGGAAATCTTCTGTTATTAAGGCAATTTTGAAGCTACAACCACATAAATTGGTATATGTTTTCTTTGTCAGAATTAAAAAGATACGTGTTTCGGTAATTTTCAGAAAATTAATCATTTAGGGGGTGAAATAGTGGATGAAACTTGTTTTGAAAATACGTCGCTACTAAGCCAATTTTGAACCAGAATTACAAAAAATGATATTTGCATACTTGGTTGCAATTTAAAACACACTTGTTGGGGTATTTTTTCGAAATTCAACTATTAAAGGAGTACCATAGGGGTTACAAGTAGTAAAATCAAATATTCAAATGAAACTTCCTGGCAGATTAAAATTGCGTGCCGGAACCGGGCCTCGAACCCGGGACCTTTGCCTTTCGCGGGCAAGCGCTCTACCGACTTTTTTTTTTTTTTCCCTGCCGAATGCAGTAAGAATTATTGTGAAAATACACTGTTCTTACTATATTGTAGAAATTAAGAAACAGCTCTAAGGGTGTGTCTTCTCTACACACTTGCAAATTAAAACATTGATCTAACTTAAATGCATAAGTTTGGGTGCATCGTTTCGTGCGGTTATAAATTATGAAATAAAATATTGAAAGCATACACTGCAACACAAAAGCACTTCACTATGATGTAAGTCTTCCCCTGAGGCCTTCAGTCCTGACAGGGTTACACAAAGAAACTAAAAACACACGAAACCATCTCACTGATGACAATAAACAATAACCTTTCTTTTTTCTTCTATTTATTCTCGTGCTTTCGTTTTCGTTGTCTTTTTGATCATATTACCCGACTGTCAAGTCGCTGTAGGATTACATTATATATGATCTGTCAAGTTAACGGACAAAAATGCTTCACATTTCAGATAATTAGTAGGTCGCAATTCGTCCTTATGATGTCCAGTCCAGAGAAATGTTACAAATTCAGGTAATCATTCAAAGTTAAAGATAATTTTAATGATCGACAAGTCTGAGTATCCATAGAGTGGCATTTTGTTTCATGGTGGGGTATAATTTACACCGCGGGACACTGGCGTTCGTTACTAGAAGACGATGATATCCGTGGCATTCTCTAATAAAAATAAATAAATAAATAAAAACCATAAACACATACAACATACAGTCATAAAACAAACACTTTGTATATATAAAACACATCAACCTCGCAGATTGTCGACGTGAACGTTGACAAATAAACTAAGCACAGTTAAATCTTTGAAGTTAAAACAGAGGCCTCCCACTACTAACACCAGGCGGCGCGAACAGAACTACGCGTAACTATTTCATTTACACAAACGACACCACCTTTGCGATGTTGTACCCCAACCACAGCTCGTACAATATGTGCGGGTTTGAGTCCCGTCACCGCAAATCCCCCTCCTCCGCCCAGTCGATCCTTTCGACGACAGGAGGCTGCAATGACGCTCCCTCCACGTCCATAGACACGTCACTACCTAAAGGTCCGGATACATCAGTCGCTGCTTCTACAGTTGACTCAGACTGGGAAGGATGCATTGACGGACGAGCTCTTCTCTGGTGTTGTTCCTCAGCATTCCGTTTTACAGGCGCAAGTGAATTCGGAGAACCAGAAGGAGGATCCACCGCCATCTCAATCTCCCCCTTTTTTAATTGACGAACGGTCACCTCGCGCCGCTGTTCCGCGTCACTTGTAATCTTTCCTTGAGCAATATGTTGCCGAAGGTCTCCGTCGCCGCTCTGTCCTGTCCGTTGTGACAACTTCTTCCTTTGTCTGCGTTTTAAGGACGCAGACGCCTTCCTTTCCGGCGACGGACTACGATCTTTTCCGTGGTAACGACCCGACTTCTGATTACGGGAGCTGCTGGCACTGCGTGACCGGGTTGAAGAACTATCCTCTTCTGAAGCTGCATCTTGTTGCGGCCGTGATATGTCAGGGTCATCTTTATGTCCGGGTTGAAATTCTGTCTCACAAACCAAGACATGATTCGGACCTGCAATTGATGTCACGTCGGGAATTTTAGTAATCTCGGACACAGTCAGGGTTTTAATTCTCTGTTCAGGTTCGATAACTGTCGACGCTTTAAGGATCTGAAGGGGTTTTCCGTCTATGTCTCGCGGAACTTCAGCAGGTTGAGATTCCGGCAACGATGCGGCTACATTGGCTGGTGCGACGTGTCCCGACACTTCCGAATGCTCTGCGACAGGTGCAGTGTCCATGGCGTATATACCGGCCTCCGGTTCTGTCTCCAGTACTACATGTCTCGGGGTGGCGGGAACAGAACCAAGTGCCACCGCCGCGTACGTTGTGTCTGCCTCACCTCCGTCCCGTGGCAGTTGGACTGGCCGCTTGCGTCTCGGACAGTCTTGCCTGAAATGTCCCATACTGTTGCAAAGAGAGCACGTCTGAGGTTGCCCACTGTAAGTGACAAACGCTCGATGGCCGTTAACATAAACAAATGACGGGATATGTGTCCTCATTATTATTCGCACACTTCTCACACCGTTGTCTACTTGGTACAAGTAAGCACTCGACCATTTTTCCAACCGACTGAGCTATCCCGACACGACTCACAATGCCGCCTTACAACTTTACTTCCGCCAGTACCTCGCCTCCTACTTTCCAAACTTCAAGCTCTCCTGCGAAATATGGAAGACTAGTACTCCTGGAAGAAAGGATATGGTGGAGAAATGGCGTAGCCACAGCCTAAGGGATGGTTCCAGAATGAAACTTTCACTCTGCAGCGGAGTGTGCGCTGATATGACACTTTCTGGCAGATTAAAGTTTCATAGGAAGTCTCCGCTGCAGAGTGAAAGTTACATTCTGGAAATGTTGATTTTTTTTATCTTAAGAGCCTTAACTCCGGGTCATCAGTCCCTAAGGCTTACAAAGTTATTAAACTAACTTAGATTAACGTATGCTAAGGACAACACGAATACCCATGCGCGAGGGGCGAATCGAACCCCCGACGGCGAACAGCAGCGCGCACCGCAGCATGGCGCCTCAATACGCACGGCCATTCTGCCGCGGCTACAAGTAGTGTCAACACTTCATTACGATAGTACTTAAGCGATATCTATGAAAATTTATATTAAAAAGGAGAAACAACTGGTGCAGACCAACCGGCGTACGCATGCGAAACAGCGGGCTTTAAGCTAGTTTTCTATATAATTCTGTCTTATCTTTTTCCGAAGATTCCGTTCAGTTTAATTCATATGACATAGTTTTAAAAGTGTCATGAAATTTCAGCATACACAATCTTTTTTCTGGTCCACAGAAATTTCTAGTCAGCCTGGCCTGTAAATATTTTAACAATTTAAACGCATTAAGAACTTATTTCCCTTAAATAGCGATCCTAAGAATAAAATTAACTTCAATTTCTTATTGATATTAAGATAGATGTTGCATCTAGTAGGTGAGTGAAGTTTGGAATATTCGGTCCTAAGTAAGAGCAGGGCCGTATTAAGAATGGAGCGGGGTCAGGCAGTAAAAAGCACTGTCTAACATATACAGTCGCGACACTCACTGCTGTGGAAGTTGTTACCAACTGACAGTTGCAACGCCGGCCGCGGTGGCCGAGCGGACTGAGGCGCTCCAGTCACGGTCTGCACGGCCACTACGGTCGGGGGTTCGAATCCCACCTCGGGCATGGATATTTGTGCCGTCCTTAGTCTTAGTTAGTTCATAAATAATTTGTAAGTTTAGGGACTGATGACCCCGTAGTTAAGTCCCATAGACTATACAAACATTTGAACATTTTTTTTTTTTTTTTTTTTTTTTTTTTTTTCGACAGTTGCAACTACTCTAGCGCTCCTAGCGGTGGGAAAGCCGCCGTAGGAGTGATGTTTGCTTATAATTATTTGTGTGCGTAATTAATGTAATATTTGGTATCTTTTTTGCGTTACACGCATTAGTAAAATACTAAGAGATATATATAACACGGACATTAATGCAAAAATAGCCGAATTTAACTGATTCAGAGCTGTAATGAACAACTTCGTCATGAACAAATACTTACGAATATGTGATATTTTGCATCTTATTCCTCTGAAAGGAAGTAGAATATAAACATAAGATAAATATAAATTTGTAATATTGTGTGTTCTTACTATGACAAGAGTTTTTTGACGCGTATCAATTCGGCGTGTAGTCTAATGATTCGCACATTTTTAGGCTTCACTCGTCTTACTGATACGCGCATATTCGTTTGAGTGTGATTACTTTAGCTTAAGAGGACAATGTCTTTAAGATTTTTGCCGTTTGTGGTTCAGTTGTAGCAACAATTGTGGAATTAGGTTCTTCTTTGTTGAAAACAGTTGATTGCTTTTTCCGTTTTCTTGCCAGATCTATGACGTTTTCCTTTCAGCTATAGCTGTGGTGGCTGCTTTGGTACGTTAAATACTGTAGTTATTGCATTCTATATGCGTTTCCTATGTTCCACTCTCAGCGATTTTACAGGAATTGTAGTGAAGAAACACTAACGTTCTTGAGTAGAAAAGTGACGACTTTTTGCCAAAGGCAGGTCTTCTGGTGTTTCTTAGCCATTTCTTATTTTTAATAGAAAGTTATATTATTCAGCAAAAGCCTGTAGGCTACAAATTAATTGTAAATAAACTGTCATGCAATGTACCTTTTCGCACCTCATCAGCAAACCTTATAAAGAGAAAGGTGGAGCTAATTTTAAATTATTACCTGCTTTATGTACGCCTCGGTTGCACAGTGGTAGAGTGCCAGACTACACATCAAAAGGTCGCAGGTTCGATCCCCGCCAGGTCCTAGGGTTTTTATCTGTCACTTTCCACTTCTTTCCCCTCTGGCAGTATTGCTCATGTGAAAAATACCGAGTAGCACCGTGGTTCGGAACCCACGTTAAACTGTAGGTCCCCCTTAACTGGCTGGGTAAGTCAGTTCGAAGGTCGGAGGAAGGCAATGGCATACCACCTCCAAACAAGACCATGCCTAGTAAAGCACTATGGTGTTCAAACCAATCTTCGGATTGTTGACTGCTGACCTATTTTATGGCACTACATACGTTTCCAAGTGCGAAAAGGATGTAAAAATCAATGTAAACGATGCTATCGCACTCATCCAATGCCTATTCAGAAATGTAGCTTGCCGGCCGCTTGGAGCGCTGCAGTCGTAGTGTATAACAAAAATCTGCGGGAGTGTCGTGACTGTATATGTTAGACTGTGGTAAAAGCTGTAAATTACGACACCCTTGGTAACAGTCGTCTATTGTACACACATTGTTGTTGCCGCGTAACCGTCTTTCTGTGGAAGTAGTTTGATTGACGTAGATGTCCTGCCTGAAGCTCGTGGGCAGGGGCGTAGCAAGAGGAGGGGGGGGGGGGGGGGGAGCTGCGGTCCAGCTGCGCGGGGTGTCGAAATTTACACGAGTTGTACAGATATTTGCTTTTCGCCGATTCATCATTTGCACTTAAGTATAGTGCAAAACTAGGCAACTGACTTCGAATAAGGAAGTGACTGCTGGCATACACACGAGTATTGACAGCAATCCCTTAAAATCTGGTCACACGATAAATCACACGCATCTAAAGGCTATCAATTGAATTACATACACACCAGTTGAAATTATGAACGTTAATCACGAAGTTCGTTAATCACATAGATAAAGTGGAACAAGGTCAACCGAAGATCAAGCTATTCCTGTGCTAAATTATTGTTGTGCAGTACGGGATCCTTTCCAGATAAGGTTGACTAGGACATAGAAATAGTATAAAGATAGGCAACCCGATTTGTATTGTCGCAAAATAGGGGACACAATGTAAGGGACATAATACACTCCTGGCCATTAAAAAATTGCTACACCACGAAGATGACGTGCTACAGACGCGAAATTTAACCGACAGCAAGAATAGGCTGTGATATACAAAGCTTTTCAGAGCATTCACACAAGGGTTAGCGCCGGTGGCGACACCTACAACGTGCTGACACGAGAAAAAGATTTCTCATACACAAACAGCAGTTCACAGGCGTTGGCTGGTGAAACGTTGTTGTGATGCCTCGTGTAAGGAGGAGGCATGCCTACCATCACGTTTCCGACTTTGATAAAGGTCGGATTGTAGCCTATCGCGATTGCGGTTTATCGTATCGTGACATTGCTGCTCGCGTTGGTCGCGATCCAATGACTGTTAGCAGAATACACTAGCAGTGGAGATGAGAGGCATCTTATCCACATAGCTGTAACGGATCGTGCGGCTACGTCTCGATCTCTGAGTCAACAGATGGGGATGTTTGCAAGACAACAACCATCTGCACGAACAGTTCGACGACGTTTGCAACAGCATGAACTATCAGCTCGGAGACCATGGCTAAGGTTATCCTTGACGCTGCATCAAAGACAGGAGCGCCTGCGATGGTATACGCAACCACGAAACTGGGTGCACGAATGACAAAACGTCATTTTCTCTGATGAATCCATGTACTTTTTACAGCATCGTGATGGTCGCATCTGTGTTTGGCGACATCGTGGTGAACGCACAGTCGAAGCGTGTATTCGTCATCGCCATGCATATCACCCGGTGTGATGGTATGGGGTGTCATTGGTTACACGTCTTGGTCACCTCTTGTTCGCATCCACGGCACTTCGAACAGTGGCCCTTACATTTCAGATGTTACGAACCGTGGCTCTACCCTTCATTCGATCCCTGCAAAACCCTACATTTCAGCAGGATAATGCACGACCGCATGTTGCAGGTCCTGTACGGGCCTATCTGGCTGCCCTGGCCAGCACATTCTCCAGATCTCTCACCAATTGAAAACGTCTGGTCGGTGGTGGCCGAGCAACTGGCTCGTCACAATACGCCAATCACTACTCTTGATGAACTGTGGTATCGTGTTGAAGCTGCATAGGCATCTGTACCTGTACACGCTATCCAAGCTGTTTGACTCAATGCCCAGGCGTATCAAGGCCGTTATTACGGCCAGAGGAGGTTGTTCTGTTTACGGATTTCTTAGGATCTATGCGCCCAAATTGCGTGAAAATGTAATCACATGTCAGTTCTAGTATAATATATTTGTCAAATGGTGTAGCAATTTTAATGGCCACTAGTGTACGTTTTCATTACATGAGATCTTTTGAGGAAATGTCAATCTGCAACTTTATCCTCTGAATGGGAAAATGTCTTATTGACGGCAGCCTACTCGGAAAGAAATGGTTACGGTAATAAAAATATGACAAATCTGAGCTCGTTTGTAAAAAATTAGGTTTTAATTTTTCCTGCGCGCTGTTGGTGTGTGGACAGTAGAAGATGTAGAGCGTGGAAGCTTCCGCGACGGCAGCTTCTTCTTTAAGACTGACACGCACTCTTGAGCTTCTTTAAAAATAAATTCATTTTTCGGTCACATGTTTGTAAACCTGAGGGACTTAACTTCTGTGGCTATTACTCCATACTCTTACAAACAACTTAAATTAACCTAAACCAACCTAAGGACAAAACACACACACACACACACACACATGCCCGAGGAGGACTCGAACCTCCGACGGCGAGCAACCGCGCGCTCCACAGCTAGGCGCCAGCTGTATAACATTTCGTGCGGTGGTGAATGGCGGAGGGTATCGTACTCTACACGGTTTGACTGATCACCCTGAAATTTGGCAGGTATTATAATTTTTCATACACAGGGGAGGCAGGGGATAAACAGACACAAGGGACAAGAGGCAACTGGAAAAGAGCGGGGAGTAGGCCTAAGATTCGTTTCTCGTTTTGGGGCAGTATGGAAGCAATAGTTGACCTAGTTTCGAAACTCTTACTCCGTCATTTTTCTCTAGTCGGGAACTACGATTTTCTATTCATTCTGCAAACACTGGTTGTTGTGGAGTGAGCTCTACTGTGAAAGCGTCTTCATTTCTGAAAAACAGCGGCAACCCACATCCTTTAGCACCTGCTTGGTGCTCATCTCAGATTTTAGCCCCCCCACGCGTGGTTGTAGGAGCAATCTCAGGGATTGCGCTGCCGCTCCCACCAACGGTTCGAATTCTTCCGCGGGCATAGGTGCGTGTGTGTGTGTGCAGTCCTGAGCGTTAAGTTGGTTTAATTAGTTTGTAAATCTAATGACCAATGACGTTGTAACGATACTTTTTTTTAGCTGGTGTTGTCGTCAAGATTAAAGTTAAGTACCGTTATTGAAATTAAAAAAAAACTGAAATATTGCAATGAATATTAATTTTGAAAATATAGATACAGGCAAAATGGAGTACAGACGACTAAGAAATGAGATTGACAGGAAGTGCAAAATGGCTAAGCAGGAGTGGCTAGAAGGCAAATGCAAGGATGTAGAAGAATGTATAAATAGGGGAAAAATAGATACAGCCTACAGGAAAATAAAAGAAACCTTTGGAGATAAGAGAAACAGATCTATGAATATCAAGGACACTGATGGAAAACCAGTTCTCAGCACAGAAGGGAAAGCTGAAAGGTGGAAAGAGTATACAGAGGGGCTCTACAAAGGAAATGAACTCCGAGACAATATTGTAGGAAGGGAGGAGGATGTAGATGAAGATGAAAGAGGAGATACTGTACTGAGAGAAGAATTTGACAGAGCCCTGAAAGACCTAAGTCGAATCAAGGCCCCTGGAGTAGATGATATTCCCTCAGAGCTACTGAAGTCTCTGGGAGAACCAGCCATGACAAACCTGTTTCACCTGGTGCGTAAGATGTATGAGACAGGAGAAGTACCCTCAGACTTTAAGAAAAATGTAGTAATCCCCATTCCAAAGAAAGCAGGTGCAGACAGGTATGAAAACTACAGAACCATCAGTTTAATAAGTCATGGTTGCAAAATATTATACGAATTATATACAGAAGGATGGAAAAGGTGGTAGAAGCCGACCTCGGGGAAGATCAGTTTGGTTTCAGGAGAAATGTAGGAACACGGGAGGCAATACTCACGTTACGGCTTATCGTAGAAGATAGATTAAGAAAAGGCAAACCTACATTTCTAGCTTTTGTAGATTTGGAGAAGGCTTTTGACAATGTTGATTGGAATAAACTCTCTCAAGTTCTGAAGCAAGCAGGAGTAAAATATAGGGAACGTAAGGTTATTTATAACTTGTACAAAAACCAGACAGCGGTTATCAGAGTTGAAGGGCATGAAAGGGATGCAGTGGTTGGAAAGGGAGTAAGACAGGGTTGTAGTCTTTCTCCACTGTTATTCAATTTGTACATTGAGCAAGCTATAAAGGAAAGCAAGGAGAAATTTGGAGAAGGAATTAAAGTTCAGGGTGAAGAATTAAAAACATTGCGTTTTGCCGACGACATTGTAATAATCTCAGAGACAGCAAAAGACCTGGAAGAGCAGTTGAAGGGAATGGACAGTGTGCTGAAAGGTGCATATAAGATGAACATTAAAAAGAGCAAAACTAGGGTAATGGAGTGCAGTGTAAGGAAATCAGGTGATGCTGAAGGAATTAGATTGCGAAACGAAGCAATAAAGGAGGTAGATGAGTTTTGTTACTTGGGCAGTAAAATAACAAATGATTGTCGCAGTGCATAGGATATAAAATGCAGAATGGCAATGGGTAGAAAAGCGTTCTTGAAAAAGAGATATTTGTTAACATCGAACATCGATTTAAGCCTAAGGAAGTCCTTTCTGAAGGCATTTGTATGGAGTGTTGCCTTGTATGGGAGTGAGACATGGACGATAAACAGTGCAGACAGAAAGAGGATTGAGGCTTTTGAAATATGGTGCTACAGAAGAATGCTGAAGATTAGGTGGGTGGATCGCGTAACTAATGAGGAGCTACTGAACAGAATTGGGGAGAAAAGAAATTTCTGGCATACCTTGACTAAAAGAAGGGATAGATTGGTAGGACACATTCTTAGACATCAAGGAATTGTGAATTTAGCGTTGGAGGGAAGTGTGTGGGGTAAAAATCGCAGAGGAAGACCAAGAGATGGATACAGTAAGCAGATTCAGACAGATGTAGGTTGCCGTTCTTATGTGGAGATAAAGAGGCTTGCTCAGGATAGGGTATTGTGGAGAGCTGCATCAAACCAGTATCCGGACTGAAGACCATAACAACAACAGAGACACTGAGAAAAATATGAAAGCTTCCGCCATCAGTATTTAGCGGTAATAGTGGTTAGAATGAAGACAACACCAGAAAGCATCATTACAGAAGAAAGTGGTGGAATCCGTTGTTACCTGGCAGGAGAATTCAGATTGGATCGGAGTCATCACACTGGAATAATAAACTTCTTCTTTACGGTAAACTGGTGCTTGGTTGCATAAGCTTTGAATACTAAAGTTTCAGGACCGTGTTTAATTCCAATTTCGATTAGTGTTTAAAATTACAAAATTATCGGACTTCGTTTAAAGAAAAGAAGAATTACTGCAGGCATTGAAACAAAAATCAACACAAAATGTACGCAAGTGAAATTCGCGTCTGGAAAGTTCTTCCGTAATCACGAAGAGATGACCAAGTATCATTTTACGAATTATGCTGGAAACAAAGATTACAAAATTAATGAAAAATCGGAAAACATCTCCTTTTAAATAAAGTATTAATTTCAAACGAATTACTGAATTTATTACAATTAATTTTTTTAGCTCACACGCTAATGGTAAGACAGATACCGGAAGCAGGTTTTAAACTGTAAGACATATCCAGGGGCAGATATAGACTCTGACCATAACTTATTGGTCATGAACTGTAGGCTGAAACTGAAAAAACTGCATAATGGTAGGAAAATAAGGAGATGGAACCTAGATAAATTGAAGGAATGTGAAGTTCTGGAGAATTTCAAAGGGAGCTTTAGGCAACAGTTTACAGAAACAGCGCGAAATAAAACAGTAGAAGAGGAATGGGTAGTATTGAGAGATGAAACAGTGAAGGCAGCAGAGAACAAAATAGGTAGAAAGCCAAGGCCTACAAAAAAATCCTTGTTTATCACAGGAAATAATAGACTTAATTGATAAAAGGAGAAAATATAAAAATGCAGTAAATGAAACACGCAAAATGGAGTACAGATGACTAAGAAATGAGATTGACAGGAAGTGCAAAATGGCTACGCAGGAGTGGCTAGAAGCCAAATGCAAATCTGTAGAAGTATGTATAAGAAGGGGTAAAGTAGATACTGTCTACAGAAAAATAAAAGAGACATTTGGAGACAAGAAAAACAACTCTAGGAATATCAAGAACCAGTTGTCAGCAAAGAAGGGAAAGCTAAAAGGTGGAAAGAGTACATAGAGCAGCTCTACAAAGGAAATGAACTTAGAGACAATGTTGTAGGAAGGGAAGAGGAAGTAGATCAAGATGAAATAGGAGATACTATACTGAGAGATGAATTTGACAGAGCCCTGAAAGACCTAGGTCGGAACAAGGCCCCGGCAGTAGATGACATTCCCTCAGAGATACTAAAGTCTCTGGGAGAACCAGCCATGCCAAAACTATTTGAACTGGTGTATAAGATGTATGAGACAGGCGAAATACCCTCAAACTTTAAGAAAAATGTAATAATCCCCATTCCAAAGAAATCAGGTGCAGACAGGTTTGAGAATTACAGAACCATCATTTTGATAAGTCATGGTTGCAAAATTTTAAGACGAATTATCTACAGGAGAATATAAAAGCTGGTAGAAGCTGACCTCGGGGAAGATCAGTTTGGATTCAGGAAAAACATAGGAACCCGGGAGGCAATACTTACCTTACGTCTTATCTTAGAAGATAGATTAAGGAAAGGCATACCTACATTTTTAGCTTTTGTGGATTTGGAGAATTTGACAATGTTGACTGGAATACACTCTATCAAATTCTGAAGTCAGCAGGGGTAAAATACAGGGAAAGGAGAGTTATTTACAACTTGTACAAAAGCCAGACCGCAGTTATTAGACTCGAAGGGCATGAAAGGGAAGCATTAGTTGGGAAGGGAGCAAGACAGGGTTTTAGCCTTTCTCCGATGTTATTCAATTTGTACATCGAGCAGGCGGTGAAGGAAAGCAAGAAAAAATTTGGAATAGGGATTAAAGTTCAGAGAGAAGAAATAAAAACGTTGCGTTTTGCTGATGACATTGTAATTCTGTCAGAGACAGCAAAGGACCTGGAAGAGCAGTTGAATGGAATGGACAGTGTGTTGAAGAGAGCGTATAAAATGAACATTAACAAGAGCAAAAAAAAAAAAAAAAAAAAAAAAAAAAAAAAAAAAAAAAAAAATAATAATAATAATAATTGAATGCGGTCTTAGAAAATCAGGTGATGCTGAATGGATTAGATTAGGCAACGAAACAATAAAGGAGGTAGATGAGTTTTGTTACTTGGGTAGTAAAATAACATGCGATGGTCGCAGTACAGAGGATATAAAATGCAGAGTGGCAATGGGAAGAGAAACATTTTTGAAAAAGAGAAATTTGCTAACATCGAATATTAATTTAAGTGTAAGGAAGTCTTTTCTGAAGTCATTTGTGGGAGTGAAACATGGACAATAAGCAGTGCGGACAGGAAGAGAATAGAGGCTTTTGAAATGTGGTGCTACAGAAGAATGCTGAAGATTAGGTGGGTAGATTGCATAACTAATGAAGAGGTACTGAACAGAATTGGTGAGAAAAGGAATTTTTGGCATACCCTGACTAAAAGAAGGGATCGCTTTGTAGGGCACATTCTTAGACATCGAGGAATCGTAAATGTAGCATTGGAGGAAACTGTGTGGGATAAAAATCGAAGAGGAAGACCAAGAGACGCGTATAGTAAGCAGATTCAAGTGGATGTGTGTTGTCATTCTTATGAGGAGATGAAAAGGCTTGCTCAGGATAGAGTAGGGTGCAGAGCTGCATCAAACCAGTCTCCGGACGGAAGACCATAACAACAACAGCTCACACTTACATAGTCAATGTGGAGAAACCAACATTATCTCCAGCTCGTTCAAAAAAAAAAAAAAAAAAAAAAAAAAAAGTCTCTTATGAAACAAAATAATTAGAGTTTTACTGGCAGAGAGAACGGATGCTAGCGACAGGCGTCGGAGTTGTAATTTTAATTTAAAAAAATATTAAATGTAATGCTACAACGTTAGCAACTTGTACACACACACACACACACACACACACACACACACACACACACACACAGGCACTCTTCTTTTACATACTAAATAGACAGTTCCTTGATGTCAGAATATTTCCTCCTACCAAGTGATCACTTAGAGCACTCAATATATGGCACAAATTTCTTTTCCTCGCAATTCTGTCCAGTATCTCCTCAATATTGGACCAATCTACGCATCTAACGTGCAGCATCCTTCTGTAGCACCTGTTGAAGGACGTAGCGCGGTGGTAACACACTGGCCTCGCATTCGGAAGGAAGGCGGCTGAATCCGCCTGTGACCAGTGTGATTTAGGTTCCACTCCAGACAAGTGAATCTTCTGAAAGGCACGGCCGGTTTCCTTCCCCACCCTCAGAAAACATAAATCCGAGCGCATGCTCCGCATATAATGGCAGCAATGTCCTTCCTTCCTTCTGTACCACCACAGTTCAAAAGCTTGTATCCTCTTCTTGTCTAAACATACCGTCCACGTTTCACTCCAGTACAAGACTACATTACAGACAAATGCAATCAGAAAAAAAAACTTCCTAAATCTTAGCAAATTTCTCTTCCCTTTGCTTCCCATTCCCATTCTCCATTTTATATCCTCCCTGTTCCGGTCATCAGAAGTTATATTTCTTCGTAAGTAAAACTAGTCCACTATCTACATTCTTTCGTTTCCTTATCTAATACCCTCAACACCATGTCATTAAAATCGACTACATTTCATTATACTGGTTCTCAGGACACTGTCAATTCCGTTCAAATGCTTTTATTGGTCCTTCGCTGTCTCCGACAGAATCACGATGTCATCAACAAATCGCAAAGTCTCTTTCTCCCTGAACTTTAATTCCTTCGCCAATTTTTGTCTTTATGTCCTTCATAACTTTCTCAATGTAGAGATTGAGTAACATTTAGGAAAAGCTACAACCTTTTCCCAACGACTGCATCCCTTTCATCCCCTTTGACTATTATAACTGGTGTCTGGTTTACGAACTAGATGTATGTAACTTTTCGTTTCTTATAGTTTACCCTTGATACATTCAGAAGTTGGAAGAGTGTATTCCAGTCAACATTGTCAAACGTTTTCTCCTAATCTACAAAAGCTATAAACGAAGTTTTGGTTTTTCTTGGCCTAAGATAATTCGAAAGGTTAGTATCGCATCACGTGTTCCTACATTTCTCCCAAATCCAAACTAATTTTCTTTGAGCTCAGATTTCTGTTTTTCCATTCGCCTGTAAATACTCTGCTCGAAACAATTAGGGCATCAGGTGAGAATCACGCACATTGTATATATGGTGACGTATTTTATTCAGAGATTGGTTACAATTACAATTTGGGTGTGATACAATACGATATTTTGCTGTGTCAAGAGTTTACTTGACGTTTACTTAGAGCGAGGCACCATGGGTCTACCATAATGGTGACAATATCGCAATCGTTGACCTCTAATATCGTGTGTGATCACTTCTGACGACCAGTGCAGTTGCACACCTGCATGTCATAGACAATATTAGGTTTATTAATCAGCTCTTGAGGGATATTTGGCCATTCTTCCACGAGTGCAGTATCCAGCTCTGAACATATTGAGGGAGGTGGTGGCCTGGCAGCAATACATCTGACAAATGGATGCCAGACAAGCTCAACCGGGTTTAAGTTTGGCGAACAAGCTGGCCACTCCATTCGTTCAGTTCCCTCAGCTTCAGTTATGTTGTCCACCAGTGCAGGTGTGGGGACGAGCGTTAGCGCCCACCAGAAGAAACCTTTCTCCCCTGGCAGCAGCGTAGGGCACAACAAAAGTCGCAGGATCTCTCCTCTACTCCTGATAGCAGTCATAGCGCCATTCTGAACGACACGGAGGTCCGCACGCCCGTCATTGCTGACTCCTGCCCACAACATTCGTTCAGTACCGTGATGATGGTACTGCTTCCTGCACATAAGCAGGATTGTTCCGAGTTCCACGTTCTCTCGAGATGAGGGAATGGCGATTACACGGGTGAACACAAAATCTCATTTGTGAATAGAACCGAGCGCCATTCGTTGTGCTTAAAAACGCGACGTCCCTCCGCCCAGTTCCTGCCGGCTAAACGGTGTCATAGTTTTAATGGGACACACACCAAGTCCAGGTCATTGGATTTTTATATGTTACTTTCCATGTTGCCTTGTATGGGAGTGAAACACGGACGATAAACAGTGCAGACAGGAAGAGGATTGAGGCTTTTGAAATGTGGTGCTACAGAAGAATGCCGAAGATTAGGTGGGTGGATCGCGTAACTAATGAGAAGGTACTGAACAGAATTGGGGAGAAAAGGAATTTCTGGCATACCTTGACTAAAAGACGGGATCGATTGGTAGGACACATTCTTATACATCAAGAAATTGTGAATTTAGCATTGGAGTTAAGTGTTTCGGGTATTGTGGAGAGCTGCATCAAACCAGTCTCCGGACTGAAGACCACAACAACAACAACTTTCGATATCTTTCCCCTCTGGCAGAGTTGCTGATGCGAAAATTATCGAGTAGCACCGTGGTTCGGAACCCACGTTAAACTGTAGGGTCCCCCTATAACTGGCTGGGAAAATCAGTTCGAAGGTCGGAGGAAGGCAGCGGCATACCACCTCCAAACAGGACCGTGCCTAGTAAAGCACTGTGGTCTCCGGATCGCTGACTGCGATTGTGCGTCCGGAGGGTGTGTCGCAGCTGAGCTGCACTGAGCCTCCCGCCTCTAAGGCCTGTTAATCGGAGATAGCGGTCACCTCTTGCTGATGTTACCCGTGGACGACCTTGGCCTTGTCTTCTCTTAACAGTTCCTGTTGTCTGAAATGGCGTCCAGGTCCTGGAAATCACACTTTCCAACACTCCAACAGCTGCAGCCAACTCTCTCTGTGTCTGTCTCGCCTCCAGCCTTCCTGTGGCTCTCCACGCCACAGCTTAACTTCACTACCTGCTCACTGCACTATACGAACTGCTTGAGTAAATCGTTTGGTAAACACCATCTGCATCAACTTTGTGTTATTACGATTATCTCGGTTGCCGTAATGTTGTTGTCTCCCCTCCGTAAAACGGACAGAACGACGTCGATTCATTTTAGTTCATTCTGCGGATGACAATACTTCAGAACTTAGACATCCCAACTGATCCCGTAATTGTCTCGACCAGAGTAATACGTGCTGGAATAGTGCAGTGATCATTTACTGCAGTGTTTTTCAAAGTGTTTGAATACGCGGCGCCCTTCCACGTAAAAATTTGCTGGCGACCCCCTCCCCCAACCGTATCACACCATTGTGTGAGATTTGAGAGGGAACGATTTTAATTTTTTCTGTCGATACAACTTTCTTGTAAAAATAAATATACAGCATTACACACACCATGAAAATTTCTTTGTGTATTCTTCGGAATAGAAAACATTATGTTACTTTACATGAATTGCGAAAGAAAAAAGTATGTTACATAACGGGTGTTCTCCATTGCAGGTAAGACTCACCCTGAAGATGGCCCGACGTTACTCGGCCGAAATTGAATTCGCGCGGATGCAGGCAGAAACTTATTGGACGATTTATGCTCGTTAACCAAGGTCCTACACTATTGTCAACGTACAATGAAATACATCTTTTTCAAATTTCTCAAAATTACTTACTGCATCTACATGACATTGATTTGATTTGATTTTTCCAGGGAAGCCAAAACAGTCTTGGTCTAACCCGCCACTGCCCGCACCGAAATTAAGTTTATTGTGCGGTATCGCTCCCTATATATCTAGTAAAGCCAACCAATGCCCTTGAACAGTGCAAGGAGTCCCTTTACCAGTTCTTTATTAGACACAATTTCTTCGGGTCTGGTTGTCCCAAATATTTTGTGTCTTTTATGCTCCAATGCAATGCATTCGAAGATTAGATGTGATGCAGTTTCATCACCGTCATCATAGATCCTACATTTAGTGTTCTCTTCTGTATTCCCATTGTACGTAGGTGTTTTTTGAAATTCCCATGGCCTGTCAGAAGTCCAACCATGAGTCTAATCTCTCTCCTGTTCAGGCCAAGGATTGCAGAGCTTCTTTTAAAACATGGCTTTGGCATCATTACCTTGCCATGTTTTTGTTGATGGACTTTGGTCCAGTATTCTACGTGCTGTCTTCTGAGCCAGTTACGTAGCCCCAATTTGATCATTGCCTTGGTGATTGTCAGGACAGATTCCGGTCCAATAAATGGAGTCTCTGCCCCCATCCTGGCTAATCTGTCGGCATGTTCGTTGCCACTGATCCCCGAGTGGCCAGGGACCCACAATAGGTTTACTCTATTGCTTTCCCCTAGCTCCACCAGAACTCTGTGACATCTCTACATGGCATACTCTGCAAATCACATTTAAATGCCTGGCTGAGGGTTCATCGAACCATTATATTATTTATCTCCTATTCCATTCTCGAATAGCGCGCCGGAAGAAAGAACACCTGAATCTCTCCGTTCGAGCTCTGATTTGTCGTATTTTATTCCGATGATCATTTCTACCTATGTAAATGGGAGTCAACAATATATCTTCGCATTCGGAGGAGAATGTTGGCGATTGGAGTTTCGTAAGTAGCCCACGCCGCAGCGATAAGCGCCGTTGTCGTAATGATTCCCATCTCAGGTCCTGTATCATTTCCGTAACGCTGTCTCCCCTGTATCGTGACAGTACGAAACGAGCTGCCCTTCTTTGGACTCTTTCGATGTCCTCCGCCATGCCCACCTGATAAGGATCCCACACTGGGCAGCAATACTCCAAAAATGACGGACAAGTGTAGTGTATGCATCTCTTTAGAAGTTCTGTTGCATCGTTTAAGCGTTCTGCCGATAAAATGCATTCTCTGGTTCGCCTTTCGCACGATATTATCTACATGTTCTTTCAAATCCAAGTCTGAAGTAATAGTAATTCCTAGGTATTTTGTGCAGTTTACGGCCTTCGCTTTTCACTGATGTATCTCGTAAACAAAGTTTAACGGATTTCTTTTCGTACTCATGTGGACGGCTTCACACTTCTCATTATTTAGACTGAACTGCCAATTTTTACACCATAGTGATATCTTATTCAGATCGTTCCGTAGCTGGTTTTGATCTTCAGATGATTTTACTAGACGTTAAATGACGGCGTCATCTGCAAACAACATAAGAGAGCTACTTAGATTTCCCCCTAAATCGTTTATGTAAATAAGGAACAGCAGAGGACCAATAACACTACCCTGTGGAACGCCAGATATCACCTCTGTTTTAGTCGATGCTTTACCATCGATTACTACGATCTGTGTAGTCCGACAGGAAAACACCTATCCTGTCGTAATAGCGTCGTAGTTATCCATTGAATTCTGAAAGAAGTTTTGAGGCTTTTAGAATATTCCTCTTCAGAACGGTCTATTTATTACGAGAAACAAAGAATTAACTAATTTTTATGTAAAATAAATTTCACTTTGAATAGGCGTACGTCTTTGCATTGCGGGACCCTAGTGGACCGGTTGTTTTACGGTGCAACTACTTGCTGCTGCGACGGCGACCCCCCTAGGAAGAAAATGTTCAAATGTTTGTTAAGGTTATGGGACTTAACTACGGGCTCATCAGTCCCTAAACTTACAAACTACTTATGAACTACCTTATACTAAAGACAGCACAAATATCCATGCCCGAGTGGGATTCGAACCCCCCCACCGTAATGGCAGTGCAGACCGTGACTGAAGCGCCTGTCTCCTCGGCCACCGCGGCCGGCCCCTAGTAAGAGACTGTCACTACGTTTACATGCAACACATCTTCCGGAAGACGAAAACCGATTTTCGTAAACCGTTTTTCGCTGTCGTGTTTACATGGTACAGCCTGAATCGGATTTCCTAATCCCCTTAAGATGGCGGCTGAAAAAACAGCTGATTCAGTCCCCGATTTAGTCAGCATAATCGCTATTTTTCTTTACTTAAATACACAGATTCATGCTCACTCTAATATTAATACTTTTATTTCACATTAGAAAATATCACTCCGTCCATATGTGCCGAAAATTCTTACCAAAAAAACATAATCTGACAAGCCAAGAACGCTTCAAAAACGGTTGCGTTTACATGGGCACGAAAATCGATCGTGGAACTGGAAAACCGCTTTAGAGAAGTGGATTTCCAGAATCGATTTTGGAGTGTTTACATGACCAACCAAAAGCGGAATTGGGAGATCGGTTTACGAAATCCGGTTTTGGGAGCCCATGTAAACGGGGTGTGTGCGACCCACAGGTTGAAAACCACTGCTCTACGGAAGTGACAGTTGTGTGTTGGGTGGAACGTCCGCCTAGACCGCCTGCAGTGGCGGCGCTAGGCGTCGGCGACGTCGGCAACCGCCGACGGTCTCGCGCCTGCGGGGGCGTTGCAAAACACTGTTAAAATTTTAGGTTTTTTCCTTTTTTATTTTTATTCTTAACGACGCTTTTCAACGGCTACGTTATATAGCGACGACCTAGATCTAAGTTACACTAGCTTAACCAAAGGACGAACACAACAGCCGTACCCAAGGGTATGATTCGACCCCAACAAAAGCTTCCTCGGTCACCTTGGTATGACGCTTTAGTGCGCTCGGTCATTCCCAGGCGGTAGCTATCACGTTTTGATATTTATTTCCGAATGAGTGCAGCAGAGTTGAAGTTTCTAGTTAAATACTTGCAAAACAACTTCTTCAGTACATTTTGCCGTGCGGTGGCCGAAGGGACTGAGGCGCTTCAATCACGGTCTGCACGGCCACTACGGTCGGGGGTTCGAATCCCCCCTCGGGCATGGATATTTGTGACGTCCTTAGTATAAGGTAGTTGATAAGTAGTTTGTAAGTTTAGGGACTGATGACCCCGTAGTTAAGTCCCATAGACTATACAAACATTTGAAAAAAACAAAAAAAAAACAAAAAACAAAAAACATTTTTTCAGTACATTTTAGAAAACAATTTGGAAGAATTATATCCAAATGTTTATATAACAATCAGAATCAAGCTCACAGTTTGTCAGTACAGCTTCAGCCGAGAGAAGTTTCTTTAAGTTAAAATTAAGACTTGAGAATCACAATGACCCAAGAAAGACTATCTGCGTTGCCAGTACCGTCAATAGAAGCCGAAATAGAGGCTAGTATTATTTAAGATGTGATTTAAAAAAGATCCGTGAGGCGAAAAGCCGAGAAGTTTCTCTGTTTATTTCTGTTTGTTTATTGTAATTTGTCATTGTAATAATACTTGTCTATTATACTAATAAAATTTTAGTATAATGATTATTGACGTATAATTCAGCTTATTTTGTTTAACATTTTCTTCCTTAATGAAAAAATGAAAGGGGCCTCGCAAAGGCGTGTTCGCCGACGCCCAGTTTTCGTCTAGCGTCGCCACTGCCCGCCTGCCCCGGTCGCCGTCCTGTACGGAAGTGCCGGCAGGCGGGCAGAGTGGCTGGCTCGTCAGTCGCTGGCAGTCAGTGCCCAGCCATGGAGACCCGCGCGCCTCTGCCTCTGGTGCTGCTGTCGCTGCTGCTGCGGCTGCGGCTGGCGGCCGGCCTGTCGCCCTTCTACGACGTGCCGGAGCCCGTGGTGGAGGCCCTCAAGCCGCGAGGCCTCAGGATCTCCATACCAGGTAGGCGCGGAACGGCAGTCGTCTACCGGCACAAGTTCCACGTTTGAGGCAACTCTCTGCAGTTTGGCACTGAAAATGTTCAAAAATGTTCATATGTTTGTTAAGCTTATGGGACTTAACTACCGGGTCATCAGTCCCTGAACTTACAAACTACTTCTCAACTACCTTATACTAAGGACGTCACAAATATCCATACCCGAGGGGGGATTCGAACCCCCGACCGTAGTGGCCGAGTTTGTAACGCTTGCGGGGAGTGACACTTGCGGGGAAAGGGAATGTGTAGACACTTGCGGGGAGCTTCCAGCTACTTATGCTATCAGAGTCATTGCAAATTTTGGTGATATAAATCTCAGTAAATTAGCTTACTACGCCTATTTTCATTCACTGCTTTCATATGGGATCATATTCTGGGGCAATTCAAAATTGAGTAAAAAAGTATTAATTGCACAAAAGCGTGTAATCAGAATAATTGCTGGAGCCCACCCAAGAGCATCCTGCAGATATTTATTTAGGGATTTAGGGATACTCACTGTAGCTTCACAATATATATATTCACTCATGAAATTTGTTATTAACAATCCGACCCAATTCAAAAGTAATAGCAGTGTGCATAGCTACAACACTAGGAGAAAGGATGATATTCACTATTCAAGGTTAAATCTAACTTTGGCTCAAAAAGGGGTGAATTATGCTGCCACAAAAGTCTTTGGTCACTTACCAAGTAGCATCAAAAGTCTGACAGATAGCCAACTAGTATTTAAAAAGAAATTAAAGGAATTTCTGAATGGCAACTCCTTCTACAATGTAGATGAATTTTTAGATAAAACTTAATTTAAAAAAAAATATTAAAATATAGATTATCAAGTATAGACAAAATTTACTAAACTGACACGTTCCACATCATTACGAAATGTCGTTTACATGATCTAAGGAACAAGTATTAATCTAATCTAATCTAGACCCGGACGCTACAGGTAGTGAACAGGGTGTTCCAGAAGTAGGGATACACCACCCCTACTCCACGCCCTCCAGTCGCTACCTGTGCCGTATTCAGGGAAAGGCCCACCGGATCGGCCGCGCAATTTGTGACACAAATGACATGTTTGATAATATCAACTTAATGCATAGAAGTATGAAATCACATCAAGACTACTTCCTGCAAAAATTTCGACAAAAAAAGTTGGCACTGAGTTTAGAAAAACAAAATTCTGGTGTATTGGATTTTAACATTTCATCAAAAATGAATGTTACTACAAGAGATACAGCAATTCAAATTTACGGGCACCACAACGTTTTCCCTTCCTGAGTAAATGAGCTGCTTCTTGTAGTTTCAACATCACAGGAGCCTTTTTCTTGAATGTTCTGGAATATAAATCTTCACACTGAGTTGAGGAGGAGAGTGATACGGATATCTGATTGTAAACCACTGCCTATTACCTTAGACCTTTTTGACTGTACTGAACAGGAGTTCCACATATTCCGTAATTTATATTTATACATTTAACAGGCAATGCAATTTATAACCAACTGTTGGCTGCCAATTTCGCTTCATTTTTCCTGGAAGTCTTGCAACTTGTTTCTCCCTGTTTGTTTATGCCAAGTTCGGAGTAAAAATGGTTCTATATGACGGTGATAGAAAATAGAATTTTAGCATTTTTCGGTGTGTGACATTCCCTTACACATTCCGTATTTCATACATTTATTAGATGTATTTGTAATTCGAATACAGCGAAATTGTTTTGGGGTCTCGAATAAACGCATCAAGTATGTAAAATACTCTTTGACTTATTATTGACGTTTTTTGATTGAAGGTTTAAGGTTGCGTCTCCTATTAAAAAGCGTTCAAATGTTCAAATGTTTGTAGAACTTATGGGACTTAACTACGGGGTCATCAGTCCCTAAGCTTACAAACTACTTATGAACTAGCTAAGACTAAGGACGGCACAAATATCCATGCCCGAGGGGGGATTCGAACCCCTGACCCTAGTGGTCGTGCAGACCGTGACTGGAGCGCCTCAGTCCCTTCGGCCACCGCGGTCGGCGCACTGAAAATGGCAGGCTCTTCTGCTTTCAAACATTGGAGGTTGCCTATCCTTTCTCCCGTATGCATATTACTAAGTTGTTTGAATGATGACAAAGTATACAGGGCCGCGCGGGAGTAGCCGAGCGGTCTGGAGCGCCGTGTTACGGATCGCGCGGCCTCCCGATTCGGAGGTTCGAATCCTCCCTCGGGCATCGATGTGTGTGTTGTCCTTAGGTTAGTTTAATTTAAAGTAGTTTGTAGGTATCAGGGGTAAAATATAGGGAGCGAAGAGTTATATTCAACCTATACAAAAACCAGACAGCGGTTATTAGAGTCGAAGGGCAAGAAAGAGACGCAGAGGTTGGGAAGGGAGTAAGACAGGGTTGTAGCCTTTCCCCAATGTTGTTCAATCTGTACATTGCGCAGGCGGTGAAGGAATGGAAGGAGAAATTTGGAGAGGGCATTAAAGTGCAGGGAGAAGAAATAAAAACATTTCGGTTTGCCGATGACATAGTAATTCTGTCAGTGACCGCAAAAGATCTGGAAGAGCAATTGAATATCTTGAAAGGAAGATACAAGATGAACATTAACAAGAATAAATGGAAGGTAATGGAATGTAATGTCAGAAAATCAGGCGATGCTGAAGGAATTAGATTAGGTAATGAGACAATAAAAGTAGTAGATGAATTTTGTTATTTGGGTTGCAACATAACTTCTGATAGCCGAAGTAAAGAAGATATAAAATCCAGAATGGTTATGGGAAGAAAAGCGTTTCTAAGGAAGCGAAACTTGTTAACATCCAGTATTAGTTTAAATGTTAGGAAGTCCTTTCTGAAAGCATTGTATGGGAGTGAAACGATGACGATAAGGAGTTCAGATAAAAAGATGCTAGATGCTTTTGAAATGTGGTGCTACAGACGAATGATGAAAATTAGATGGGTAGATCACGTGACTAATGAGGAGGTGCCTAACCGAATCCGGGAGAAAATGAGTTTCTGGCATGTCCGGACTAAGAGAAGGGATAGATTGGTTGGACACATTCTGAGACATCAAGGAATTGTCAACGTAGCATTAGAGGGAAGCGTGTGGGGTAAAAAGCGTAGAGGGAGACCGAGGGACGAATACAGTAAGCAGATTCAAAAGGATGTAGGTTGCCGAACGTATTCTCAGATGAAGAGGCTTGCACAGGACAGGGTGCCGTGAAGAGCTGCATCAAACCAGTCTGCGGACTGAAGACCACAATAACAAGTCTATTGATTGATGACCAACGTAGTTTGGACCGACAGAATTACAAACATTTCAACAAGTATGCAGGCTGACTTGCCATGTTTTCTGCCGGTTGCTGGAGGTTATTCCTCAGATCAGTGGTTCACAGTCTTTTCGAATACGCGACCTCCTTTCAACTGAAAATATTTTGCGACCTCCCACCCCCTCCCTGAGAAATAACTGTGCGTGTAATTTCAAAGGCAACGAATTTAATTTTCTTCTCTTCATATGACTTTCATGTAAAAATAAATAAATAAATAAATAAAAATAAAAATTGCAGTGTTGCACTTTACAGGATAAATTTTGGTCCATTTTTTAATGGAACACATTCTATTGTTACATGAATTCCGACAGAGATATACATGTTCCACAACGAGGTGTCGCATTTCAGTTAAAGCTGAGAATCTAACTATGCTCGTTAAGGAAGGTCCCACTATATAGTCAACCAGCTTAATTCCCGCTCCTTCGCACACGTAGACTGGTTGTTTCTACTTCTAAATTTTCATAGATTTACCTTTAAAATGCTTTCCTAATCAATGACTTTGATACAATTTGCCACCCCCTATTACACCACTGACGGCAAAATTCAAAACATCCCGAAACACATTTTTTAAAATTCCGATCGTGGTTCCAATTCCAAATTCTCGCATTTCTAGCATCAAAATAGTCTTAGTCCCACCCTTAAAACATTTTCCCTTATTTCACCCGCTTAATGGTTGAATTTCCAAAAATATCAAAACACGTGTTTTCAAAATTCCAATCAAAAATCTAAATCCGAAGTTTTGTATTTCGCTTCAATATTCACTTACTAGCAACGTATTTTTAAAAAACTGTTCATCCTCTATTTCGCCCCGTTAGCGATGAAAATATCGAAAAATCACTGATACCTACAGTGTAATATAAACAACGTCTACAAATTTGAAGTTCCTATCGACTGTAGATTCACTTTTCAGCGCCGTTATCTGTTCTTAGAAACGGATCGAGAACGCGAAAATTCTTTCTTACGATTTGGCATCTTTTTTGGTAGTTCTACTTTTTAAAATTGCAATATGCACTTAGTTTTCTTTATTCGTAGCCTTATTTCACAAAAACAACAGAAGAATGTACATCACGTTTCGCTGTAACTAACCTCTTTGATATTATAGTGTCAAAAATCATCGCTTGTCTTCAGTTCCAATTTTCAACCACTATCTACCACTCTCTTATAGCTATCGACACGGAGCTGCTATGGAATACAACGGAGACTTTGTACTACAACACAGAGATCGTTCGTCTCCATTGTGTAGTTTTTGCTGTAGAGGAAAATATTGACACCCACACGTGTAACTTTCAATTCCGATATCTTCCACCCCCTTATCGTTATCAACCCTCTACCACCATAGTGCACAATGGGAGACATACCTACTACCATGTACAAACACTATTCGTTTGCGATTTGTACTTTTGAGGGGATGGCATGCTGTCTAGACTTAAATTCATTTGTGATCAGGCAGTTTCGGTTCATCAATGATAGTTTTCTTGAGTAAGTCTTTCGCTATGCGAGTTGAATTGTTTCTTACTTTTCATAACTCGAATAATTCAGTGTAAATTTACTATTTGTAGCTTCAATCCGGTCATGATTTTTGTATCCAGTTTCCCCAAGTTAGAATACACGTGTGTGGCCTTTGTGTAAACTTACTGTGTTTGAATTGTTTGCTCTTTTTAAAAAACGATTTCGTGTGCTGTTTCCACGAGCATGCTAAATTCTCTCTCGCAATTTCTTGATTGAATCCGTCTTTACTGTCTTGGTGCGACCAATTGCAGAACATGCTTTCATAACGGTCATTACTTCGGCCATACTTTTTACTGATACTAGCTTCCTTCTATTCAATTCTCGCATGTGCTTTACTTGCTTATTACTAAGTTAATATCTTTTTGTAAATCCTATGTAATTCACCGTCGTCGTACACCCCGTGGTACTTAAGGATATTATACCACTGACTTCCTGCACATGAGTTCGTTTGTCCATAGTATAATTTCAGTTGTGCTAGAAGCCCACCATCTCGTCAAAACGCCGCCGACGCTTCGTTTGCCGCTGCTATGAAGTATTCCCGCCTGAGTCACTGTCGCAAGCATTATGCGCGTGTCTGTCAATGAATGAGTGTGCTTTCTTTATGCCCTGCATATTTACTGCAAATATCCTCCCATGTTACCTCCATATTCAAAAAGGGCAGAAACTACTTTATTGCGGGCAGTAACTTTATAATTTAATTCACTGTTGTACGAGGCGTGTGCTTCATTGTACTTATTTGCTCTCCCCACAGTTTGCTTCTTCATTTTATTGAATAGATAATATTTTAAAGCATCAAACCTCTGCTTTATAATTTCATGCTCCCCGTCCCATGTTTAATTGTCTATTCCTTTACATATATGTTGCTTGTGTTTGTTAAAACGTCGGCTGCTCCCTTAAGGAGTGAGCAGTTAGATATACATCCGTTGGGCAAGCACTGTGGCCATTCGCAAAGTAATTTAGAGCAGCAGTGAGCGTTTTAACTTGCATCTCCTGATCTCTACTGCCCGAGACATCCATAGAAAATTTAACAAGCTACTTTCAACCTGTTGTCTTGTACAGGCAATGCCGGACGCAACTCCTTCCTCTGAGAGTTTACACCTCTGAGTTTACATACGCGTGCCTACAGTGGTTTCTTTGTCTCTTCAGTGTACAAGTAAAGCAAACTCCATCTGAAGAGGCCTTTCAAGGCCTGGAGCCACCGACCAGCCGCCATGTCGTCTTCAGTCCTGCGCGTGAACTTGGACAGCTCACCCAGCTGTCAGTTTTCGTGGCTGGAGCCCCTACTACCTCACAGCAGAGCAACTTAACTTCTCAGGTGGCTTTACAAGGACTGACCGCCCTCGAGTCGTAATGAACAGACTGCATAAATATTTATTGAGATTTACATTATCTACAATTTTTCAGCCAATGGCGCGGCTTCTTTATGTCTCTATTTTATATCATTTGAGGAAAAAGTATCCCTAATGTGTTCCCTTTGTAATTTGAAATTCATTGGAAAATAATTCCGAGTTTCAGTTTTTGATATGCTTTTAAACACATCCACATACTGAGTGGGGAACCATCTTAACAAAGCTTAAAAGCCACTCACTGCAGTTGAGAAACTTGCAAAATTGAAGAAAACAAACCTTCACCAACTTACTAATAACCATAAGAGGTTCTTGAAACATTTTGGTGGCCAACTCTATTTCATTGACAAATTTCTTAACAGAATCAATAGATGCCCCTTTTTGTTAACTACGAGCTGAAAAGCTGGAGTTCCCCGGGTATTCGTTTATTCCATACTCGTGCAAATTCATCTCCCCTCCAATCCTCTCTCCCTCTCCATATTTTCCTCTCTCTGCTCATCTCTTCCGCCCGCCCCTTTCTTTGCTCGTCCTCTGTTCATTCCGCCTCTTCAGTTCATCTTCTGGTCATCCCATCTAAGAAAACTCACATATAGATATCTCAACTGTCGGTGACCAGCGAAACACTATCAATCTTTATTGCAATCTTTACCATTTGCTATGCACCATATGCTCACTTGCACTTGATAAAAAACGTCCACATGAAAACATTCTCAAATGAACGAACTCTCTAATAATTAGTGAAATGGTGCCAAAGTACGTTCTAAGACATCATTTTCTTTTGATACTCTTCCTACGGCTGCAGATCCCAAATAGTTGTCTGTGTGTGTAGGGGTGGGGCATTTCAACGGATAATAGACAGCAAAGGACCTGAAAGAGCAGTTGAATGGAATGGACAGTGTGTTGAAGAGAGCGTATAAAATGAACATTAACAAGAGCAAAACAAAGATAATGGAATGCAGTCTTAGAAAATCAGGCGATGCTGAAGGAATTAAATTAGGTCACGAAACAATTAAGGTGATAATTGAGTTTTGTTACTTGCCTAATAAAATAACATGACGGTCGCAGTACAGAGGATATAAAAAGCAAAATGGCAATGGAAATAAGAGCATTTTTGAAAAAGAGAAATTTGCTTACATCGTATATTAAGTGTAACGAAATTTTTTCTGAAGGCATTTGTGTGGAGCGTTGTCTTGTACGGGAGTGAAACATGGACGATAAACAGTGCGGACAGGAAGAGAATAGAGGCTTTTGAAATGCGGTGCTACAGAATAATGCTGAATATTAGGTAGGTAGATCGCATAACGAATGAAGAGGTACTGAACAGAATTGGTGAGAAAAGGAATTTTTGGGTACCCTGACTAAAAGAAGGGATCGCTTGGTAGGACACATTCTTAGACATCGAGGACTCGTAAATTTAGCATTGGAGGGGAGTGTGTGGGGTAAAAATCGCAGAGGGAAACCAAGAGACGCGTATAGTAAGCAGATTCAAATGGATGTGGGTTGCCGTTCTTATGAGGAGATGAAAAGGCTTGCTCAGGATAGAGTAGGATGGAGAGCTGCATCTAACCAATCTCTGGACTGAAGACCATAACAACAACTCAGGTGTGCAAAATTTCTTCGAGATGGGGATAAAACTTCGCATATGTGTCAAAATCTACCATTCGTCATCCACAATCCGAAATTTTATGTTGACAGTGACCTTTCTTTTGTTTTTGAAGTTAAATCTGTAAAATTTCATTATGATCGGGAAAAAACTGTAGATCTGTATGAATTGCAAACACACAAACACACAGAGGTAAACTTTTTATTTACGTTTATGAACAGAAGATTAAAAATCGGTATTTCAATTTTCGTGTTCACGTATGGGTGAGAAGTATGGGTACAGACAGAAATTGAAAGAGATCTCCTACTGGAGAAGACGCTGCAGCTTAACTTTATTTGACCACCTGAAAAGTGAAATGAGGAAGGACGGCACCCACAGGCACCATTATAGACGCACTTAATGGTAGAAAATTGAAATGGTGTGGACATCTGCGACGTACGGAGCAGAGAAGGATATCGTGACAAGCATGCAGTTGGGTTTCACCACAAAGAAATAATGACGTAATAAAGCAGTAACAGGGAGCCCCTTCTCTTCCTACGGCTGCAGCTCCCAAACAGTTTTGTGTGTGCCGGGTATCCTTTTCAACGGATAATAGGCGTCGGATTTTAGACTTTATTTTTGAGCCGTTCCTTTCGGTTTTCTCTATTCTTTTTTTGCCTCTAAACCATCCACGAATTAAAAAAAATGTTATTTAAATCGGCGAAGCAACTTCACACACATATTCATCTCTTACATATAAAAAAATTGAAGAGTTTGTGCCTTTATTTTACTTTGCAATCAAAATTGCACATCGCAAACGAATAGTGTTTGTATTTGGTAGTAGTTAAGAGCCTCTCCTTGTGCATTATGGTCGTTGAGGGTTGATATCGGCTGTAAGGGGATGGAAGTTATGATCAGCGATGACTTTTGAGAATAGCTATAGCAAGGAAATAAGGAAAGAGATAGAGTACATACAACAAAACGTGATGCACATTCTTCAGTTGCTTTTTTCTGTAAGGAGAAGCGTACGAATAAGAAAAAATAAATGTATACCGCAGTTAGAAAAGTATAAGCAGGAGCGTCCATGTCCGAAAGGACAGACGCCACAAGTATACAACTTGTATAAATGCCGATGACGGGTAATGATGCTTTCTTCAGTGTGGATGCACTCCCAGGTCCTTACTCTTACGGAAATTAGTTTACAGTAACTACGAGTTTGAGTTCTAGTCGGCAGGGGTAAAGTTGAGAATTTATTTCTGACGGGAGGCCTATTTGAGTATTTATTATTTACAGGAGAACGTCGTAAAAACCGACCTCGGGGAAGATTAGTTTGAGTTTAGGACAAATTTAGGAACACCCGAGGAAATACATTACGTCTTATCTCCTAAGATAGGGTAAGAAGTAAAGGAAAACCTACATTTCTAGCTTCTGCACATTTGGAGAAAGCTTTTGACAATGTTGAATAGAATACACTCTGTCTAATTCTGATATCATCAGGGGAAAAATATAGGAAACGCAAGACTATTTACAACTTGTACAGAAACCAGATAGCAGTTATAAGTGTCGGAGTACATGACACGGATTTAGTGGGAGTAAGTCAGGGTTGTAGCTTTTGCTGAATGTTGTTCAGTCTGTAGACTGAGCAAGCATGGATGGAAAATAAGTAGAAAGTTGGAAATGGAATTAAAGTTCAAAGAGAAGAAATAAAAACTTTGCGGTTCGTCAATGACATTGTAATTCTGTCACAGACAGGAAACGACCAAGAAGAGCAATTAAACGGAGTCTCGTGTGGTCTAAGGCGTAATGCTACGGACTGGCCGGCCGTTCCCGTCGGAGGTAAGAGTCCTCCCTCAGGCATGGGCGTGTGTTATGTCCTTAGTGTTTGTTTAAGTAGTCTATAATATTTTGAGTGTATAAGATGAACATTAACCAGAGTAAAGCAAAGGTAATTAAATGAAAATAAAATCAAGCGATGTTGAAGGAATTATATGAGTTAGTGAACCTGAACGAGCTTATATTTCGTAGAGTGGCGAACACTCGAGTTACAGCGCTCTTTGCGGCAACCTGTGTAAACTCGACCACTATATTTTTGGTGGTCAGTACGTTTGAGAGGAGTCTGTCTATCGTATGTTGTTGTTGAGCTTGAAGTGTTGTTTGTAGTATATATTGCATTTACTGTGCATTGTCTATACAGTTATTTCTGCCGAAATATGCCTAAAGTGTGTTCAGCATTTCAATAAACAAATCGAAGTGATAAAACGACAAGTACTATGTGAAAGAACACCAAATGTTTTATCTGTTTGATCTCAGTCTGTCTCTACTCAAACAAAATTCGTGACTAATGGCACTTAGCTGCCCAAGAGTGAAGCTTCAGATGACCTGTCCTGCATTTTCCTTGAAGAAGACACTATAAAAAAGTACTCAGTTTTCTACCTAGTGTTGGTTGAGATATTTTTCTTTTGTCGCTACTGTGATTGTTGAATGCACACTTCTGAGTGTCTACACCTTCTTAAAAAATATTTTCATCTGTTGTTGACAATACTGGATGGAGCATGGTTGATAAGCAACCAGTGCAAAGTGTGGAAGCAGTAGTGACAGCCAGATTTGTTTTTTCACTTGTATATGTCTGTATCCTTATTTCAGCGTGTGGATTGGTTTTGTGGCAGCTGACAAGGGCGCATTTTATTTTTATTTTTATTCTGTTATCACCTTTGGTCTCAGATTTCACGTACCAAAGTTTAACAGTCTGGATGATTGTCTGAGCTGGCCTTGTAACATCAGCTAATGTGGCTTTGCCACACAGCTACTGCGGACGGCTGAAAGCAAGGGGAAACTACAGCCGTTACTTTTCCCGAGGACATGCAGCTCTACTGTATGGAAATATGATGATGGCATCCTCTCGGGTAAAATATTCCGGAGGTAAAATAGTCCCCCATTCGGATCTCCGGGCGGGGACTACTCAGGGGGATGTTATCATCAGGAAAGACAATACTGGCATTCTACGGATCGGAGCGTGGAATGTTAGATCCCTTAATCGGGTAGGAAAATTAGAAAATTTAAAAAGGGAAATGCATAGGTTGAAGTTAGATATAGTGGGGATTAGTGAAGTTCGGTGGCAGGATGAACAGGATTTCTGGTCAGGTGAGTACAGGATTATAAATACAAAATCAGTTGGGGGTATCACAGGAGTAGGACTAATAATGAATAAGAAAATAGGAATGCGGGTAAACTACTATGAGCAGCACAGTGATCGCATTATCATCGTCAAGATAGATACGAAGCCAACACCGACAACAGTAGTACAGGTTTATATGCCAACTAGCTCTGCCGATGAGGAGGAGATCGAAGAAATATATGAGGATCTACAGGAAATTATTCAGACAGTTAAGGGAGAGGAAAACTTAATTGTGATGGGAGACTGGAATTCGGTAGTAGGAAAAGGAAGAGAAGGAAAAATAGTAGGTGAATATGGATTGGGCAGGAGGAATGAAAGAGGAAGTCGCCTGGTAGAATTTTGCATGGAACATGATTTAATCGTAACAAACACGTGGTTTAAGAATCACAAAAGAAGGTTGTATACGTGGAAGAGGCCAGGAGACACCGGAAGGTATCAGATAGATTTTATAATGGTAAAACATAGATTCCGGAACCAGGTTCTAAACTGCAAGACATACCCAGGGGCAGATATAGACTCTGACCATAACTTGTTAGTCATGAACTGTAGGCTGAAACTGAAAAAACTGCAGAAAGGTAGGAAAATGAGGAGATGGGACTTAGATAAATTGAAGGAAAGTGAGGTTCTGGAGAATTTCAGAGGGAGATTTAGGCAACAATTGACAGAAACAGGGAGAAATAAAACAGTAGAAGAGGAATGGGTAGCATTGAGAGATGAAATAGTGAAGGCAGCAGAGGACAAAATAGGTAGAAAGGCAAGACCTACAAAAAATCCTTGGATAACACAGGAAATACTAAACTTAATTGATGAAAGGAGAAAATATAAAAATGCAGTAAATGAAACAGGCAAAATGGAGTACAGACGACTAAGAAATGAGATCGACAGGAAGTGCAAAATGGCTAAGCAGGAGTGGCTAGAAGCCAAATGCAAATCTGTAGAAGAATGTATAAGAAGGGGAAAAGTAGATACCGCCTACAGGAAAATAAAAGAGACATTTGGGGACAAGAAAAGCAACTCTACGAATATCAAGAACTCAGATGGGAAGCCAGTTCTCAGCAAAGAAGGGAAAGCTGAAAGGTGGAAAGAATACATAGAGCAGCTCTACAAAGGAAATGAACTTAGGGACGATGTTGTAGGAAGGGAAGAGGAAGTGGATCAAGATGAAATAGGAGATACCATACTGAGAGATGAATTTGACAGAGCCTTGAAAGACCTAGGTCGGAATAAGGCCCCAGGAGTAGATGACATACCCTCAGAGTTACTAAAGTCTCTGGGAGAGCCAGCCATGACAAGACTATTTGAACTGGTGTGTAGGATGTATGAGACAGGCGAAATGCCCTCAGACTTTAAGAAAAATGTTATAATCCCCATTCCAAAGAAAGCAGGTGCAGACAGGTGTGAAAACTACAGAACCATCAGTTTAATAAGTCATGGTAGCAAAATTTTAACACGAATTATCTACAGGAGAATGGAAAAGCTGGTAGAAGCTGACCTCGGGGAAGATCAGTTTGGGTTCAGGAGAAATGTAGGAACACGGGAGGCAATACTCACTTTACGGCTTATCCTAGAAGATAGATTAAGAAAAGGCAAACCTACATTTCTAGCTTTTGTAGATTTGGAGAAAGCATTTGACAATGTTGACTGGAATACACTCTTTCAAATTCTGAAGTCAGCAGGGGTAAAATATAGGGAAAGGAGACTTATTTACAACTTGTACAAAAGCCAGACCGCAGTTATTAGACTCGTAGGGCATGAAAGGGAAGCATCAGTTGGGAAGGGAGTAAGACAGGGTTGTAGCCTTTCTCCGATGTTATTCAATTTGTACATCGAGCAGGCGGTGAAGGAAAGCAAGGAAAAATTTGGAATAGGGATTAAAGTACAGGGGGAAGAAATAAAAACATTGCGTTTTGCTGATGACATTGTAATTCTGTCAGAGACAGCAAAGGACCTGGAAGAGCAGTTGAATGGAATGGACAGTGTGTTGAAAAGAGCGTATAAAATGAACATTAACAAGAGCAAAACAAAAATAATGGAATGCGGTCTTAGAAAGTCGGGCGATGCTGAAGGAATTAGATTAGGTAACGAAACAATGAAGGTGGTAGATGAGTTTTGTTACTTGGGTAGTAAAATAACATGCGATGGTCGCAGTACAGAGGATATAAAATGCAGAATGGCAATGGGAAGAAAAGCATTTTTGAAAAAGAGAAATTTGCTGACATCGAATATTAATTTAAGTGTAAGGAAATCTTTTCTGAAGGCATTTGTGTGGAGTGTTGCCTTGTACGGCAGTGAAACATGGACGATAAGCAGTGTGGACAGGAAGAGAATAGAGGCCTTTGAAATGTGGTGCTACAGAAGAATGCTGAAGATTAAGTGGGTAGATCGCATAACTAATGAAGAGGTACTGAACAGAATTGGTGAGAAAAGGAATTTTTGGCATACCCTGACCAAAAGAAGGGATCGCTTGGTAGGACACATTCTTAGACATCGAGGTATCATAAATTTAGCATTGGAGGGAAGCGTGTGGGGTAAAAATCGCAGAGGGAGACCAAGAGACGCGTATAGTAAGCAGATTCAAATGGATGTGGGTTGCCGTTCTTATCAGGAGATGAAAAGGCTTGCTCAGGATAGAGTAGGGTGGAGAGCTGCATCAAACCAGTCTCTGGACTGAAGACCATAACAACAACAACAACGTTACTTGTTTCATCATGGCAATAAGGAAAGTTAATAACGACACCTTATTTCGACGTGGAATGCTTTAGGGCTGATGACCTAGGCGCATTTAAACTGCAGTATTTTGTTGTCTCTTTCGTCTTTGTACTTAAATTTCGTCCAGCAAAGTTTACAACCAAACCCTTTAACAGGAATTTCACAAGTTGTCTTTTCTTTCATTCTCTCATGTCTCCTCTTTGCCTTTGCTTTGACCTGTTCTCACAGCATTCACATAAAAACTATAAATTTACGGTACTCAATAAATTCCAATTACATTAGGTTTGTTTTTGATTTTCGTGACTGCAAACTCAATTGGTCGATTTTCGATCCAGGCGATACTAGTCTTTATAAATACTTGCCAACAACACTCAGCTGATTCTAAAGGTGTTGTCATGCAGCACAACCAATGAATCCGTTTCCGACGGTAAACGAATTTTTTTTTTGGTTTAGATGTAATACCACTGTGCTGCGAATGAAAATTTGTGTCCGGCCGGGATACGAACCCAGGATCTCCTGCTTACTAGGCAGACGCGTTGACCACTCCGCCACCGAGGATACAGTGACCAACCCGACTGCAGAGGACTCTTCCCTGAACGTCTCCCGCCACACCCAAATCTCCATTCGCCAAGCTGTCTCTTTCCTGTTACCATAGCCTATTTTATTCTAAACCTAGTACAGTGAAGCCATATCTGATCGCAAATTGTGATTTATTTCGTTAAAAAAAATGAACGCTGTAACGTCGCCAAAATATATATATTTGTACTTTTTCTGGGAGCTGACGAAGCGATAAGCAGGAACTGGTAGCTTATGTGTCATCTGTTGCGTCAGACATCCGTGAACATTTCATGCAATAGCATGTAGAGGAAGCCGGTATGCTCGTGCAGAACAGGAAAACGTGTGCGCGGTCTTCAAGGATGTGGCGAGCGGCGAGGATGCGGCTTCGTTGCGGCAGGACACCCGGCGACTTGAATGGCGACACCCGCACCACCCGGCACAGCGCGTTTGCGAAAACAAGAGAGGGGGTCGCGGGGTGGACCTCACGCTGATTCTTAAGCCGCCCTCACACGCAAGGTTAATAAATATAGGGTTGGGCAGTAAGCGCTCTGCTCTGCCATTGGCTAGTGCTGTGACGTCATTGTGGGACTTAGAGCACTAGAACTAGTGCTTTAGTGGAACTGCATGCTCCCAAACGGCCTGCACAGGCTTAGTTCGGTATGGCACGGAATGTGCATTTATAATAAGTTTCGACTAAAGAAATTGTTTGTGCCTTAAATACAAAGTGCTATTCTACTGTAAAATATTCCAGTTAAGAGTGCTGGGTCATATTCTATCGTAGATTTACGTGATACGTATCAGTAACATATCAAATCACAAACATATCGACAATTTGTTTAAATATGAACTGCTGACTTTAAAAGAACAGGAATGTTTGAAACATTTTTTCCGTGGCAAATTAAGCAACTCCGACTGTAAATCCCTTACAGAATCGATTTCATTGAAATGCCGGGAGCGTATTAGAGAATGTGCAACATTTACATTGTCCTTCCTGTAGTTTGAGAGCCACACTTTCTTTAATGTTCCACCTCGAGAAAAAAATGAAACTTTATTTCATTTCCCTTTGTGTTCCCACTGTGAGAATTACAATCTGTAATAGCACAGCCTGGCATTGCATAAATAATAACAGAAGTATTTCAAAGAATTACAGCAGAAATTACAGCACGCGCGACAAGCATCGGAAAATCAATATACTTTCCACTATGAACTTTTTACTTCCAAACTATGAAGTGAAACAGACTATTTAACCCTTTACTTCCCAGTGTTGTTCCTCGACAACAACGTATTAAAAGCTGATTTATACCGTATTTTGTGTATCAATCCTTAAAATCTCATTGTCGCTGATGAATAACATGCTACAAGTACGACATTTTGCCGCTTGGTACGGCGTGTAGCCACATTTAAGGCATTAATCTGTCCGACTGGTAGTTTGTGTTACGTAGCCGTCTGTACACGGCTGAGATTAGGAGCGGGAGTGTGGTTCATGTTATTTTATTTGAGCAGTGAATTGTCTTTGGTGCTGTGGCGAAGATTATACTATCATTATTGATCTGACAGTGTTAACCATCAACAAAATAACGTCCCAAGTAATAAAATACCTCGACATGTGCATGACATAAAAAATCAATAGTACGACCAAAACTTTTATAACTATTTTGATCTTTAGTGCACTGTATTAATACAGAAAACACTGAATTTTAATTCTTCCAAAGCTTAATTCATAACGTGGGAATGAGAGGGTTAAGCAAATACAAAGCAGAAATGGTAACGTATACACACGCACACGAGGTAGCAACCAACTCTGCATATTGTTTTGCTCCCAGGTGTCTCATAGTGACGTCATGCGCAGAACGGCGAAAACGCGTTTCGTACTGCGCATTGCTTACTGCGCCCCCCTGCTCACACGGGACGTGTTATCCCAGCGTGCCGCAGGCCAGACGTGATGTCTACCTAGTCTAGTCTAGCTACAGCGCGCTCTGAAACGCCCTGCTACATCCCACGGAACACAACGTGCTGGTCATCGTGCTTTGCGACCGCAGCGCTCTCCAGCGCCCGTTGCGGGCTGGCGCGTAGATAATTGTATTTACAAAGATGGATGTGCGTAAAATCACACGGTATCTGTTAGCGAACGCCGAAAAAAAAACTGAATACTGTAGCTTTCTTATCCTTGCACGTTGCATGCAATACTCTTCCAGAAATTGTAATTTTTTTCTTCAACAAACACAAAGATGGCACATTAAAGGCCAATTCACACTGTTTGTCACGTCACGTCAGGTCAGGTCACGTCACCGTCTGTCAGAACATTCCGCAATGTATTTCTAATGGCGGCATTCACACTGTCCGTCACCGGACCGTCACGGCACGTCAAGCTTTCTCGCGAAGAATGTTTTGACGGAACGGCCGTCTGCTAACATCGGAAGTTAACCTATTTTCGTCACGCGAATTGAATGTTGCAGTCGACTATTGCACTGTTTATATGCTAATAAGTCTTATTCACCTTTATTTTGTTGTTATACTTCGTTTAGGGGTAAATCTTATATGTTTCATGACGACTTAAATATTTTTGTCAATTGAGTGTCCCCCTAAAATCGAGGTCGGATATCTGAAACCAAAAAATGGTTAATGTTACTTAACATTGTATCAGAAAAGACCGAAGCAAACTGTTTATTAGAATAAGATTGTAATTTGATTACGCATTTCTCATTAAATAACATTTTAAATGAAAAGTCACTTCTAACGAAATACATAAATTCAGTTTTTTACGACGGTATTAACAATGTCAACGGGCAAATTGTAATGCATAAAGTAAACAGGGGCTATTTATGCTCTTATAAGTGTTGTTTGATGTATTCATTTGTTTATTTTTTCGCTTGAAAATAGATGTCGATGTTTTGAAATGTTGTTTCAGTTCCCAGTAAGTTGGCCAAAAACATACACTGTAAAGTTTTATTTGGCAGTCAAAAACATTTAGAGTTGTTGTTCCTTCAATTCCAGTATTAAACTATGACTTACTACATAACAGATCGCCACTCATAACCTCACTTTCAACATCGCGTACTGCGATGGGCGAATTGACGTGATGGACACTGACGGACAGTGTGAATACAACTTGACGTGACGGTGCCGTGACGTGACGGACAGTGTGAATTGGCCTTAACTGAAGGCGTTTGATAATGATAACAAAATGTACGACTAAATAACTTTTGGCAAAATATCATAAAAAACTGCCAACGGTGAAATCCTTCATCTGCGACAGCTCCACTTGTCTTGCTCTCGTATATTGCTATTTTTCACGATGTACATATTCTGCATATCCAAATTTTTACTTTGCCATTCCTTCGAAGATAATAAGTTCTGTCTGATACAGACTACTTGTCATACACGCGGGACAACGCCTCAGTTCGGCAATGTTCGTTGTGATAATTTTTGATTTTAGTATTGTACGTAAACACTTTTGCTCCTTTACTTCAGCTGCTTCCATAACCACACTCTCTCTGTGCACTGTGAAACTGAACTATTCCAGCACTGTACTGAACTGCAACAGAATTCAAACACTGTGGCGAAAACCGAATGACGTGGGGTACTGTTTCGACATTTATTGGTACTTGTGCCCTTGCACGAAATACTCAACAAGTTCTCTCCTGGGCAGAGTTCATTCATGCTTGTAGTAAATAACGTCGAATACTGGTTATTATAATAGTATTAAATAAACAAATAAATTACATAAACCGTAATTAAAGCAAATCTTTAAAAAAAATCTCCCAGAGTGTAGATGCAATCCTGTTATTTACATCTTTTCCTCCATATCTCGTAACGCTAAGCACCACGCTAATCCGTCGTCTTAAAAAGAAATAACAAAGAATATCGGACATTACACTTAAATTAATAAGAAAGAACTAGAAGCATCAAGGAAAAAAAAATTTTTTTTTGGAAGTGCAGGGTCACGAACCTGAGTTACCGCCAACTTCTGTTCCGGAGCTCACTGCGTTCTTGTAGCTCAGGATAATGTGTTGTATTTGTACAAAAAATGTTCAAATGTTTGTTAAGCTTATGGGACTTAAACTACGGGGTCGTCAGTCCCTAAACGTACAAACTACTTATCAACTACCTTACACTAAGGACGGCACAAATATCCTGCCCGAGGGGGGATTCGAACCCCCGACCGGTTGTATTTGTGATATATTATGCACCTAAAACATGTTGTAATATCTTATTTATCTATGACAAAGTATCATAATGTCGCTCCTTTGATAGAATGGCGTTGAACCGTAGCATAGGAACGATATTCTTTCACGGTATACAAATTATAACGCTGATTAACGTTAAATACGATATCGTATAAAGCTATGAATATATAGTTTTCGGTAATCTATTGTAACAAATCATACCTAAACTGATGCGATTTTAAAAAGTTCTTCAATTTTCTGGCGGTTTAAAAAGATTATTTATACATCGTACACTTATACGAAAGAAGGCACGAAATACGGAGTTCTGTTTGCAATACGTCGGATCAAAAGTTCTGCTTTTCATTGGCCACGTTACACACTCCACGAAGCAAAAATCTAACATGCTGGATCCTTCATTCCACGCTTCACAGGGGAGTGGAACGTGCAATTCCACGCTGCAACGGCACCACGTCCTCCTCCACGTGCGTTTCCACGTCCAGTGAGAGGACGGCATTAGTGTCTACATCTACATCTACATGTACATCTACATGGGATACTCTGCAAATCACATTCAAGTGCCTGGCAGAGGGTTCATCGAACCACCGTTATACTATTTTATCTCCCATTCCATTCTCGAATCTCTCCGTTCGGGCTCTGATTTCTCGTATTTTATTCTGATGATCATTTATACCTATGTAAGTGGGAGTCAACAATATATTTTCGCATTCGGAGGAGAATGTTGGCGATTGTAGTTTCGTAAGCAGCCCACGCCGCAGCGATAAGCGTCGTTGTTGTAATGATTCCCATCCCAGATCCTGTATCATTTCCGTAACGCTGTCTCCCGTGTATCGTGACAATACGAAACGAGCTGCCCTTCTTTGGACTCTTTCGATGTCCTCCGTCAAACCCACTTGATAAGGATCCCACACTGGGCAGCAATATTGCATAAAAGGACGAACAAGCGTAGTGTACGCAGTTTCTTTAATAGTTCTGTTGCATCTTTTAAGGGTTCAGCCAATAAAACGCAGTCTCTGGTTCGCCTTTCCCACGACACTATCTACGTGTTCTTTAGAATTTAAGTCAGAAGTAATTGTAATTCTTAGGTATTTTGTGGAGTTTACGGCCATTACATTTGATTGATTTATTCATGTAAACAAAGTTTAACGGATTTCTTTTCGTACTCATGTGGACGACTTCACACTTCTCATTATTACCATACAGATATCTTACTCAAATCGTTCTGCAGTTGGTTTTGATCTTCAGATGATTTTACTAGACGGTAAATGACTGCGTCATCTGCAAACAACCTAAGAGAGCTACTTAGATTTTCCCCTAAATCGTTTATGTAAATAAGGAACAGCAGAGGACCAATAACACTACCCTGTGGAACGCCCGATATCAGCTCTTTTTTAGTCGATGCCATACCATCGATTACTACAAACTGTGTCCTCTCTGAGAAGAAATCCCCTATCCAGTCGCAAATTTGGGGCGATATACAAAACCACGCAAGTTGATTAAAAGCCGTTTGTGAGGTACGGGGTCAAGCGGCGATTACTGCCACAGCTAATACCGCAGCAGTCTGATTTCAGACCACCACACGGCCCTCTAGTCTTTTTCCTTAGCGTTTGTCCTACCTGGTTGCATGGTCCGCTGAATGGACCACGTCTGGGTGGACGTTTCCGGCAGTCGGGTCACTGTGCAGGGATCGGCCCATCGCTGCCTGGGGCGTCCCTCGTGTCTCTCTCCAGACACTTCCATTGAGTCAGCCGCCTCTGGTACAGAATCTTCATCTCCGCACAGAACTTGTCCAAACCATCGCAGACCCCTTTCCCGCATCCTGATGATGTCATCTGAAACATGATCCAGCCACCTGGCCATCTATGCATCTTCGCCTCCATGACCCCAGTCATATGACTCTCACGTCCTATTGTTAATTTTGTAGAACACATAGAGGAAGGTTTCCAGAAAATGCAATACTCGACGTGTCAGCGCCATGTGGCACTATAAATCCCAGATATCTCTTTTGGACCAATACTGATCCACGATTTGCTTCGTGAAGTTCAATCTGTACTTCAGAATGTCATTCTGTTTTTTAAGCAGAAAAAAAAAACAATTTCATACATTAGAAGCATCTAGATACCTTCGGTGTCTTCCAGGGGCACTTATCCATACTCAGTGAATACAGTATAGTAAATACGAGGCGCGTCCAGAAAGTAAGTTCCGTTTCAATTTATCTCCGCTGCAGCGCTGCTATTGCAGTTCCGCACATGCGCTGTACCCGATGTGTATCAAGGAGAAGAACGTGCGCCATTTGGAGATCGCTGTCAGTTACGTAAGCTTTGTTGTGCTTGTTTGAAATGTCGGCATAGATTGAAAATTCCGCCGCCTGTGAAATCAAGTCGGTGATTCGGTTTCTGAATGCGAGGAAAGTGAAGCCAAGTGAAATTTATCGGCAAATTTGCGATGTTTACGGACCAAATGCGATGAGTGATTCGATGGTGAGGAGATGGGTCTGACAGTTCAATGGCGGGCGTAGTGATGTGCAGGATGAAGAACAAAGTGGACGTCCACCTTGCACCTCCACCTTTGGTTACAGAAGAACTGGTTCACGCGATTGATGACTAGATCCAGGAAAACCGTACGTTTACAATTAGTGCTCATCACTTCACCAATGACGACGAGCTCAAAGAAACTGTTTCCAACTGGCTGAAGACACAGGCGGCAGATTTCTATGAAGAAGGTATACAAAACCTGGTGCCACGCTATGACAAATGCCTGCAAAATTTCGTCAGTTATGTGGAAAAGTAGTTTAAGAGTTGTAGAATTTTGTGCAATAAAAATTTCTTCTGTATCTGTGTACAATTTCATTTTATTACCAAACGGAACTTACTTTCTGGGCGCGCCTCGTAATTCACTTATAGTAAACTTTATGGTCCAAATCCAGTCGCCAATCAGTTGACAGAGAACCTATATTTGACTCCCTGGATTAGAAGCTAGTCTTCAGCATATAAATTTTAACCAAAAATATTTATTCTTAGCTGTTCGCACAGTATAAACATAGTTTACAATATATATGCAAAGATGGCGCACGTTCCTTTCTTATTCTAAGCTACGTGAAGGAGTGGTAACGAAACGTCCAGATTTGGGTCCTATCAAAAGTCTTGTTTACAAGTTCCAGCACATTTCATACACTGTTTCAAGTTGAGGTACCTAATTTTTTCGTGGAAGATTCAGTATTTCTAAATGGGGATTTCGCGAAATGACAGCCTTTCGCCGTCGGGAGTTAGAGTCCTCCCTCGGGCATGGGTGTTTGTGTTGTCCTTAGCAGAAGTTTATTTAATTTAGTGTAAGTAGTTTGTAATCCTAGGACTGATAACCAACGTAGTTAAAACATTTGATTTAAATTTCGTCTATCTTGTATCAACGTGCTTCCTGCTCAAGTAATAGAAAAATATACTTCTTAACAGCCTTGCCGATATTGACAATGAAACTTTTCGCAGAATCTCTCTCTCTCTCTCTCTCTCTCTCTCTCTCTCTCTCTCTCTCTCTCTCTCTCAAACACTCGCTTTCTGTACATCTCTCACACACAGACGAATGTTATATGAACATGGGTCCGGTTGCGATTTTTTCCAAGATACTGTTCATTGCGTCCAACGCAGTAATCAGAGTGTAACATTTCGTTATGCACTTATGCAACACATTTTTCTTTATGATTAAACCCTCAAAACTTTTATAGTCAATTGGAAAGACCATATCACATTCATATTCATAACTAAACCACACGGAAACACCTCTCACAAAGCTGTTTTATTTATGGACGCTTCCGTCGCCTCTTGAAAGAACGGAAGGAAGGAAAGGAAGCTTACGGTTTAACATCCCGTCGACAGCTTGGTCGTTAGAGACTGAGCTAATGCTCGTGGTTTTCGGTAAGGATTCGGAAGGAAATCGGCCGTGCCCTATGAAAGGAACCATCCAGGCATTTGCCTGGAGTGATTTAGGGAAATCACGGAAAACCCAAATCCGAATGGCCGGAGGTGGATTTGAACCACCGTCCTCCCTACTGCGAGTCCAGTGCGTTACCACTGCGCCACGTCACTCGGTCTCCAAGGAACATAACAGTTGCTAAATAATTGTGCTACACTATATATTTGTTCCACAATAATTCAAATGTTCAAATGTTTGTATAGTCTATGGGACTTAACTACGGGGTCATCAGTCCTTAAACTTACAAACTACTTACGAATTAGGACGGCACAAATATCCATGCTCGAGAGTGGATTCGAACCCCCGACCGTAGTGGCCGTGCAGACCGTGACTGGAGCGCCTTAGTCCCCTCGGCCACCGCGACCGGCTGTTCCACAATAATATTTATTTTGTTGTAAACTAGTTTTCGGCTTTTAGGCCATTTTCAGACAACTTAATACTGCAGATTATCCACATCACACCAGCTACTATGTTGGAGTACAAAAATTTTACAAAGATATGTGTCCAGTCATAGACTATGTTGTTGTTGTTGTGGTCTTCAGTCCGGAGACTGGTTTGATGCAGCTCTCCACAATACCCTATCCTGAGCAAGCCTCTTCATCTCCACATAAGAAGGGCAACCTGCATCAGTCTGAATCTGCTTATTGTATCCATCTCTTGGTCTTCCTCTGCGGTTTTTACCTCACACACTTCCCTCCAACGCTAAATTCACAATTCCTTGATGTCTAAGAATGTGCCCTACCAATCTATCCCTTCTTTTAGTCAAGGTATGCCAGAAATTTCTTTTCTCCCCAATTCTGTTCAGTACCTCCTCATTAGTTACGCGATCCACCCACCTAATTTTCAGCATTCTTCTGTAGCACCACATTTCAAAAGCCTCAATCCTCTTCCTGTCCGCACTGTTTATCGTCCATGTTTCACTCCCATACAAGGCAACACTCCATACAAATGCCTTCAAAAAGGACTTCCTTAGGCTTAAATCAATATTCGATGTTAACAAATTTCTCTTTTTCAAGAACGCTTTTCTACCCATTGCCATTCTGCATTTTATATCCTCTGTACTGCGACAATCATTTGTTATTCTACTGCCCAAGTAACAAAACTCATCTACCTCCTGTATTGTTTCGTTGCCTAATCTAATTCCTTCAGCACCACCTGATTTTCTTAGACTGCACTCCATTACCCTAGTTTTGCTCTTGTTAATGTTCATCTTATATGCACCTATCAGCACACTGTCCATTCCGTTCAATTGCTCTTCCAGGTCCTTTGCTGTATCTGACAGAATTACTATGTCGTCGGCAAAACACAATGTTTTTAATTCATCCCCCTGAACTTTAATTCCTTCACCAAATTTCTCCTTGTTTTCCTTTATAGCTTGCTCAATGTACAAATTGAATGACATTGGAGAAAGACTACAACCCTGTCTTACTCCCATCCCAACCACTGCATCCCTTTCATGCCCTTCAACTCTGACAACCGCCGTCTGGTTTTTGTACAAGTTGTAAATAACATTACGCTCCCTATATATTACTCCCGCTTGCTTCAGAACTGAAAGAGTTTATTCCAATCAACATTGTCAAAAGCCTCCTCCAAATCTACAAAAGCTAGAAATGTAGGTTTGCCTTTTCTTAATCTATCATGTAAGCTTTACGTATTGTATAAGAAATAGAGACGTTCAATCAATTATAGCAAAACTGTAACTAAGAAATAACTATAAATTAAATTTCAATAAAGAAACTGAAACCAACATAGGGCCCACTGAGTGTACCAGTAAGTACAATTGTATATTAAATTAACTTTTATATACGAACAAAAGTAGGAGAGGGAACAGATGAGTGAGGAAGACACAAAAATGAAATGTTGTTGGGGTACAATTACATATGTTTGCAATATGTGAATATGGAACAAAGGAGCATATTAAAGTTGTTGTTGTTGTTGTGGTCTTCAGACCGGAGACTGGTTTGATGCAACTCTCCTGAGCAAGCCTCTTCAACTCCACATAAGAACGGCAACCTACATCTGTCTGAATCTGCTTACTGTATCCATCCTTGGTCTTCCTCTGCGGTTTTTACCCCACACACTTCCCTCCAACGCTAAATTCACAATTCCATATTAAAGTATGTAACCTATATTAAAATATACTAGTTTTCACAAGAATGGCAAGAGTAGCACAAGGAAGGAAAAACATGAGAATGTGAGTGAGATACATTACACAATTACAACAAGTATGGTGGCAGGATTATACCTAACAGCTGTTACTTTAATAAGGGCCAATACTGAAATTGGGTCTGATAACTGAGAATTACGTTTGGCTTCTAAGCTTAGAATTTGTTGATAGAATTTCGAGCAATGTTAGCTTTCTGCCTTTATTCGCTCTGTGGACGACACTCATTGAAGGCATGTTCTGCAAATGTGGAATCTCTCTTTTTTGTCTGCAAGTACTAGAGAGGAGTTGGGGACTATAAAAGATTACAAACGGTTGCTCTGAGAAGACTGGAAAGTTCGCAGGTCACTCCGATATTCAAGAAAGACAATAATAGCAGTGATCCGCAAAATTACAGGCCTACATATCGGTTAACAGCAAGATTTTAAAACGGACACTTTCGTCAGACATTATGGTGATGATCCTGTTTGAGCCCAATCGGTCTCAACTCGTTTCAGCTGACGCCACCTGGCGTGTTAGTGATGATGAGGACGACAGAACAGCTAGTCCACGAGCAGAGCAAAGCTACGACCGGACCGGGCATTGAACCCGTGCCTCCTGCATGGGAACACAGCACGATCTCTACTAGACTATGAAGGCTGACTACCTCACAGAGAACGACCTCTTGAAACATAGTCAACACAGATTCAGAAAACATCGTGCTTGTGGAACATAGGTTTTTACTCACATGATATAATGAGTGCTATCGACAAGTGATTTCAAATCGAAGGCTTTTGACACTGGACCCCTCAACCGTCTACTAATCAAATTGCGTGCTTGTGAAATATCGCCGACTTGTACGATTGGATTCGTTATTTCCTGTCACAGAGGATACAGTACATCATAATTGACAGTCTTCGAGTAAACAGAAATATCTATCGTGTCCCAAGGAAGTGTTATAGGTCCCCTACTGTTCCTTATCTTTATGAACTGTTTAGGAGACAACGTGAGAAGCTGCCTTACACTGTTCGCGCATGATGCGTACTAGAAGCTCAAAAGCAATGGCAAAATGATTTATATAAGGTATCTGCAAGGAGAAAACGTAATGCAACTGTCTGGAATTGAAAAAATAAATAAACAAATAAATAAAAAAAATTAAAATTATCCCAAATTATTTCTTTACTTCTCTGGAATTTCTGGAAATCTACTGCAGATACATGTCTGGGACACGTTTTATTACATTGACCAGATCAGTAACAACAAAGTAAATGGATATCATGCTTTACTGTAACCTCGCACAGTTTTGCGATGGCTTCATATTTGCGAGCTTGCTAAATTTCAGGCAAAATTTTTATCAGCCGTGACTTTGTAATCTATGCTTATATAAACTATTTTCTTTTGTTTTACTTTTAGAATAACAAATTAAAGTATTTGCTGTTAACTAATTTACATTAGGGTGACAATTATTAAACTGTATGAAACAAAACGTGAATTAGTTACGAACTATGGCGGGCACTTTCTTTATTCAACATCACTATAGTTATCATCGTTGGATTCTATGAACATATAGATGATGTAGAGTAACTATGGGTAGCCCCTTAAGACCAGTTGTAGCAAATTTCTACGTGGAAAAAATTCGAGGAACAGGAATTGAAAATAAATAAATAAATAAAAAAAACGAGTCATTTGGTTCAGCTATGTGGACGATACGTTTGTTGTGTAGAGGCATGGTAGAGAGGAACTAGATCGTTTCCTTCAACACCTCAAAGGGATTAATCCTAGAATTCAGTTTACCATGGAGGAAGAGGCCGACGGAAAACTGAATTTTCTTGACGTGTCAGTTTTCAGAAAGGGGAATGGTAACTTGGACCATGCAGTTTATCGAAAACCCACACACACAGACCGTTATCTGCACCGGGGTTCAAACCACCATCCACAAGAAAAGCGGGACATAAAAAAATGTTCAGATGTTTGTAAAGGTTATCGGACTTAACTGCGGGGTCATCAGTTCTTAAACTTACAAACTACTTATGAACTAAGTTATACTAAACACAACACAAACATCCATGCCCGAGGGAGGATTCGAACCTCCGACGCGGGAGGCCGCTCGATCCGCAACGTGGCGCTCCAGACCGCTCGGCCGCTCCCTTGCGGAGCGCGCAGTGATCTCTATATAACCTGGATTTATAACTCTGTTGTCGGAGCATAGAACTGTAGCGTGCCTGCACATTCATATGTTTCGCACACGAATTTGCATTGTCCGCCATGTTGTAATTAGTCAAACGAATTTTCATCAGTTATTACGTGACAAATAATTGCTAGATTGCCCATGTATGAATTTTATGCCAATATACGAAGTAGTAGACTGGCGGGAGTACAGAATCGAAAAATATTTACTTTTCGTTTCTTTGTAATTTGTCAAGAAACAGAATATGAACATCTTCGGCTGGCACGCTCGGAAATCTGTAGTTAAACATCCAGAGAGTATAGAGATCACTAGGAGCGGGACATAATAAAGACGTTGGGGGACAGGTCAAGGAACATCTGCGAACCGCAACTACTCGACGCGGAATTAAAACACCTGACTGATGCTTTAATCAAGAGTATATATTCGTCCACAGAGAGAAGGAGAGTGTAAAATGCAGATCGATGAAAAGGTTCCTGTGAAATCTAAAGTGTTCCTGCATTTTATTAAGGACGTCACCGACCGCATCAGTAAAATTTTGACGAAACGGAAAGTTGCCGAAATATATAAACCTACTCACGTGAAGTCTGCAAAGGATGCTCGCAAACCGCTGGAAAAGCAGGAATTTATACGATCCAGTGTAGCTGTGCAGATGTATACGTGGGTACTACAAAAAGAACAGTCAAAAATAGGCTAGCACAAGGGTAACTATAGAAGGGGAGAAATTGACAGATCAGCTGTTCCTGAACATGTTTCTCAACCATGATACCACCTTATTCAATTTGATAAGACTCAGGTTTTGGCAGCCACAAACGGATATCACGAAAGGCTGTACAGAGACACTATAGAAATAGTAAAACATTCGAATAATTTCAATACTATAAAGCAAGGCGTGAAACTTAATGAAATCTGGATTCCGATGTTGAAGAAGAAATGTAACCGTCTTCCACCGTGGGACGATATCCACAACGGAGAACGGCAATCGGCAACGGTAAATAGCGCGTGCATATCAAAAACATCTGACGTCACACGTCTGCGCGCGAGCACGCTAAACGGAATATGGCTTCAGTCAGTAGCGAGCCAGGGTGTGCATCGGACGCTATAAAGAGCCACGATTTCCCTTGAGAATATCCTCCGTAGATGGGGACGAAACGTTGGGTTTTAATAACAAATGAACAAGATCACGGCATAATAGCCTGGAAAATTTGAACAATATGGACATTTCCAGCATTGAAAGTTTACATTTTACAAAGTACGTTACACCATGCACTACACGAAAATTGATGTACGCAGTTATCTTCGCTGGGTTTCAAGGTTGACTGCGCAAAATTTAAGCAATATTAAAATAAAATTGTAGATTTTGTCGAAGTCAGGAATGTGAGATACCTTCCGCAGTGCAGCCTACGCGTCATATCTCCTGAACTACGTTCTTATTTATGTCGTCATTCAGTGGCACAGCCACAAGGGAGGGTGGGGGGGGGGAGGCTAATGGTGCTGAAGCACCCTCCCCTCGGCAACTCCCAAAGATTTTTTAATATAATTATTTTTTATTGTTCTTTTTTTTTTTTTTTTTTTTAAACAGGTCGGCACCGGAAATTTGAATTAGTACACGTTTAATAAATCACAATGTAACTATAATTTGCCAAGCACAAGTAATGCGTCGACAACGTGACGCCACCACTGAGAACGTGTGGCGGTTTTGATGCCCCCGCGACCAGCTTTGATGCTGCCTCTATTGTTACTGCTATGCTGAAGTTAGGAGCCGATTGTTCATATGCTTGAGTTCATCATCTTAGACAGTTTGCAGGCTCTGGCCGGGTCTGCTTGGAACATAAGCCTCTCCATCGTCTTCTGTCTCGCCACCACCTCTCCATCGTCACCCTGGTCCAGTCTTCTCCTCTCTTCCCTACACCTTCCTCCACTCCTTTCAGCCATCTGTCTCTCAGTCTTCCTCTTGATCTTTTTCCCTCCAGTTTCATCTCGTGTATCCTTCTTGGTATCATCTTCTCCTCCATTCGCTTAACATGCCCATACCATTTCAGACTTGATTTCTCTATCTCCTCTTGTAATTGTTCTACCTTCATTAACTCTCTGATCCTCTGATTTCTTAACCTGTCGATCTTTGTCACTCCAATACTGTTCCTCAAGAATTTCATCTCACTAGCGTGTAGTTTACATTTCTCTGTTCCTTTCATAACCCAAGTTTCGGATGCATATGTCAGAATCGGAACATAGTGTGACCTGTATATAACATTTTTACTGCTTTGGGGTACATCCCTGTTCCATATTAGACTTCTAACACTCTTCCGAAATGCTTCTGCTTTTCTCACCCGCTCGTTTACTTCTTTGTCATTTTCCTGTGTCAGGCGTCCTAGGTACTCGAAACTTCCACTCTCCGCAATCGTTCCTCACTGATTTTTACTCCAGTTGTTTCTCTCTCCTTTGTTCTTGTTGTGATAGTCGTGTCACTCTTACTTATACTAAAGTTCATCCCATATTCTTGTACTGTTTGTTCTCATACGTCTAACTGCTGTTGTACTTCCTCCTCCTTATTGCTTGAATTATAATAAGAAAATCATTAAATACAGAAAGCAAGATGGAGTATGCAAAAGAGAGTTTCGGGCAAGGTTTCAGGGGAGGAAAGTCACGTGATTGACTTGCGAACGCCAAATGTACGCTATGTACATTCCAGGCTATAGTCATTCGTAACCAGCACAGGCAAAGAAAATTAACTTAGAACAAACTTCCAAAGCAAGACAGATGATAATATTTTAACAGAAAAAGACAATGAAAATGTGGGAGAGATATTAAAATAATAGTTTAAAGAGGTAAAAGTTCAAAAGAGAGTATGTGATTCTTCAGTTTCTCCCGGCGTATTTGATAATCAAAATATCCACGGGTGTACTGCCGATCTATAGTGTCCAACGGGCACAATATTTCGGCGATCATACATGTCGCCATCATCAGGTGAACAGACGGACTGAGCTGATGGCACTCTGGGTCATAGTGTATATCGGAAGACAACGCACACTGATCTGTATTTACACGCAGACAGCTGTCACCACACTTCACAGAGGAATGGGGTACTTAAAAGTCTAGTACATAGGGCGCGCACTATCTCCGACGCAGAGAGTCTACCCCAGGAATTGGAACACTTGAGAACTGTATTTCGAAAAAATGGGTACTCAGAGTGGCAGATTCAGCGGGCTCTCCTGCCCAACCACTACTTCACAACCTGTGCAAACGGAGGAAAACACGAGGGAGGATGTAGGCACTGCGTTCGTTCCATATACCGGCGCACTCTCGTGGAAGATCGCCCGCATTTTGAGAAAACACCAGGTTGGAACTGTTTTTTCCCGCCGAATAAAATTCGTGCACTGGTGGGGAGCGCCAAAGATGATCTCGGTTTGAGGAAGGCCGGCGTGTACTAGATTCCGTGTCAGTGTGGAAAGTCATATATTGGACAGACGATGCGTACCGTCGATGATCGTTGCGTTGAACACCAGAGACACACACGATTGATGTATCCGAGCAAGTCGGCGGTCGCTGAACATTGTTTGTCGGAGAATCATGCGATGGACTATGAAGGCACTAGGATTCTGGTAGAGACGTCGAGATACTGGGACTGCGTCGTTAGAGAAGCCATTGAAATTCGCACAAGTGACGGCCTCATAAACCGTGACTGTGGCTATAATCTTAGCAAAGCTTGGGAACCAGCGATTGGGTTAATTAAGAGTAAATCTAGCAAACGTAACGAAGTGACGACCACGGCGGACAGAGCCCTCACATTGACGTCATCTCAGACGCCGGCGCAATCGGTTCCACTTCGCGGCCGCGGCGCGGGGCGCGGACCGCGGAGGGGTCGCTCCGCGGGCCGAGGGTATTTAAATGGCCCGCTACCGAGCTAGAACCCAGTTCCCCTCGAGCAGCCGTAGCGTGCTGATCTCCGTGCCGGCGCGTTTCCAGGAGCTCAGTCCGTCAGTTCACCTGATGATGGCGACATGTATGATCGCCGAAATATTGTGCCCGTTGGACACTATAGACCGGCAGTACACCCGTGGATATATTTTGATTATCAAAAGAGAGTATGTTTGTCAAAGCTAAACTCAAATATCAAATAATTTTGGCTGTTAGTTAAAATACGGTCTGAAAGAATATTACGCTGCTGTTCCCAATCGCTTACACGGCGGCTAATGGGGCTGGCTGTTCGGTGTGCCATATGTCTGGCAGAAAGCTGGGAACAGGGTGCTTGCGGTCACTGCGGCTGAAACACCTGCTGTGTGAGTGGCGAGCGGAGCCTCCGCAAGATCACAGCGGTTGCTCCGCAGCGAAGTAACCGTTGTCTATTAGAAGCCGTTCTTCTCGTTGCGCACAGACAGTAGAGCTCTCATGGGCACTCCGACTTCCTCCTGTCAAGTTTCGCCACGCCGGGAGCAGGAAGGTGCAGCTTCTGCTGCTGCGGGAAGAAGCGGAGGGACGCGATAAGACGGGGATGTTGCGTCTGTGAACCTTTCCGTAGCTGTTCATAGCACGACATTCGTCAGCTATCAAGAGCATGGCATCCGGTGTGAGAAGCGGGTTTCTTATGTTGTAACGTTTCTGTCACCCATTTCCCGCTCAGAGCGTATTAAGGCCTACAGTAGGATGTGTCTAACTAGCAAACCCGGCAACGCTTCGCAGTCACTAATGTATATGGGATATATACCTTAATCTCTTCTCTTCTTCTCCCGATGTCTATCCCTCCTCCTTCCTCTACTTCTCCATCGCCTCCTCCCACCTCCCTTTGTCCATCTCCTCCTCCCCGTATCTCCACACCACTCCCTCTTACCCCACGGGGTTGGAACACTTGCACGGAGTGACATTTGCGCGGAGTGACACTTGCGCGGAACCCGGGGCCCTTGGGGTGGCTGATGGCTTTTCCTGGGTACAGGCACACCAAGAAGTCTAGCACTGCTGTGGTCAAGTTTCCACACTGTCAACATAACACGAAAATCAGTGAAATTGCACAACCCTTTCAAAGCTGAAGAGCAATATAGTAACTTGTTCTAACTACATATTAATCCGTTGAGTGTTCCTCCTGTAAACAAAAAGGTATTTTAATAGTGATAATGTTTGGAGAGTTATTAAGACAGTCTCTGCTACTACAAGACGATGACTTTCCACAGTCATACCTCCTAAAAGCATATTATTCAGAACACTAAGCATATCAAGACACCTGCGCAAGCAATAAATATATTAGGCATCCTGCACAGATACGTTGATGTAATTGACAGCTATGTAGTTAACCCCACTATCACGCAACTTCCATCTCTTTAAAAATAGCTACTATGCTTTTTTAATAGGAGACGCAACCTTAAACCATCAATTAAAAAACGTTAATAATAAGTCAATGAGTATTTTACATACATGAAGCGTTTATTCGTAGACCCCAAAACGATTTGGCAGTATTCGAATTACAAATACATCTAAGAAATATATGAAATACGAAATGTGTAAGGGAATGTCACACACCGAAAAATGCTGAAGATAGATTCTATTTTCCATCACCGTCATGTAGAACCACTTTTACTCCGAACTCGGCATAAACCAACAGGGAGAAACAAGTTGCAAGACTGCCAGGAAAAATGAAGCGAAATTGGCAGCCAATAGTTGGTTATAAATTACATTGCCTGTTAACTGTATAAATATAAATTACGGAATTACTGTTCAGTACAATCAAAAAGGTCTAAGGTAATAGGCAGTGGTTTACAATCAGATATCCGTATCACTCTCCTCCTCAAGAAGTCTGTGTGAAGATTTATATTCAGAACATTCAAGAAAAAGTTGTTGAAACTACAAGAAGCAGCTCATTTACTCAGGAAGGGAAAACGTTCTGGTGGCCGTAAATTTGAATGGCTGTATCTCTTGTAGTAAAAAAAAAGTAACATTCATTTTTTGATAAAATGTTAAAATCCAATATACCAGAATTTTGTTTTTCTAAACTCAGTGCCAACTTTTTTTGTCAAAATTTTTGCAGGAAGTAGTCTTGACGTGATTTCATACTTATATGCATTAATATTATCAAACATGTAATTTGTGTCACAAATTGCGCGGCCGGTCCGGTCGGAGGTTCGAGTCCTTCCTCGGACATGGGTATGTTTGTTTGTACTTTGCCTAAGTCATTTTAAGTAAGATTAGGTAGTGTGTAACTCTAGCGACCGATGACCTAAGTGGTTTGGCCGCATAAGACGACACATATACACGTAATTTATTTATTTCATAACCACATTTAAATACTAATAATTAAAGAAACTTAAATGTAGAAATTTGAAATAAACACTGTTAACAAATGATTGATATTTCTCATAAGATGAATGCACACAACCGTTGAATTATGTCTTGTGAATGTACCTACAAAATCTGCCATATGAAAATTTTAGTGTGAGTCCCAAATTTGTTTTTTCTATAATAACATTAAAAACATATTAAAAATTCAGAACTCGAAAACCAGTGAAGTTATGGACTTGAAGCGTTTTGTGTTGCTAAATCTTTACATAGTAGACACGATTCTAAAATTTGGCTGCTATCGCCAAAGTAGACGAAAAGTTAAATTTTTTGGTGTAATCTTCGCCGTGTAGACTGTATGTTGTAGAAGTCTACGCCGAACCCAATTATAATCATACCTCTGAGGAGAGAACGTTGTTTGCACTTCTCCTGCGTTTCTAGTCGGCCGTACTGTGCTACGTAACGACACCATACCGTTCCATTTCACCGAGAGCTATATATGTATTGGTGTGATGTCTGTTCTTTCGAAATAAGACATCACACCAATATATGTATCATTTAGACGCAAAGATTCTGGGTTCTCTTTTCATCGCTAACGCGATTAACAACGTTAGACCTTGTGTGTAAACAGTTAAAGGTTATGAGTGCCACTGAAAAAATGCATAAGTAACACCTGTTGTTTGAGACTTGAAGATGACCTCAAATTAGCCGAAATCGATATCTCATAATAAACATAACATGTAGCTGTCTATATTTCATAATGCAATTTCTAACATATTTAAAAGCTGCTCAAAACCACCTACAAAAAACCTTTATAATGAGATTGTATATAATTTCACGATCAAATTGTGTTTTAGTTATTTGTAGAAATACACCTAAAGATCTGCCCTTGCTTTTAGTGCCTTGATCAGCTGTTTATTTTTAGAGGTAATTTTAGGGACAGGAAAAATTCGTATTTGCGATAAATTCGAATATAGATGCGAATTCTGACTCAAAATGCAGTAAATCCGAAATTGTCATAAATGGTATTTTGGTGTGAAACACTATTTAATCAGAAATATTGAGAGATAACTTTATTTTCCGCCCTTAAATACGTACAAAGTAAACAGTAGGTACCGGAAAAATTCGCATTTTTCAATGAATGCGAAATATAGGCCCATGCTAATTTTGGACCGGAATGCGAGAGACGTGAATCTTGTAATATACGCTGTTTTTAGCGAACGTCCCGTTACTAATGCTCCACCTCCTCGGTGGGCCTTTCTCTGAATACGGCACAGGTAGCGGCTGGAGGGCGTGCAGTAAAGGTGGCGTATCCCTACTTGTGGAACACCCTGTTCACTACCTGCAGTCCGGGTCTCCGCGCAAGTGTCTACACATTCCCTTTCCGCGCAAGTGTCACTCCCCGCAAGTGTCACAAATTCTTACCCCACACCATATCCACCTCGTCCCCCTCCTATCATCCCCCCTTTTTAAACCCACTTCATTCTCCCATTCTCTATCTCTTCCTCTCCCGTTCTCTGATCTTATTTATTATTATTGCAATCGGGACCCGGATTGGGAATAGAAGTGAAAAGGACGGGTAGAACAATTGGAAACGGGTTATTAGAGAGAACTTTCAAGCTGCCTTGTCTGTGAGGTTAGTTGCTTTAATGTCCGTCCTCTTAATGGTTTTATTGCACGAATATACACATCAACGGCGAACTCATCAAACAATCTGCGGCATTTCAGTATGTGATTGTCCTTGTTTCGGCGAATCATCAAACGGTAGGCATAAAAATTCATACAGTTGACCTTCTTGTTAGTTACTTTACTTGTAAGTGAATAATGAACTCTTATTAGGATTCTAATTGAAACACAATAAACAACATTGCTACATACCGGTAAAATTTCACATTCTGCGACACAGGCAACAGTTGTTGGATCGTGGGAATTAAGCTGACCAATCGTGGCAAAGCTTGAGACAGCCAATGAAATTTTAGTTGGCGACAGTTGTTTTCTCTTCATACTAAACGATATTATTTTCAGAATCCGCATTATAATTTAGTTTCATACACATTAAACTTACTGAGGAAGATGTTTTTCATGTATAAGAGTGTAATGGACTTCTCTTATGGAAACAGTCTTACAAATGCTAATCACTTATAACCACGAGAACAATCAATAGCGTTTCCATGAACGAAGAACGTAGAATTGGTAAGAAATCGGCAAATCTCATTGGATATTGTATACTATCACCCGATTGGCGTAACGCAATTACCCGGAATCAATGGCTGTTGCCAACATTGCCCGCTAGATCTGTGTAGCGGATTAAAAATTAAACCCTACATACCAGTTAATCCCTGGCTTCAAGCAATGCCCTCCCTTTCTTCTGACCTCCTTGGTGTATTTGTTTGCTCCGTTACAGCGTATTTCGTCGCAAGGCGAGTAGCGAATGATTAAGCTGATTGTTGGAGAATCTAGAAAATGATCCGAGCTGTAAGCGTACATTCAGTTATTTTCAAACTCTAATATTACCTGGTAGATTTTCCAAAAATGTTCTTTCATACAAACCTTGTCCTGCGAACTACGAACAGAACAAAGAAAAGACCATCCAAATTGGTGAACCCATTCTCAAGTGATGCGCTTTCATACATGCGGCAATTCATTTTTATTAATATAGATAGATGTGTCATACATAAAATATTAAATAAATAGGTATCTAAAAACCTTCCTATGTCCGTTTCCTGCTTCTAAGCTACTTCCCCACCAATTTTTGCTAGTACGAGAATATGGAAAAGGTTCGCAGATTACTTCTTAAGCAATCCAAGTCAGTTTGTCCTCGATGGCGATTGTTCATCTCAGTTGAGTATCTCAGGAGTGCCCCATGGAAGTGTGATAGGACCTCTATTATTTTCTTTCTGCACAAATTATCTGACGGATAGACTGTGTGGAAATCTGCGGCTGTTTGCTGATGGTGTACATGGAAGGTATCGTTATTAACTGACTGTTGCAGATAGCAATATGACTAAGACAAAATTTGTAGTAGGTGTGAGCAATGGCAGCTAGCTCTAAATGTACGAAAATATAAGATGACGAAGATGACTTAGAGGAACAATTTCATGCTGTTCGAATATAGCGTTAGTAGTGTGCTGCTTGATACGGTCGCGTCGTTTACATGCTGCATCTAGGCGTAACGATCCAGAACGCTATGAAATGGGGCGAGCATCGAGAGGAAGGCAGATGGTCAACTCCGGATTATTGGGAGAATTTGGGAACATTTAGTTCATCTGTAAGGGAGACCGCGTATAAAAAGATCAAGTATTTCGGATCCCCACTAGATCGGTTTAAAGGAAGTTATAGAAGCAATTCAGAAGCAGGCTTTTAGGTTTGTTGCTAATAGGTTCGATCATGTTACAGAGATGGTTCGGGAACACAAATGGAAAGATGACGTTGTTTTCGAGAAACACTATTACGAAAATTTAGAGAGCCGGAATTGGAAACTGACTACGGGATACTTCCACTGCCACCAAGTTAGCTTCGTGTAAAGGCCACAAACATAAGAGAAGTTAGGCAAACAGGCTTGGTTTCGTAACGCGTCAAAGAATTAATTAAATGATTTAGTGGAGAAATTATTAACTCTGACTTTCGCTTACCAGTTAAAAAGTAGTTTTACTTGTGAATCGTCTGCTGCTTCATCAAACCTCTTTACTTCTAGTAGAGGTTTCTGTTTATTCTTTCTTTTTTCACAACATTGAATAAAACGGTAGCAATCATCACAAGTCTGACATTTGTATTAAATTAACAACTGTATAAGTGAGGTAGCCTTCAGAACACCGACAAAACACAAGGTGAAAGCCTCTTGCTGCAGTACAAATTAAATGAATCTGAGAGTTCTGCCAACTCATTTTGCACACAGCACGATTTAATCATCAAAAACACTTTGCTTTAGCACCTTGCAAGAAAGCTGTGTACATGGACGAGACCAGGAGACCCTGGAAGGTACCAACTTGACTTTATAATGATAAGACATAGATTTAGAAACCAGGTTTTAAACTGTAAAACATATCTAGGAACAGTTATATATTCTGACTAAAACTTATTGGTAATGAACTACATGGAGTAAAACTGAAGAAAATGCAAAAAGGTAGACATGCAAGGAGATGGGACATGGATGAACTGAAGGAACCTGAGATTATGGCAGAGTTTCAGAGGGAACGTTATGCAAGGTTTCATCAAAATGGGGGAAGGTAATACAGCAGAAAAGGAATGGATACCTATGAGACATAAAGCAGTAAAGGCTGCACAGAATCGTAGAGGCAGGAGAACAAGGCTTAATAACAATCCTTGGGTAACAGGATATGCGAAAACGTACTTCATGAAAGGAGAAAATACAAAATAGCAAAAAATGAGGCAGACAATTGGGAGTACAGACAGCTAAAAATGAGGTTCATGGGAAGTGCAGATTGGCTAAGCAGGAGTGACTAGAGGACAAATGCAAGTTTATACAAGACTGTGCAACTAGGGGAAAGATAGATACCGCCTACAGGAAAAATAAAAGAACGTTTGGTGGTAAGAAAAGCAGCTGCATGAGTATCAAGAGCTCATATGGAAAACCAGAACCAAGCAAAGAAGGGAAAGTTGAAAGGTGGAAGGAATATATTGACTGCCTATACAAGGGAAATGAACGTGAAGGCAGTAGTGTAAAAATGCAAGGTGATGAAGATGAGGTATGAGATACGATACTTTGTGGAGAATTTAACAGAGCACTGAAAGATCTGAGTCGAAAAAAGGTCGCTGGAATAAATGATATTCCCTCTGAACTGCTGACATTGTTGGGAGAGCCAGTTATGAAGAAACTGTTTCACCTTGTATGCAAGATGTTTGAGAGAGAGGAAATAGACTCAGACTTCAAGAAAAATATAATAATTCCAAAGAAAACAAGTGCAGTAGATGTGAAAATTACATAAATCTAAGGACTTAACTAGTCTGATCATCAGTCCCTAGGCTTGCAAACTACTTAACCTAACTTGTGCTAAAGACAACAAATTCACCCATGCCCGAGGGAGGACTCGAACCTCTGGCGGCTTGAGTAGCGGCACGCTGCAGCTAGGCGCCTTGGAATGCTCGACCACTTCACAGCGGCTGAACATTATACAACTATCAGTTTAATAAGTCATAGTTGCAATACTAATTCCAACTATGTGTAGACGAATAAAAAACTTCGGAAGCTGACCTTGGGGAAGATCAATTTGAATTTAGGAGAAATGTAGGAACACGAAATGCAGTACTCATATTACGACTTATCCTACAAATTTGGTTAAGGAAAGGCAAACTTACATTTCTAGCCTTTTGTAGATTTAGAGGAAGCTTTTGATAATGATGACTGGAATACCCTCTTTCAAATTCTGAAGATACATGGTGTCCAGAAGAGGGCTCCCTGATTTCAAAATTAAATATCTCTAAAACAAAGATCAATAGAGGAATGCAGTAAACGGTATGTTTATTGTTAAACCTGTAAGAAGTTGATACATCAGTTTGAAATAATAGTTACAAAAGCTGCTAACAGTTGGCGCTGTATGCTGTATAGCTCATATCAGCATACATAAGTGAAATAATCGTATGAAAACACTCTATGGAAACAATCACATCACATGTACAGCTCATATCAGCATACACAAGTGAAATAATCGTATTAAAACACTCTTTGCAAACAATCATATCACAATGTTTTCAAAATGTTCACCACTGGCACTACAGAGGTGGCGCAAACGAAGAATGAGATTCGCCATCACATTTCGTAGTGTCTCAACCGAAATGGATTCACATGCCACAGAGATCGCCGATTCAAGCTCGTCCAGCGTGGCGGGATGCTTCGGGTAGACCATGTCTTTCACTGTGCCCCGCAAAAAAAGTCATAGGGAGTCAAATCTGGCGAATATGGTGGCCAATCCATGCCTGCACCAGTAGATTTAGGATATTCCGAAGCAATGACTCGATTCCCGAAGTATTCCTCAAGAAAGCGAAACACTTGTTCGGTCCGATGTGCATAAACCATTCAGTACCTGGTCGATCCTCTAACGCTTGCTGTGTGACGACAAATTGTTCCAAAATTGCAACTTAACGTGCACCAGTGACCGTTTCTCCAACGAAAAAAGGACCAATAATATCTCTGCTGCATATTGCAGCCCACAAAGTATCTTTAGGAGAATAAAGGGGTTTCGCTTCACACCAATATGGCTTTTCGCAACCCCAAAATCGCCAGTTCTGCTTATTCACGTATCCATTCAGGTGGAAGTGTGCTTCATCTGTAAACCAGATGCAGCCAACATCAAATCCTTCACTATCAATCATTGTGAGCATCGATTAGCAAAGGCAACCCTTTGTTGCACAGTTCGTACGGGTATGGCCTGGTGCGTTTGAATTTTGAATGGAAACATGTGTAGGCTCTTTCTCAGTATTTTCTGCGAGCTGGAACGCTTCAAACCTGTCTCAGATGTAATTCTACGGACGGATGACATTGGATTTCGCTGAATAATTCCAGAAACTGTGGCGATATATTCAGGCGTAACTGCGGTTTGCTTGCAGCCAACATGCCCCACTAGATCATCAGTTACGCTGCCTGTTCGTTGAAATTTTGCGAAGAGCGTACGAATGGTTTTCGCCTTGGGTCCTTTTGGAACATTAAATCGTACTTGAAAACTTCGTCTTGTTCCCGTAGGACTCTTTCTAATCTGTAGTACTCTAGCACCAGAAAAACGTGTTGTTCAATGGAGTACATGGTTTTAATCTCTTCCTTCGGTACGCTAACCTCCTTTCACGTTTCAATAGTGGAACTGATCGCTCTGGGATTCGGATTAATATTTATACTAGGCATTATGTATGGCGAGTACAGCGCCATCTGTTAGCAGCTTTTGTAACTATTATTTCAAACTGCTGTATAAACTTCTTACAGCTTTCACAATAAACATACCGTTTACTGCATTCCTCTATCGATATTTGTTTTCGAGATATTTAATTTTGAAATCAGGGAGTCCTTTTTAGGACACCCTGTAGCAGGGATACAATATAAGGAACGTAAATTTATATACAACTAGTACAAAAACCAGAATCGAAGGGCATGAAAGGGACACAGTGATTGGGAAGGAATTAAGACAGGATTGCAGTCTTTCCCCAACACTATTCAATCTGTACATTGAGCGAGCTGTGGGCGAATGCAAGGAGAAATTCTGAGAGGCAATTAAAGTCAAGGGAGAAGAAATAAAAGCTGTGCGGTTTGCCGATGACATTGTGATTCTGTCGGCGACAGCAAAGGATCCGGAAGAGCAATTGAACGGAATGGATGGTGTCTTGAGCGGAGGTTATAAGATGAACATCAACAAGAGCAAAGCAAGGGTATTGGAATGCGTTCTAAGAAAATCGGGCGATGCTGAAGGAATTAGATTCGGCAACGAGACAATAAAAGTAGCAGATGAGTTTCGTTATTTGGTTAGAAAAATAATTTCTGATGACCGAAGTAAAGAAGATATAAAATGCAGAATGGCTATGAAAAGAAAGGCATTTCTGAGGAAGAGAATTTTGTTGACATACAAAATTAGTTTAAATAAGTTTATAAGCATTTGTCTGGAGTGTAGCGATGCACGGGAGTGAGACGTGGACGATAAGGAGTTCAGACAAAAAGATGATATAAGCTTTTGAAATATGGTGCCACAGACGAATGCTGAAATTTAGATGGGTAGATCGCGGAATTAATGAATAGGTACTGAACGATTTGGGGAGAAGAGGAATTTCTGGCATACTTCGACTAAAAGAATGGATCAATTGGTAGCACACATTCTTAGGCATCAAAGAATCGTGAATTTATCATTGGAGGGAAGGGTGTGGGGTAAAACTCGCATAGGAAGACCCTGATACAGAAAGCCGATTCAAATGGATGTGGGTTGCCGTTCTTACTAAGAGATGAAGAGGCTTACACAGGAAAGGATAGGGCGGAGAGCTGGATCAAACCAGTCTGTGGACTGAAGACCACAACAACTGCTAAAGGATGTTTCCCCAAAAAATAATTTACGCCAGAAAATTAATGTTGCCTCACCTGTTGATTAAGTCACTATCGATATTTTTGATGTTTGGTCACCTTTGGTTGTTGACTCTGCTGTGACTTGTACTGTGTGTGTTATCTTCCTTGTTTACACTTTGCAAACCGAGGTATTAAATACGCTTGCACATTGCTTCCTTAAGTGCAGTTGTGCCTTGAGAATGGCAGGGTGTTCTCCTGCCGAAATATCGGCGGTTGTCGACGACGTCACCCGGCAGCATACCCGTAAGTTGTTTGAACATTCCTTACGCCGGGAAAAGTTAAAGTCTCACAATTTACGCCAGATATTTCACAATGGTGTGTTGATATTCAACGCGTCTACATTAAATTTTGTGTGAAAATCGGGAAGACATTTACAGTTTTTGTTTATTATTGTTCTGAGGATTGTTCTGTCTGCCTTTGTTGTTGATTTGGTGTTCATCTTGAACAGTGTTTCTGTAGGCCTAAACTTCATCATTATACATTTTATTTTATTTGGCAGGCTAGTAAGTCTTTAAATGCGTCCGTGTAAAGAAAATGTTTCCAATAAAGCAAGTTTTACACGCATAACACACATAACTCGTCCCACGGCAAGTAATAACAGAAATAAAAGAGCCTCTGTGGATATAATTGCAGCAGCGCATTCAAAGGAGAGGTGACTTCCGTAACAAACGTTTAACCACGGAGAAACATTAACCCGCGCTTTTTACTAGTTGCTTATCATCTGCAGTACATCACAGATATTCTCATTGTCAAAGCCAAACGTCTATAAGGATACAAGGTCAGCCGAAACCGAATCCCCATTTTACAATAAATTGGCTACACTATCTACCAATGTTAAAACAGCACAGTAAGTACATTCCGTAGATTAGATTGGATTAATACTTGTTCCATAGATCATGAATACGACACTTTGTAAAGATGTGGAACGTGTCAGGTTAATGAAGGGTGTCAGTACAAGACGTTACATTGCACAAAATATTACATGACACATTTTTTTTTTTTTTTAATTTACTAATTTATATCTAAAAAGTCATCCAATGAGTAGAAGGAATTGTCATTCAGAAATTCATTCAATTTATTTTTAAATGCTAGTTGGCTATCTGTCAGGCTTCTGATGCTGCTTGGTAGGTGACCAAAGTATTTTTTTGTAGTATAACTTGCCCCTTTCTGTGCCAAACTAAAATTTAGCCCTACATAGTGAAGATCATCCTTTCCCCTGGTGTTATAGCTGTGCACACTGCTGAACTGGATTGGATTATTAACAACAAATTTCATAAATGAATATATATACTGTGAAGTTACTGTGAGGCTACCTAAATCCTTAAATAGATGTATGCAGGATGAACGTGGTTAGGCTCCAGCAATTATTCTGCTTACACGCTTTTGTGCGATATACTTTTTTACTCAATGATGAATTGCCCCAGAACATGCTGCCATACGAAAGCAGTGAATGAAAATAGGCATCTCCAAAATTTGCAATAACCTTAACAGCATACGTAGCTGAACTCAAACTTTTCAGAACTGTGTTGCTTCCAGTTTAACTCTCATCAATGCACACACCTACATCTACATCTACATGGGATACTCTGCAAATCACATTTAAGTGCCTGGCAGAGGGTTCATCGAACCACAATTATACTATTTATCTCCCATTCCATTCTCGAATAGCGCGCGGGAAGAAAGAACACCTGAATCTCTCTGTTCGAGCTCTGATTTCTCGTATTTTATTCTGATGATCATTTCTACCTATGTAAGTGGGAGTCAACAATATATTTTCGCATTCGGAGGAGAATGTTGGCGATTGGAGTTTCGCAAGTAACCCACGCCTCAGCGATAAGCGCCGTTGTTGTAATGATTCCCATCCCAGATCCTGTATCATTTCCGTAACGCTGTCTCCCGTGTATCGTGACAATACGAAACGAGCTGCCCTTCTTTGGACACTTTCGATGTCCTCCGTCAAACCCACCTGATAAGGATCCCACACTGGGCTGCAATACTCCAAAAATGGACGGACAAGCGCAGTGTATGCAGTTTCTTTAGTAGTTCTATTGCATCTTTTAAGGATTCTGCCAATAAAACGCAGTCTCTGGTTCGCCTTTCCCACGATATTATCTACGTGTTCTTTCCAGTTTAAGTCTGAAGTAATAGTGATTCCTAGGTATTTTGTGGAGTTTACGGCGCACGTCTCATTATTTAGAGTCAATTGCCAATTTTTACACCATACTGATATCTTATTCAGATCGTTCTGCAGTTGGTTTTGATCTTCAGATGATTTTACTAGACGGTAAATGACGGCGTCATCTGCAAACAACCTAAGAGAGCTACTTAGATTTTCCCCTAAATCGTTTATGTAAATAAGGAATAGCAGAGGACCAATAACACTACCTTGTGGAACGCCCGATATCACCTCTGTTTTAGTCGATGCCTTACCATCGATTACTACGAACTGTGTCCTCTCTGACAAGAAATCCCCTATCCAATTGCAAATTTGGGGCGATATACCATAACCACGCAATTTGATTAAAAGCCGTTTGTGAGGTACGGTGTCAAAAGCTTTCTGGAAATCAAGAAATACGGAATCGATTTGCGAACCTTTGTCGATAGCACCCATCACTTCGTGTGAATATAGAGCTAGTTGTGTTTCGCATGAACGATATTTTCTAAATCCGTGTTGACCTTGGGTCAATAGATCGTTCTGTTCGAGATAATTCATAATATTTGAATACAGGATATGTTCCAAAACCCTGCTGCAAATTGACGTCAATGAAATAGGCCTGTAGTTTAGTGGGTTACTCCTACTGCCTTTCTTGAATATAGGTGTGACCTGTGCAACTTTCCAATCTTTTGGTACAGATCCTTCTATGAGAGAGCGGTTGTATATGACTGTTAAGTAAGGAGCTATCGCTTCAGCATAATCAGACAGAAATCTAATGGGTATACAATCCGGACCAGAAGACTTGTTCTTATTAAGTGATTTTAGTTGCTGCACTACTCCGATGATATCTACTTCTATGTTACTCATTACGGCATCTGTTCGTAATTCGAAATCTAATGTTTTTGAAAACTCTATCTTAGTTACTGACTTCTATTCAAAGTATATATCTATTACTAGAGTTGTGCCATTTACTGTGCAGAACTGTATATACTGTGTTTTATCAAAATTTAATGAGAGTCCGTTTGCAGAGAACACGGCGAGCAACCGCGCGCTCCGCAGCGAGACGCTTTAGACCGCTCGGCTACTCCACCGCGGCTGCAGGCAATTTGGGTGCATAGATCTGAGAAATCAGTACCCAGAACAACCACCTCTAGCTGTAATAACGGCCTTGATAAGTTTGGGCACTGAGTCAAACAGAGCTTGGATGGCGTGTACAGGTGCAGATGCCCATGCAGCTTCAACACGATACCACAGTTCATCGAGAGCAGTGACTGGCGTATTGTGAAGAGTCAGTTGCTCGGCCACCACTGACCAGACGTTTTCAATTGGCAAGACATCTGGAGAATGTGCTGGGCAGGGCAGTAATTGAACATTTTACGTATCCAGAAAGACCCGTACAATACATGCAAGACGAGGTCGTGAATTATCCTGCTAAAATGTAGGGTTTCGCAGGGATCGAATGAATTATAGAGCCACATCTGAAATGTAACGGCCACTGTTCAAAGTGCCGTCGATGCGAACAAGAGGTGATCGAGACATGTAACCAATGGCACCCCATACCATCACGCCGGATGATACGCCAGTATGGCGATGACGAATACACGCTTCCAATGTGCGTTCACCGCGATCTCACCAAACACGGATGCCACCTTCATGATGCTGTAAACACAACCTGGATTCATCCTAAAAAAATGACGTTTTGCCATTCGTGCACCCAGGTTCGTCGTTGCGTACATCGTCGCAAGCGCTCCAGTCTGTGATGCAGCGTCAAGGGTGACCGCAGCCATGGTCTCTGAGCTGATAGTCCATACTGCTGCAAACGTCGTCGAACTGTTCGTGCAGTTGGTTGTTGTCTTGCAAACATCCCCATCTGTTGCCTCATGGATCGAGACGTGGCTGCACGATCCGTTACAGCGATGCGGATAATATACCTGTCATCTCGACTGCTAGTGATACGATGCCGTAGGGATCCAGCACAGCGTTCCGTATTGCCCTCCTGAACCCATCGATTCCATATTCTGATAACAGTAATTGGATCGCGACTAACGCGAGCAGCAATGTCACGATACGATAACCGCAATCGCGGCAGGCTACAATCCGACCTTTATCAAAGATGGGTACGTGATGGTACGCATTTCTCCTCCTTACACGAGGCATCACAACAACGTTTCACGAGGCACCGCCGGTCAACTGTTGTTTGTGTATGAGAAATCGGTTGGAAACTTTGCTCATGTCAGCACGTTGTAGGTGTGGTCTCCGGCGCCAATCTTGTGTGAATGCTCTGAAAAGCTAATCATTTACATATACAGTATCTTCTTCCTGTCGGTTAAATTTCGCGTCTGTAGCACGTCAACTTCGTGGAGTAGAAATTTTAATGGCCAGGAGTGTATTTTTGTGTCATCAGCAAAAAGAACTAACTTTGCATCTTCAGCAATGTAAAATGGCGAGTCATTTACGTACATCAAGAACTGTAAAGGACCTAAGACCTAACCCTGTGGCACCCCATCCTTGATAGACCCCCAGTTTGAGGAATCGGCTGTTGTTTTAAAATTACATGAACCACTTATTTCAACTTTCTGCATTCTTCCAGTTAAGTATGAATTAAACCATTTGTGCACTGCCCCAGTCCAACCATAATGATTAAGCTTACCTAGGAGAATTCCATGATTTACACAATCAAAGGCCTTTGGAAGATCACAAAAAATACCAGTGGGTAATGTCCGGTTATTCAGGGCATTTAATATTTGATCGGTGAAGGCATATATAGTATTTTCTGTTGAAAAGCCTTTCTAAAAACCAAACTGAAATTTGGTTAGTACCATACTTTATTTTTACAAACATGGGAGGCCACTCGTGAATACATTACTTTCTCAAAAATTTTCGATAAAGCTGTCAGAAGAGAATTGGGCGGTAGTTGTTAACATCTGATGTATCCTCTTTTTCATGCAATGGTTTGACAATGGCATATTTCAGTCTATCAGGGAAAACACCTTGCTTCAGAGAGCAATTACGTGACTGAGAATCCTACTTATCTGTTTGGAACAAGCTTTAAATACCCAGCTGGAAATGTCATGAATACCGTAAGAGCTTTAACTTATCAGTAAGTTTATTATTTTACTGATTTCAAGGGGAGATTGGTGGAATTACAATTGCATCAAACTGTGTAGATATGGCCCCTTGCATTCGTAGCCTGGCCTTTTCTAAGGAACATCGAGAACCTATTTTCCCCACAACATTTAGAAAAAGATTATTGAAAATATTTTCCATTTCTGACTTATTTTTAGCACTCTTATAATTAAGTTTTATGGTAATGCAGTCTAAAAAGATTATTGAAAATATTTTCCATTTCTGACTTATTTTTAGCACTCTTATAATTAAGTTTTATGGTAATGCAGTCTTCCTGTGCTTTTGGTTGCCCTGTTTCCCTATCATATTCCAAATAGCTTTAATTTTATTATCACAGGTAACGATCTCAGACATGATACACATGCTTCTGGACTTTTTAATAACTTTTCTTAGTATTGCACAATAATTTTTATAATACTGAACAATTTCTGGATCAGTACTCCCTCTTGCCGTTAGATACAGTTTCCTTTTACGGTTGCAAGATGTTCTTATTCCTTTGGTTAGCCATACTTTTTTACATGATTTCTTAATTCGCTCCGCCTTACTAGCTCTGTTGCCAACTGCAACCTAGATTAATACTCTCTTCGTAAAATTAAAGAGACATTGCTTAGCATTATAAACCACGTTCTGAAATCGACAGTCACTTATACGCTGCAAAAACAACGAGCGTGTCAGAAATAGAAGGAAATATTTTCACGCTATAAAATGCTTACAGTAACACAAAATTAACTGAAATTACAAAATACAATATTAAAGAACAGAAGAGTGAGCATTTAATTTACCGAAAATTTCGGCTGATAAGACGACCTTAAGATAAGACGAGATATAAATTTTCGTCAAAGATATATAGTTTTATGTGATGTCCGTAGTATAAGACGGTCCTCAAACTATCAACGACCTGTAGATTTAGAACAATGATCATCTAGGTAATATTATGCGCACTATTTCGTGTAATAACCTTGAGTAAATATAAAAGCGTCGTATCACCTATTCAATTTTATGTTCAAATGTGTGTGAAATCTTATGGGACCAAACTGCTATGCTCATCGGTCCATAAGCTCACACACTAATTAAAATAAGTTATTATAAGGACAACACAAACACCCATGTGATAAGGCGCCTTAGACCACACCGCTATTCTCATGAGGCTCAATTTTATGGACATACCCGCTGTGTACTTCTAAACAATTGGTACGACTACACACGTCATAAAGCAAAATCCTACTTTAGCATTGTTGCGGTGTTGCCTGTTGAAACCTGTGCCGAATAATAACCTTCTACGTACCCTAATAAGTATTGTAGGTTGTTGTGTTGTAATACTTTTAACTGGCCGCCTCACAGCTCTAACCAAGCCTATTGGTTCGATTGGTCTGAATCTGTAAATTGAGATCGGAGCGGCGGCGATATAGATAAGCGAAAATTCAGCTAAAAATATCGTGGAAATATGGTACAAAGGTTACATTCTTTAGAGTTTGCAATTGTGAGGAGATGTATATCCGGCTTTCAAGTCTAAGAAGTTGTATGACGTATAACAGAAGAAACCTCTGCATTTTCCAAAAATCCACCCGGATCATTTTTAGAGTGCAAAAAAGAGAAAGCCTGGTAAACCGTGAATGTAGTCAAATGTTTAATATTTGAAGTATGAGACGATCCAGACTTTGCATACAATTTTTTTATGCTTTTACTATCGTCTTATCTGGCGAAATATACGGTTCTTGTAAATTTGTTCAACCAAGTACCAACAAACAATTTCATTAGTTTTACCAGGGCCGGCGCAAGCCCAAGTGCCGCCCCGTGCGAGCTGCTAAATTGTCGCCCATTACCCCCCCCCCTTTTTTTTTACAAAACGTTTGTGGAATTTTATTTAAACAAATCTGTAGGAAATGGCAGCAATCAATCGCAGTTTTTGTTTTTCCTTTTCAAATCTACCCAGTCTCAAAGGTTTTAATATGCGTTCTATATGACGGTATAGATGTAAACATAACTCAAAGCATTGAGAACAGCCACAATATGCCCGAAATCTATGTAGATCTGGAAAATAAAAATAAAAATGCGACTGATTGGTAACATTCTCTACAGATTTGTACAAAACAGTCGCTGGGCACCAGCTCAAAAATGGAATCAAACCTGATTGCGGAAATCGACCTAATTTTAATAAGCCTTGTGAATTTACAAAATGTTCTAATGTGTGTGAAATCTTATATTACTGTAGGATACACTGTTCAGGAGATGAAGCCACAAAGCCGAGGCGGACTGGTAGAGCGCATTGTGGCGCTATGCTGCGATGCGCGAGGCCGTTCCCCGTCGGGAGATTGAATCCCCCCCACCCTGGGAATGGATGTTTGTGCCGTCTTTAGTATAAGCTAGTTGCTAAGTTTAGGGACTGATAACCCCGTAGTTAAGTCCTACAAACATTTGAATATTTTTCTGAAGTCGAAATTTTATTTCATGCCGAATTTCACTACAGACGCAGGTGAAACGGTCGAGTGGGGCGGAAGACAATGGAGAAAGGAAGAATAAGGAGATGGAGTAACATAATAATGCAATAAATACACACACCCGGGCATCGACGGGTACTGATGCTAGTCGAAATATATTAACTCACTGCACTGCGGTTGTTGATTTCGAAGAACTGACACTTGACATCTGTCATAATTTCCATGTGTCAATTCTTTCGTGTCCGATTTTGGAATAAAGGGTAATAAATTAGTCATCGCCTTATCACTTCACTTTTCTTGCCAACTTGCCAATTTTTGAAGTATCAGATCATAAGAAGAATAAATTTTCTTATTCTGCAATCTTGAATGAGAAGAATTCTAACTTATGAGTAACGTACATGCGGAATACTAATTGTACGTTATATGAAAAGCACTAACCTATTACATCCTAAGTTGCAAGAAATTCGGACGTACCAATTCTTCTGTTCTTACGAAACGCAGTGAAAGTCCTTCTGACCAATGTTGACTCCCTCGGACAACTACCGAAACGAATTCTGTAGTTTTCGTTGTAGAGAATGCAACAATACGTATTGACTGGAAAGGCGAAGTGGTGACGCGGCAGTGCCAGGAACTAGGTCACGTGACGAGGTACAGCGAGGCTACGGCTAAACTAGCGCCCAAGAAGAAGCAAGAAGCTCACAATAAGTATGTGACCAATGGTATGGATAAATGTATTATCAGGCAGCAATTTCTATGGCATTACGAGCAATAGAAAGGAATACGAACTTTGCGAAAACTTTTTTAGAAGCAATGTTTACGGATATTTGTTTCAGAAGGTGTCAAAATTAACGTTTTGAAAATGTTGAAATGTTTGTAATTCTATCAGACCAAACTGCGTGGTCATCAGTCCGTAGCTTACAAACTACCTAAACCTAGGTAAACTAACCTAAGGACAACACACACACCCATGCCCCAGGGAGGACTCGAACCTCCACGGCGAGCAACCGCGCGCTCCGCAGCGGGACGCTTTAGACCGCTCGGCTACTCCACCGCGGCAATTAACGTTTTGTTTTGTGCGGACAAGAGGGCATTGTTGCTAAAAGACCATACTTTCTCAGGTTTCCAACAGAATCAAAGCGACCAGTAGTTTACTTAGATGAAACATGGAGTCACCCGCATTATACCATACAGTAAACAAATGTTGGCAAAGTGATAGTGTGCGAATGGTATTGTCAAGCAAAAGTGTCGGTGAGAGTTTAATTGTAGTTCATACAGGTGGAGACAGGTGTTTCATGGATCAAAAACCAAACCGTCCGACAATGACTCATAAACGGATAACAAATTTTTTTTTAAAATACGTCGTAACCCAACTTATGCCAAGCTTACTACCAATGTCTTTATCCCTTATAATTACTCGTAGCGTATTTACCCATTCGGAATACTTCTAGTCGTTGCAGGTGTTGAATATGTTTGACTGTAGCAATGTTCGACCATTTTTTTTTCCCCCTAATGCGCGAAGAGTAAAACACTCGGAAACTGCCATTGAAGGGCTTAGCAAAATTGCTTCAGCCTTAACTTGTAACCGCAGTCTCGAACATTGCATTGGAATTTCTAAATTAAATTTCGTTTTCTGCAAAATTAGTTATGAGTATACGCAAGGCGCGTAACAGGCTGGGAGCGCTGCACTCATAAGAAATAAGAATACTAGCATGTACGCCTGAAGCCAAGCTGCTTCCCCTACTCTGTTACTCCAGCGTAAACACGACGGCGCTGCCACAGTGGCGAGGGAGAAAGTAGTCCTCCTCCCTCCCCTTCTTCAACGCCATGGCACAGTTCCCGAAGCCGCTCCCTCCGAGGTTTGGTTTCGAATCCCCTCTTGGGCTTGAATGTTTAGTTTGTCCTCAAGAAAAAAAAAGTGGGGGGTAGAAGATTTGCCGCCCCTCGGAAAGTGCCGCCCTGTGCGGCCGCACGTTTCGCACGTGCCTTGCGCCGGCCCTGAGTTTTACCCATAAATTGTTTCAGGAACCATAGAAAAAACCCTTCTGGAGTCCAGTTTCGTAATCAGAATCGAGAGAAGGGAAGGCAAAAAGAAAAACTGACAGGTTCTATTACGAAATATGTGAGCAAATCTGAAAACGACGGTCAAGAAATTCTCGCCTCTGCACGTGCAGTGGCGGATCGTACAAAATTTGACCACAGTGCTACAATATTACAAAATATACTAAAATAAAAGTCAACCTTTGTGTGATTGCCTTTAATTAAATATCAGTTAATACTGTATTGACAGTAAGCCCTTCAGGGGAATCTATAACAGCGCTGCCAACTGCATGTATTCACTGCAGGTAGTAAATATAACGTTAATTTTATTTACAGAAATTAAAACTTTAGGCTCAGAGGAATTTGAATACGAACCTCACACAGGTAGGTTTGAGAGACAACGAGCAAAACGCCTGAGGCAGCTCGCTATTTGACTCTGTATGCCGCAATATTCGTCATATACTATTCTTCCGCAACCGTTACACGCAGTACGAAGAGAAATATTGATGTGGTGCTGCAATCGGTCTCAGCACACATGTGCCGCCAGGCCTGACGTCACGTCTGCGCATGCGCACTAGCGAACAGACGACTGCGCCGCCTCTGCGCGGGTACCAGCGCGGCTGAATCCCACTTCAGCACACGGAGCTGGTTTCCATCTATCGCGGCGAGAGCGCTCCAAAATGCGTTTTCATTCTTATTACTAGCATTCTAATACGCATTGGAAGGGAATTGGCATAATTTTATTGTGATAACTGGCTCGTATTCCTAGAGAAAGGAAGTCATTTTACAGCGATTTCTCGCTTGCATTCGAAGAGAAATGGCATAATTTTAGTAATAAATTTACAGTGCGCTGCAGCACATTATCACCAGCCGCCACTGGCCACGTGCTTAACGTCTGTCTCTGAAACTATAGAAGCAAGCGAAGAAGGAGATGTTGCACTCCTACTCCCTCTGGTGGTCTCATCGAATGCATTCAAACATTAGATGTTGCCGATGAAGAATCTTCAAGCAGTATTGCGGTAGTTTGTGTGAGTTTGACAGTTAGCGAAGACCCAGGGCGGTGGCCTCTTAATATGAATAGTGATTTTGTTAATATTTTAGATAAATGTCGTCCTGTTCAACTACATTATCATAATTATTCTATGAACGACGAAGGAAGAAAGTTTGCCGACATTTACTACTACAAAAATCTTTCTAACGACGAAAAAGTAAAAAGAATGGGCGATTTACTCTTTATGAAAGGATTCAATGTATTGTTTCTGTTGTAAAATGTTTGGCAAGGGTACAAGTAGTCCGTCTGATATGAATGGATTTTCAGATTGGTAACATTTATCATTGTCTGAAAAGACGCGAAAGAAGCGATTCCCAAAATGAAAATGATCAAGTCATGGGTACAATTGAATAATATGTTGCAAACAAAGAATACTGTAAATCAGATGCAACTGAGATTAATAGAGAAGGAAAAAGAAAAAGGCACTGGCGTGATTCATTAGAAGGGATTATTGCTGTTATTAAGTTTTTGTCGTGACAATGTGTGGCTTTTCGCGGTTCTTCCATATATGAACATGATAATGGAAATTTCTTAAAAGCAGTAGAGATGCAGGCAACCAGGCATCTTTTTGATTCAGTTATGCGGGGAACATATTCGCAGAACTGAATCAAAATCTGACTCAAGCTGGATGATAATGGCCTACTATTTAGGAGATCACATTCAAAATGAAATTATTGTTTTACTAGGCACAATGATAAAAAAACCACATGTGAAGAAAGTAGACTACCCCTAGATGCAAGCCATACAGAACTAATAACCATAATATTTAGGCATGTTTATCTAAATCACAGTAAAGATAGGTGAACATTTCATTCGTTTCTGCACGAAAATGAGTTCATCTGGCAAGGGTTTGTTAAATTTCGTTTTGAATTTATTTTCTGAATTGAAAATTTGCGCAGACAAGGTTATGATAACGGCTCTAATATGCATGGAAAACATAACGGACTGCAAAAAAAGAATTCTGGATATCAACAAGCTTGCATTTTACGTCAAATGCTCAGCTCATAGCTTAAACTTATTGGTAAGTGAAGCAGAAATATTTCTTATAAGACCATCAATTTCGTCCACGTAATTCAAGAAATTTATGTCGTCTTTCCATCATCAACAATTAGGTGGTCAATCATTTGCTAAAAACTCTAAGTGCTATGGGATGGTCTAGCAGAATTGAAGCGGTCAAGCCATGTTGGAAATATCAGAATCTTACTCTAGTTCAGATTGTACCACCACTCCAAAGCGAATTCACTTGCTTAAAAACTATAAATGCATTTGTTCTGTTGTAATCTGGCACGATGTTTTAAGTGAAATTAATTCTTTAAATAAAATGATGCAAAACTCGACAATTAATATTCAGATATGCATCAATTTGTTAAAGAGCTAAATCTCAACATTCATTCCCAAGAGGGGATTCGAAACCACACCTCGGAGGGAGCGGCTTCGGGAACTCTGGTATAGCGCCTCGACTACCTGCCGGCCGCCCCTGTTGAACAAGGGGAAGTAGGAGGACTGATTCCTTCCTCACCACTGTGGCAGCACCGCCGTGTTCTCTCGGTGGACTGTACAGGAACTCTAGACACTCGAACAACCCCTTCATCCTACGCTTGGGGAACTACGATCATAACTGTAGGTGGAAACATAAACGCCCCAAAACACTTCTCCTCAGAGACTAACCACCTACGGTCGTAGGGAACACCAACTCGAAAATACGACGAACATGGCAAACCCCTGCAGAACAGCAATCTGACTGGCAATGCCAGCTGAGCCCACAGCCGACCTACAGGCAAAGCAGGGAAACCATATTGAGCGCACTAAACACAAACAAACCTAAACAGTCCCGCACACTTAGCCAGTTCTATGACCGAACTGCCTAACTACCATGACAAACTTGGCTATGTTACAGGTATTATGCCACAGCCGATGTTAACGGGTAATCTGCCGCAGCCGACCCAGGAGACTTCACAGGAGATCAGCTGCAGCAGAACCTCGCATCAAACGGACTGATTCTTTATGACGAACCTAGCAAAGTTAACGGTACTGAGAAAATACCCATTACTAACATTACCAAACCTTGCATGATCTGTCGCAGATAGCATACCGCTACTGCCATTCATACCTACCCCACTGTCGCAGAGGTTTTTCTCCCTTGGCTCTTGCCTTGGCACTTTTTTTCCTCTGCTCTTACATACCTTTCCCCTTCGCATACCTTTCGACCAATTCTATCTCCAGATGCACCGTATTAATGGGTGATCCTGCCCACACGTACGGATAACATCGCGGTCCCCACATCCCGTGATCCACCTTAGCAAACTGACCTAATTACGGAGGTAACAGTAGAACTTTTGTGATGGTCACCACGTTGGTGTGGGCGTGGAGGGGCCCCATCCTTGCCAAACCGCCGTGTTTACGATGGAGGAACAGAGAGCAGAGAGGGAATTGATCTCCTTAATATATATATATATAAGCCCGGCGGCTGCTACTATCACTTTGCCAACATTTATTTACTGTGCACTATTTTTCGTTGAATACATTATCTGTTCAAAAACATTGAAAAATGTTCACTTACGTTAACCGTAAGTTTATGCTGCGCGGGATTAGCCGGCGCTGCAGTCATGGACTGTGCGGCTGGTTCCGGCGGAGGTTCGAGTCCTCCTCCCTCGGGATTTTGTGTGTGTGTGTGTGTGTGTGTGTGTGTGTGTGTGTGTTTGTCCTTAGGATAATTTAGGTTGAGTAGTGTGTAAGCTTAGGGACATGACCTTAGCAGTTAAGTCCCATAAGATTTCACACACATTTGAACATTTTTGTTAATTCACAAGGCTTATTAAAATTAGCTAGATTTCTTCAGCCAGGTTTGATTCCACTTTTGAGCTGGTGCCCAGCGACTGGTTTGTACAAATCTGTAGAGAATGTCACCAGTCAGTCGCAATTTTTGTTTTTTATTTTCCAGATCTACAGAGATTTCGGGCACAGTGTGGCTATTCTCAATGCTTTGAATTATGTTTACATCTATACCGTCTTGCTGAACGTAACTGTCAACATGGAGGTTTACATGTAAGCACGTATTAAAAGCTTTGGGTCTGGCCAATCAGTGGCCGAAACCTGGTTAGATCTGAAAACTAAAAACAAAAATTGCGATTGATAAAAATAAAAACTGGGGTCGGCAATTTAGCAGTTCGCACGGGGCGGCACTTGGGCTTGCACCGTCCCTGATGTTAAAGTAAGCTACCAATGTGGGAAACAAACTAAATGCTGAAGCAAGTTTCGCTCCAGTATACTTTGTCCAAGAAACAATCCGTCTCAGTTTCAGTAAGATTATCGTGACGAAGTTTTGTTAGATCCCAAAATGAATTTCAGAGTAAAGTTGCTGTTGTTTTTCTTTTTAATTCTAGATAAGAGATCAATTTTCTTAACAAACAGTTTTGAAGAGTTACAAAATTTAGATGACGTTTTTGGTTTTTTCAGTAGTACGTTCTTAGTTACCCTAGGAAGAACTGCTGAAACGTAAAGATTTGCTTATGAAACTGGCATTGGCGGTACTGATTTGTACAATGAAATTAATTCTTTAAGGTTGCATTTCCTAGAAAGTCTTGTGATCCATAAGCCTATACAATTCTTCTTTATCTTTTCAAAAACGATTTCATATCAAATTTTCCCAACACAGCAATAGTGCTAAGAATATTTCTTGCTCTGCCAGTCTCAGTTGCATCAGGTGAAATCTAATTTTCCAAACTAAAAATTATAAAAAAAATTATCTAAGATCAATATTGCATCAACAGAGGCTTACAAATTTGGCTATCATTTCAATAGAACACAAGATCTTGGACAGTTTAGATAATAGAAGATTTCTCAATTATGAAAGCAAGAAGAGTTCAATTTGTGTACATACATGTAAGTGTCGAAGAAAATTTGACTGAAGTCAGCAAAATGTTCAAATGTTTGTATAGCGTATGGGGCTTAACTACGAGGTCATCAGTCCCTAAACTTACAATCTACTTATGAACTACCTAACACAAAGGACGGCACAAATATCCATGTCCGAGGGGGGATTCAAACCCCCGACCGTAGTGGCCGTGCAGACCGAGACTGGAGCGCCTCAGTCCCCTCAGCCACCACGGCCGACGAAGTCAGCAAAGTAACTGGAATTAAAGTATTCTTGGAATTGACAATAGTGATTCTCATTTATATAGATAATAGCTATCGAATTCGTATATTTATGGATTTTCTTTTTGTAAAAATTATTATTAAAGAAATTTTATACTATGAACATGCCGATGACGAGTCTTCATAGGAGTGTGAAAAAAGGTTTCGTAGGGGGTGAGGGGGGAAGGGCGCCATGGGAGCAAGCAGCGGACCTGCTGCTGTGAATTTGAATTCGATCAGAGTCGATATTCACTTTCAACAATGACGATTACTATCCGCGCTGTTGTATGCTATTATAATTTTACGGTAGTGCATATTATTCTCGAAATCTCACTTGTTTGGTATATTGTTGACCAACTGATTCATTTTGTGATCTTCTTAATACATTTGTTGTAATATTTCAAAAACAGCGATCTTTTGTGCTGTTATCGTAATTACTGTACTAGAACAATCAAGAAATATAAACTAGTGTATGCCTAGTATGTGCTTTCATGTTCTTGCCTGTGAATAAATATTGTGAGATCAGAGCTTACCATAATCATTACTTCAACCTACATTACGGTGCAATAAAAGTGATTATTACATGCCAATTTCGACTGAGTCGTATGAGTCTTCAAAACGTAAGAGCCTAGTCGCTCTCAAATGCTACCTTTGTGTCAAGCATAACGCTACAATGAACTATTAAATTTGTTGTACTTTTTTCCTATGATTTGCAGACAGTTTTATTCATCTATTTTTTTTTTTTTTTTTTTTTTTTTTTTTTTTTTTTTTTTTTTTTTTTGCATTCGAGCCACCATCCGGCGACTTTTGCAAAGATCATAAATCATACAGAAAATCGCTACAAAAAAAAAAAAAAAAAAAAAAAAAAAAAAAAATACATATTTTCAGGAGTTATACAAAAATAAATAATTTTTACAGATATTCACAAGTTACACAGAAATAAATAATTTTTACATATATTCAAAGTTACACAAAAATACAGGTATCCGTTTGTTTCACATTAATATTTATTTAAGGAGTAGGCCTATAGGCAGTTTTCAATTAGGAATGATTTCAGTTTTATTTTTAATGTATTTCCTTTGTGATTCCTTTGGCAGTTTGTTGTACCATATCAAGCCATTTATATATGGGCTATGGTCTGTTGTTTTTAGTTTGGTTCATTGTCTATAATAGCAGTCCTTGTTTCTTGTATTATGAATATGAATATCTGAACATTTGTTTGCTTTATTTTGCTGTGCCACAAAAATGTAATTAATTTATAAAGATATAATGAGTAGACAGTCAGGTATTTATGTTGCACAAATGTTTCTCTGCACGAGTCTCTATATCTAATTCCATGGATAATTCTTACTGCCCTTTTATACAGTTTTAGTATTCCGTCCATGTGTATATCTGCAGCACAGCCCCATATTTCTATTCCATAATTCATGTGAGGAAATATTGCCCCATAATAAATTGATTTTAATACCTGATTTGAGACTATTTTTGACAATTGGCTAATTAGATATAGTGCACTGCTGATTTTATTACATATATGATTTATGTGGTTAACCCAGTGAAGATGTGTATCTAGGTAGATACCTAGAAATCTACAGTCTTGTGTGTCTACTGCTTCTATTCCACCTATATTACGGACAGTGATTTGGTTTGATTGTACATGTTTAAATGGCATTAATTGTGATTTGCTAATGTTGACCCTCAAACCTTGCTCCTGAAAGTAATTTGTTATTTGGTCTAGTCCTTCTGCTGCAACCATTGTTAATTCATCAGTTTGCTTGCCAACAAATAACAGTGAGGTATCGTCTGCATATGTCACTAACTGGGATTTGTGAGGCGGCTCTATGTCAATTACCTAACGTTGACTTAAAAAATTATATACACTAGAAAAAGAAAAGGGCCTAAAACAGAGCCCTGGGGTACACCTTGTGTGACTGTTTTACAACCTGATCATTGATTTTGTAGGTCAACTTTGTACACTGTTTACGGTTAATGAGGTATTTATTTATTGTTCCGGTGATCCATGTTGTGACTAAATCACAGGATATGGAACGTGTCAATTTTACAGTTTGTTTTGATACAGTTTATGACAAAATATAAATCAAACAAAATCTTTTCTTCTTACATTATACAATTACTAGATTCTACTACAATAAAAAATTAACCGATAAACAAAATTACAAGCCAACAATAGTTACAGTAAGTAAGTATAATAGAACATGGGTTTACAATAAAAATAATAAGGATTACAACTATTGATCTGTTCATGTATTTACAGTTAACATTAGACCTACATGAAAATACTAGGTATTGTACTTAAGAAACTCATCTATTGAGTAAAATGTTCCTTGTAATAGGTACTTCCTCAATTTTTTTTTAAACATGGGTTCATCTTCTACAACACATTTAATACTTGAGGGGAGTGCATTAAAAATTTTACAGCCACTGAAATGGACGCCTTTCTGTATCATTGTTAAGTTTGCCTGTTCATAGTGGATATCGTGTTTCCTTCTGGTATCATTACTATGATATGCACTATTGGGTTTAAAAATTGTATTATCTTGTTGTCAGCAATTGAATAGATGTCACATTTAGGTTGTATGACTCAAGTTTGCTTAAAAGTAACTAATGGTTTACAGAATCAAAAGCTTTAGTGAGGTCTAGTAATATACATGCTGTTTGCATTCCTTGATCAAGGTCATGATACACTTCATGGATAAACTCCGTAATTGCCGTAACAGTGCTGCGATTCTTTCGGGAGCCATGCTGAGTCTCTGTCAGTAAGTTATTTTTTGCAAAATGATCACTAAGTTGCATTAGCAGCACCATTCAAATACTTTGCTGAAGACTGGTATTAATGACATAGGCCTTGAAGTTAGAAACCTCTTCCTTAGAGCCTTTTTTATGTACTTGTTTCACTGTGCCCCATTTCAGTACATCCAGAAAGGTGTGTTCTCTTATACTACAGTTAATGAGATGTGTTATTACTTTACCCAATTCTTTACCACATTTTTAATTACAACACTGCACAAACCATCCCAGTGAGATGAGTATTTATTCTTTAGGTTGTTTATGATCCTGCATATTTCTTTTTCTGTCTCTTCTTTGAATTCAAAGGGTGGATCTTCAGTGGGGCATAGATTTTTCTTATTACTTGCTTTTGTGGGATTCACTGGTTTATAGTGGCAGATATAAAATATTTATTAAAAATATTACAGACCTCATAGGGATCTTTAACTATCTTCCCTTCATGTCTGATGTCCATAACTCCAGTTTCTGGCTCGGGGATGACTTCCCGGAATTTGTTTATTATTTTCCATGACTCCTTGGCTATATTGGATGACTTCACTATTTGAGTATTTGATTCTAACAAATGGCTTGCATTATATATGTGGTCATTGTGGTGTCTGTGATGAAAGGTGTGAGAGGCATTTTTAGCTGCATTTTGCAGACATTGAATTAAATTCAATGAAGTGGTTGATAACTTGTGCCCAGCTTGGGCTTATGCCAAATAGGAAGATGCTGTAACCACTAAGCCATCTGGTCACTGTGGACATTGAAACTGCAGGAACTATGGTACCTTGGTGCACACACACACCTCAACCTGAGAGAGATCATCTACCCAGTTTATATATACATAACCGCTCAATTTAAAAATATTAATAGGTTTTTCATCATGTTGCAGCCTCATAGACCCCCCTCCCCTTCCCCTGGACTTGCTACTGATCTGGAGCAATGGTTCGTAACCCCTGGTGGGACACGTTATCCATTCACGTTGGTTGCCAGAGGGTTGTAAAATATCTTTTTTTAAAAGACATTATTCTTATTATATTTTCACCCATAATGATAAGTAAATAGCTGCCCCACTTCTTTGTTTTAGATGATAATGAAAATGCACTAGTGTTGTAAGTGCAAAGTTTTCATGGACTAATATTTTCACGTTAGGCCCAGTGCAACTTGTTTGTCTGTCTAGGAGTATTACTTGAGCCGGCCACGGTGGTCGAGGGGACTGAGGCGCTCCAGTCACGGTCTGCACGGCCACTACGGTCGGGGGTTCAAATCCCCCGTCAGGCATGGATATTTGTGCCGTCCTTAGTATTAGCTAGTTCATAAATAGTTTGTAAGTTTAGGGACTGATAACCCCATAGTTAAGTCCCATAAGCTATACAAACATTTGAACATTTTATTACTTGAAACTGGTTGTTGTTTCAGTAGTTAGTACTTTTCAAGAATTCCTCAAGAACTGAGAGCGTTTGTAGATGGTAACATTTAAAAGATAAAAGTACCAACATCTCAGGATGACTCCCTGATAAAACTATCAAGTGATTCTACTTTGAACATTTTCTTTAAAGACTGAAGCCTAATCTTAAGGAAGAAACGATGTACACAGTTTTCTACTAAGGCTTATGGCAGTTAATTAAAAATGTATGTGGCAGAATACTGCACACGTTTCTGAGTAAAGGGTGAAGGAGGTGTGATCCAAATGCAAATTTGATTTCTGCATGCTGCTGACTCTTGGGAATAACAAAAAATCACACATTTGTGAGGACACATAAATGTTCAGGAGCTAAAAAGCCTGGTAAACATGGCCATAGTGACTGAAGATTATATCAATTTATGCCTGATGGTGAATACATAAATCTTTTTAATGACTTATTTCAAATACCGTTCTAATGGTAAACAATGCAACATTTAGTTTTTGAACAAGGTCCTGAACTTGCACTTTCCATAACAGCTTCCTATATAACTTAATGCATAGAAATTAGGACTGTTCAGTATCAATTAATTTGTGAAATGCAGCAACCAGTTGCTTCTAATAATTTATTTGCGATGACCGGTTTTGTGCTCTTGAGTGCCCTTCTTTTGGTCTCTATACAGGAAAACAAGTAAAGCCTTGTATTGAACTTAATTCAATGCCCACTAAAAGTAGCTAAAACATCCTGGACATCCTTGATTGTAAAATGTCTTTCACTTGTACCAATTAAAAGATAAGACTGAAAATACATCTGACTCACTTTTGGTTTGTCCACAGATGATTTGGGTGTGGAGCTGATGGCTGTGCACGCAAACTTGAACAAACCCATTGCACCGCTAGAGGCTGGCCAGATCTCAGTGGACATCTTGAAGCCCAAGGGCGGCCGCTGGGTCTACGAGGACCGCCGCGTGCGCCTCAGGCCTGGCGACGTCATCAACTACTGGCTGTACGTGCAGGTCGATGGCCTGGGCTACCGCCTAGACGACCAGAGCTTCGTCATAAAAGGTACGACTGTCGATGACCACAGCATCACTATCTTTAGTTTAAATTGGTATATTATGAACAAAATCAGCTTCAATATCTGATAGTGGTAGTAGGTCCTAGTCACATTAAAACTAGAACTAGCCAGTACGAATTGTATTGGAAAGTCAGATTTAATCATTTGTGTTTGGCAACCATTGGGAGCAGAGGTGGCAGTAGATGGTTCACAATTACCAGTATTACAGCAGTAATACTGCTGTTTATGCGGCAGTGGCTAGCCCTCGCGCTCACTAGGTTAAGAAAGGCAGAGCAGCCAATCAGGATTTGCAATGCCTTGGCCAATAAGAAAGAGCGTTACAAAAATGTACCATGTTAACAAAGTGAAGCAATGTATGCAAAAGATTTTGACGATCAACAAGTTACAGTTCCTATCAGTACGGATGTCACAAAAAGATAAAGACAACAAATGTAGATTGGCTCTTATTTCAGAGGCTTTTTCCAGCAAAGGCGGCTTTCTGGCCATACTATATAGTATAAAACGTGCTTTCCTCCACAGCTGTTGGTACCTCACATCCTTCACACTCTTCACCAGCCACAGTCCGGGTTCCACCAGCAATGATGGATTCAATAAGACTATTGAAATTCATTTCCATGTCCTGAGTGGAAACTAACAGGACAGATTGACAGAGGCG